>CM043018.1:155329928-155853175 GCA_023690525.1 Holotrichia oblita
GAGAAATTTGCTAGCCGGGCATTTGTCGAATTTTTAAACTCTGAAGGGTGGAACAGATTGTACTCGGCGTCCTGAGTCTTGTACCGAAGAGATTTCGGCTCTATCTATCATAGTTGCCGAGATATTTCGAAAAAACCGAGAAATTTGCTAGCCGGGCATTTGTCGAATTTTTAAACTCTGAAGGGTGGAACAGATTGTACTCGGCGTCCTGAGTCTTGTACCGAAGAGATTTCGGCTCTATCTATCATAGTTGCCGAGATATTTCGAAAAAACCGAGAAATTTGCTAGCCGGGCATTTGTCGAATTTTTAAACTCTGAAGGGTGGAACAGATTGTACTCGGCGTCCTGAGTCTTGTACCGAAGAGATTTCGGCTCTATCTATCATAGTTGCCGAGATATTTCGAAAAAACCGAGAAATTTGCTAGCCGGGCATTTGTCGAATTTTTAAACTCTGAAGGGTGGAACAGATTGTACTCGGCGTCCTGAGTCTTGTACCGAAGAGATTTCGGCTCTATCTATCATAGTTGCCGAGATATTTCGAAAAAACCGAGAAATTTGCTAGCCGGGCATTTGTCGAATTTTTAAACTCTGAAGGGTGGAACAGATTGTACTCGGCGTCCTGAGTCTTGTACCGAAGAGATTTCGGCTCTATCTATCATAGTTGCCGAGATATTTCGAAAAAACCGAGAAATTTGCTAGCCGGGCATTTGTCGAATTTTTAAACTCTGAAGGGTGGAACAGATTGTACTCGGCGTCCTGAGTCTTGTACCGAAGAGATTTCGGCTCTATCTATCATAGTTGCCGAGATATTTCGAAAAAACCGAGAAATTTGCTAGCCGGGCATTTGTCGAATTTTTAAACTCTGAAGGGTGGAACAGATTGTACTCGGCGTCCTGAGTCTTGTACCGAAGAGATTTCGGCTCTATCTATCATAGTTGCCGAGATATTTCGAAAAAACCGAGAAATTTGCTAGCCGGGCATTTGTCGAATTTTTAAACTCTGAAGGGTGGAACAGATTGTACTCGGCGTCCTGAGTCTTGTACCGAAGAGATTTCGGCTCTATCTATCATAGTTGCCGAGATATTTCGAAAAAACCGAGAAATTTGCTAGCCGGGCATTTGTCGAATTTTTAAACTCTGAAGGGTGGAACAGATTGTACTCGGCGTCCTGAGTCTTGTACCGAAGAGATTTCGGCTCTATCTATCATAGTTGCCGAGATATTTCGAAAAAACCGAGAAATTTGCTAGCCGGGCATTTGTCGAATTTTTAAACTCTGAAGGGTGGAACAGATTGTACTCGGCGTCCTGAGTCTTGTACCGAAGAGATTTCGGCTCTATCTCTCATAGTTGCCGAGATATTTCGAAAAAACCGAGAAATTTGCTAGCCGGGCATTTGTCGAATTTTTAAACTCTGAAGGGTGGAACAGATTGTACTCGGCGTCCTGAGTCTTGTACCGAAGAGATTTCGGCTCTATCTCTCATAGTTGCCGAGATATTTCGAAAAAACCGAGAAATTTGCTAGCCGGGCATTTGTCGAATTTTTAAACTCTGAAGGGTGGAACAGATTGTACTCGGCGTCCTGAGTCTTGTACCGAAGAGATTTCGGCTCTATCTCTCATAGTTGCCGAGATATTTCGAAAAAACCGAGAAATTTGCTAGCCGGGCATTTGTCGAATTTTTAAACTCTGAAGGGTGGAACAGATTGTACTCGGCGTCCTGAGTCTTGTACCGAAGAGATTTCGGCTCTATCTCTCATAGTTGCCGAGATATTTCGAAAAAAACCGAGAAATTTGCTAGCCGGGCATTTGTTGAATTTTTAAACTCTGAAGGGTGGAACAGATTGTACTCGGCGTCCTGAGTCTTGTACCGAAGAGATTTCGGCTCTATCTCTCATAGTTGCCGAGATATTTCGAAAAAATTCGGCTCTATCTTTCATAGTTGCCGAGATATTTCGAAAAAACCGAGAAATTTGCTAGCCGGGCATTTGTTGAATTTTTAAACTCTGAAAGGTGGAACAGATTGTACTCGGCGTCCTGAGTCTTGTACCGAAGAGATTTCGGCTCTATCTCTCATAGTTGCCGAGATATTTCGAAAAAACCGAGAAATTTGCTAGCCGGGCATTTGTTGAATTTTTAAACTCTGAAGGGTGGAACAGATTGTACTCGGCGTCCTGAGTCTTGTACCGAAGAGATTTCGGCTCTATCTTTCATAGTTGCCGAGATATTTCGAAAAAACCGAGAAATTTGCTAGCCGGGCATTTGTTGAATTTTTAAACTCTGAAAGGTGGAACAGATTGTACTCGGCGTCCTGAGTCTTGTACCGAAGAGATTTCGGCTCTATCTCTCATAGTTGCCGAGATATTTCGAAAAAACCGAGAAATTTGCTAGCCGGGCATTTGTTGAATTTTTAAACTCTGAAGGGTGGAACAGATTGTACTCGGCGTCCTGAGTCTTGTACCGAAGAGATTTCGGCTCTATCTCTCATAGTTGCCGAGATATTTCGAAAAAAACCGAGAAATTTGCTAGCCGGGCATTTGTTGAATTTTTAAACTCTGAAGGGTGGAACAGCTTGTACTCGGCGTCCTGAGTCTTGTACCGAAGAGATTTCGGCTCTATCTTTCATAGTTGCCGAGATATTTCGAAAAAACCGAGAAATTTGCTAGCCGGGCATTTGTCGAATTTTTAAACTCTGAAGGGTGGAACAGATTGTACTCGGCGTCCTGAGTCTTGTACCGAAGAGATTTCGGCTCTATCTCTCATAGTTGCCGAGATATTTCGAAAAAACCGAGAAATTTGCTAGCCGGGCATTTGTCGAATTTTTAAACTCTGCAGGGTGGAACAGATTGTACTCGGCGTCCTGAGTCTTGTACCGAAGAGATTTCGGCTCTATCTCTCATAGTTGCCGAGATATTTCGAAAAAACCGAGAAATTTGCTAGCCGGGCATTTGTCGAATTTTTAAACTCTGAAGGGTGGAACAGATTGTACTCGGCGTCCTGAGTCTTGTACCGAAGAGATTTCGGCTGTATCTATCATAGTTGCCGAGATATTTCGAAAAAACCGAGAAATTTGCTAGCCGGGCATTTGTCGAATTTTTAAACTCTGAAGGGTGGACCAGATTGTACTCGGCGTCCTGAGTCTTGTACCGAAGAGATTTCGGCTCTATCTATCATAGTTGCCGAGATATTTCGAAAAAACCGAGAAATTTGCTAGCCGGGCATTTGTCGAATTTTTAAACTCTGAAGGGTGGAACAGATTGTACTCGGCGTCCTGAGTCTTGTACCGAAGAGATTTCGGCTCTATCTATCATAGTTGCCGAGATATTTCGAAAAAACCGAGAAATTTGCTAGCCGGGCATTTGTCGAATTTTTAAACTCTGAAGGGTGGAACAGATTGTACTCGGCGTCCTGAGTCTTGTACCGAAGAGATTTCGGCTCTATCTATCATAGTTGCCGAGATATTTCGAAAAAACCGAGAAATTTGCTAGCCGGGCATTTGTCGAATTTTTAAACTCTGAAGGGTGGAACAGATTGTACTCGGCGTCCTGAGTCTTGTACCGAAGAGATTTCGGCTCTATCTCTCATAGTTGCCGAGATATTTCGAAAAAACCGAGAAATTTGCTAGCCGGGCATTTGTCGAATTTTTAAACTCTGAAGGGTGGAACAGATTGTACTCGGCGTCCTGAGTCTTGTACCGAAGAGATTTCGGCTCTATCTATCATAGTTGCCGAGATATTTCGAAAAAACCGAGAAATTTGCTAGCCGGGCATTTGTCGAATTTTTAAACTCTGAAGGGTGGAACAGATTGTACTCGGCGTCCTGAGTCTTGTACCGAAGAGATTTCGGCTCTATCTATCATAGTTGCCGAGATATTTCGAAAAAACCGAGAAATTTGCTAGCCGGGCATTTGTCGAATTTTTAAACTCTGAAGGGTGGAACAGATTGTACTCGGCGTCCTGAGTCTTGTACCGAAGAGATTTCGGCTCTATCTCTCATAGTTGCCGAGATATTTCGAAAAAACCGAGAAATTTGCTAGCCGGGCATTTGTCGAATTTTTAAACTCTGAAGGGTGGAACAGATTGTACTCGGCGTCCTGAGTCTTGTACCGAAGAGATTTCGGCTCTATCTTTCATAGTTGCCGAGATATTTCGAAAAAACCGAGAAATTTGCTAGCCGGGCATTTGTCGAATTTTTAAACTCTGAAGGGTGGAACAGATTGTACTCGGCGTCCTGAGTCTTGTACCGAAGAGATTTCGGCTCTATCTTTCATAGTTGCCGAGATATTTCGAAAAAACCGAGAAATTTGCTAGCCGGGCATTTGTCGAATTTTTAAACTCTGAAGGGTGGAACAGATTGTACTCGGCGTCCTGAGTCTTGTACCGAAGAGATTTCGGCTCTATCTCTCATAGTTGCCGAGATATTTCGAAAAAACCGAGAAATTTGCTAGCCGGGCATTTGTTGAATTTTTAAACTCTGAAGGGTGGAACAGCTTGTACTCGGCGTCCTGAGTCTTGTACCGAAGAGATTTCGGCTCTATCTTTCATAGTTGCCGAGATATTTCGAAAAAACCGAGAAATTTGCTAGCCGGGCATTTGTCGAATTTTTAAACTCTGAAGGGTGGAACAGATTGTACTCGGCGTCCTGAGTCTTGTACCGAAGAGATTTCGGCTCTATCTCTCATAGTTGCCGAGATATTTCGAAAAAACCGAGAAATTTGCTAGCCGGGCATTTGTCGAATTTTTAAACTCTGAAGGGTGGAACAGATTGTACTCGGCGTCCTGAGTCTTGTACCGAAGAGATTTCGGCTCTATCTCTCATAGTTGCCGAGATATTTCGAAAAAACCGAGAAATTTGCTAGCCGGGCATTTGTCGAATTTTTAAACTCTGAAGGGTGGAACAGATTGTACTCGGCGTCCTGAGTCTTGTACCGAAGAGATTTCGGCTGTATCTATCATAGTTGCCGAGATATTTCGAAAAAACCGAGAAATTTGCTAGCCGGGCATTTGTCGAATTTTTAAACTCTGAAGGGTGGACCAGATTGTACTCGGCGTCCTGAGTCTTGTACCGAAGAGATTTCGGCTCTATCTATCATAGTTGCCGAGATATTTCGAAAAAACCGAGAAATTTGCTAGCCGGGCATTTGTCGAATTTTTAAACTCTGAAGGGTGGAACAGATTGTACTCGGCGTCCTGAGTCTTGTACCGAAGAGATTTCGGCTCTATCTTTCATAGTTGCCGAGATATTTCGAAAAAACCGAGAAATTTGCTAGCCGGGCATTTGTCGAATTTTTAAACTCTGAAGGGTGGAACAGATTGTACTCGGCGTCCTGAGTCTTGTACCGAAGAGATTTCGGCTCTATCTCTCATAGTTGCCGAGATATTT
The DNA here is from genome assembly GCA_023690525.1 of Holotrichia oblita. NCBI lineage: Eukaryota > Metazoa > Arthropoda > Insecta > Coleoptera > Scarabaeidae > Holotrichia > Holotrichia oblita. Next base: position 155,335,306 of record CM043018.1, read on the forward strand.
CGAAAAAACCGAGAAATTTGCTAGCCGGGCATTTGTTGAATTTTTAAACTCTGAAGGGTGGAACAGATTGTACTCGGCGTCCTGAGTCTTGTACCGAAGAGATTTCGGCTCTATCTTTCATAGTTGCCGAGATATTTCGAAAAAACCGAGAAATTTGCTAGCCGGGCATTTGTCGAATTTTTAAACTCTGAAGGGTGGAACAGATTGTACTCGGCGTCCTGAGTCTTGTACCGAAGAGATTTCGGCTCTATCTCTCATAGTTGCCGAGATATTTCGAAAAAACCGAGAAATTTGCTAGCCGGGCATTTGTCGAATTTTTAAACTCTGAAGGGTGGAACAGATTGTACTCGGCGTCCTGAGTCTTGTACCGAAGAGATTTCGGCTCTATCTCTCATAGTTGCCGAGATATTTCGAAAAAACCGAGAAATTTGCTAGCCGGGCATTTGTCGAATTTTTAAACTCTGAAGGGTGGAACAGATTGTACTCGGCGTCCTGAGTCTTGTACCGAAGAGATTTCGGCTGTATCTATCATAGTTGCCGAGATATTTCGAAAAAACCGAGAAATTTGCTAGCCGGGCATTTGTCGAATTTTTAAACTCTGAAGGGTGGACCAGATTGTACTCGGCGTCCTGAGTCTTGTACCGAAGAGATTTCGGCTCTATCTATCATAGTTGCCGAGATATTTCGAAAAAACCGAGAAATTTGCTAGCCGGGCATTTGTCGAATTTTTAAACTCTGAAGGGTGGAACAGATTGTACTCGGCGTCCTGAGTCTTGTACCGAAGAGATTTCGGCTCTATCTATCATAGTTGCCGAGATATTTCGAAAAAACCGAGAAATTTGCTAGCCGGGCATTTGTCGAATTTTTAAACTCTGAAGGGTGGAACAGATTGTACTCGGCGTCCTGAGTCTTGTACCGAAGAGATTTCGGCTCTATCTATCATAGTTGCCGAGATATTTCGAAAAAACCGAGAAATTTGCTAGCCGGGCATTTGTCGAATTTTTAAACTCTGAAGGGTGGAACAGATTGTACTCGGCGTCCTGAGTCTTGTACCGAAGAGATTTCGGCTCTATCTCTCATAGTTGCCGAGATATTTCGAAAAAACCGAGAAATTTGCTAGCCGGGCATTTGTCGAATTTTTAAACTCTGAAGGGTGGAACAGATTGTACTCGGCGTCCTGAGTCTTGTACCGAAGAGATTTCGGCTCTATCTTTCATAGTTGCCGAGATATTTCGAAAAAACCGAGAAATTTGCTAGCCGGGCATTTGTCGAATTTTTAAACTCTGAAGGGTGGAACAGATTGTACTCGGCGTCCTGAGTCTTGTACCGAAGAGATTTCGGCTCTATCTTTCATAGTTGCCGAGATATTTCGAAAAAACCGAGAAATTTGCTAGCCGGGCATTTGTCGAATTTTTAAACTCTGAAGGGTGGAACAGATTGTACTCGGCGTCCTGAGTCTTGTACCGAAGAGATTTCGGCTCTATCTATCATAGTTGCCGAGATATTTCGAAAAAACCGAGAAATTTGCTAGCCGGGCATTTGTCGAATTTTTAAACTCTGAAGGGTGGAACAGATTGTACTCGGCGTCCTGAGTCTTGTACCGAAGAGATTTCGGCTCTATCTGTCATAGTTGCCGAGATATTTCGAAAAAACCGAGAAATTTGCTAGCCGGGCATTTGTCGAATTTTTAAACTCTGAAGGGTGGAACAGATTGTACTCGGCGTCCTGAGTCTTGTACCGAAGAGATTTCGGCTCTATCTTTCATAGTTGCCGAGATATTTCGAAAAAACCGAGAAATTTGCTAGCCGGGCATTTGTCGAGTTTTTAAACTCTGAAGGGTGGAACAGATTGTACTCGGCGTCCTGAGTCTTGTACCGAAGAGATTTCGGCTCTATCTCTCATAGTTGCCGAGATATTTCGAAAAAACCGAGAAATTTGCTAGCCGGGCATTTGTCGAGTTTTTAAACTCTGAAGGGTGGAACAGATTGTACTCGGCGTCCTGAGTCTTGTACCGAAGAGATTTCGGCTCTATCTTTCATAGTTGCCGAGATATTTCGAAAAAACCGAGAAATTTGCTAGCCGGGCATTTGTCGAATTTTTAAACTCTGAAGGGTGGAACAGATTGTACTCGGCGTCCTGAGTCTTGTACCGAAGAGATTTCGGCTCTATCTTTCATAGTTGCCGAGATATTTCGAAAAAACCGAGAAATTTGCTAGCCGGGCATTTGTCGAATTTTTAAACTCTGAAGGGTGGAACAGATTGTACTCGGCGTCCTGAGTCTTGTACCGAAGAGATTTCGGCTCTATCTTTCATAGTTGCCGAGATATTTCGAAAAAACCGAGAAATTTGCTAGCCGGGCATTTGTCGAATTTTTAAACTCTGAAGGGTGGAACAGATTGTACTCGGCGTCCTGAGTCTTGTACCGAAGAGATTTCGGCTCTATCTTTCATAGTTGCCGAGATATTTCGAAAAAACCGAGAAATTTGCTAGCCGGGCATTTGTCGAATTTTTAAACTCTGAAGGGTGGAACAGATTGTACTCGGCGTCCTGAGTCTTGTACCGAAGAGATTTCGGCTCTATCTATCATAGTTGCCGAGATATTTCGAAAAAACCGAGAAATTTGCTAGCCGGGCATTTGTCGAGTTTTTAAACTCTGAAGGGTGGAACAGATTGTACTCGGCGTCCTGAGTCTTGTACCGAAGAGATTTCGGCTCTATCTCTCATAGTTGCCGAGATATTTCGAAAAAAACGAGAAATTTGCTAGCCGGGCATTTGTCGAGTTTTTAAACTCTGAAGGGTGGAACAGATTGTACTCGGCGTCCTGAGTCTTGTACCGAAGAGATTTCGGCTCTATCTTTCATAGTTGCCGAGATATTTCGAAAAAACCGAGAAATTTGCTAGCCGGGCATTTGTCGAATTTTTAAACTCTGAAGGGTGGAACAGATTGTACTCGGCGTCCTGAGTCTTGTACCGAAGAGATTTCGGCTCTATCTTTCATAGTTGCCGAGATATTTCGAAAAAACCGAGAAATTTGCTAGCCGGGCATTTGTCGAATTTTTAAACTCTGAAGGGTGGAACAGATTGTACTCGGCGTCCTGAGTCTTGTACCGAAGAGATTTCGGCTCTATCTTTCATAGTTGCCGAGATATTTCGAAAAAACCGAGAAATTTGCTAGCCGGGCATTTGTCGAATTTTTAAACTCTGAAGGGTGGAACAGATTGTACTCGGCGTCCTGAGTCTTGTACCGAAGAGATTTCGGCTCTATCTTTCATAGTTGCCGAGATATTTCGAAAAAACCGAGAAATTTGCTAGCCGGGCATTTGTCGAATTTTTAAACTCTGAAGGGTGGAACAGATTGTACTCGGCGTCCTGAGTCTTGTACCGAAGAGATTTCGGCTCTATCTGTCATAGTTGCCGAGATATTTCGAAAAAACCGAGAAATTTGCTAGCCGGGCATTTGTCGAATTTTTAAACTCTGAAGGGTGGAACAGATTGTACTCGGCGTCCTGAGTCTTGTACCGAAGAGATTTCGGCTCTATCTTTCATAGTTGCCGAGATATTTCGAAAAAACCGAGAAATTTGCTAGCCGGGCATTTGTCGAATTTTTAAACTCTGAAGGGTGGAACAGATTGTACTCGGCGTCCTGAGTCTTGTACCGAAGAGATTTCGGCTCTATCTTTCATAGTTGCCGAGATATTTCGAAAAAACCGAGAAATTTGCTAGCCGGGCATTTGTCGAATTTTTAAACTCTGAAGGGTGGAACAGATTGTACTCGGCGTCCTGAGTCTTGTACCGAAGAGATTTCGGCTCTATCTTTCATAGTTGCCGAGATATTTCGAAAAAACCGAGAAATTTGCTAGCCGGGCATTTGTCGAATTTTTAAACTCTGAAGGGTGGAACAGATTGTACTCGGCGTCCTGAGTCTTGTACCGAAGAGATTTCGGCTCTATCTTTCATAGTTGCCGAGATATTTCGAAAAAACCGAGAAATTTGCTAGCCGGGCATTTGTCGAATTTTTAAACTCTGAAGGGTGGAACAGATTGTACTCGGCGTCCTGAGTCTTGTACCGAAGAGATTTCGGCTCTATCTGTCATAGTTGCCGAGATATTTCGAAAAAACCGAGAAATTTGCTAGCCGGGCATTTGTCGAATTTTTAAACTCTGAAGGGTGGAACAGATTGTACTCGGCGTCCTGAGTCTTGTACCGAAGAGATTTCGGCTCTATCTTTCATAGTTGCCGAGATATTTCGAAAAAACCGAGAAATTTGCTAGCCGGGCATTTGTCGAATTTTTAAACTCTGAAGGGTGGAACAGATTGTACTCGGCGTCCTGAGTCTTGTACCGAAGAGATTTCGGCTCTATCTTTCATAGTTGCCGAGATATTTCGAAAAAACCGAGAAATTTGCTAGCCGGGCATTTGTCGAATTTTTAAACTCTGAAGGGTGGAACAGATTGTACTCGGCGTCCTGAGTCTTGTACCGAAGAGATTTCGGCTCTATCTTTCATAGTTGCCGAGATATTTCGAAAAAACCGAGAAATTTGCTAGCCGGGCATTTGTCGAATTTTTAAACTCTGAAGGGTGGAACAGATTGTACTCGGCGTCCTGAGTCTTGTACCGAAGAGATTTCGGCTCTATCTATCATAGTTGCCGAGATATTTCGAAAAAACCGAGAAATTTGCTAGCCGGGCATTTGTCGAGTTTTTAAACTCTGAAGGGTGGAACAGATTGTACTCGGCGTCCTGAGTCTTGTACCGAAGAGATTTCGGCTCTATCTCTCATAGTTGCCGAGATATTTCGAAAAAAACGAGAAATTTGCTAGCCGGGCATTTGTCGAGTTTTTAAACTCTGAAGGGTGGAACAGATTGTACTCGGCGTCCTGAGTCTTGTACCGAAGAGATTTCGGCTCTATCTTTCATAGTTGCCGAGATATTTCGAAAAAACCGAGAAATTTGCTAGCCGTGCATTTGTCGAATTTTTAAACTCTGAAGGGTGGAACAGATTGTACTCGGCGTCCTGAGTCTTGTACCGAAGAGATTTCGGCTCTATCTTTCATAGTTGCCGAGATATTTCGAAAAAACCGAGAAATTTGCTAGCCGGGCATTTGTCGAATTTTTAAACTCTGAAGGGTGGAACAGATTGTACTCGGCGTCCTGAGTCTTGTACCGAAGAGATTTCGGCTCTATCTTTCATAGTTGCCGAGATATTTCGAAAAAACCGAGAAATTTGCTAGCCGGGCATTTGTCGAATTTTTAAACTCTGAAGGGTGGAACAGATTGTACTCGGCGTCCTGAGTCTTGTACCGAAGAGATTTCGGCTCTATCTTTCATAGTTGCCGAGATATTTCGAAAAAACCGAGAAATTTGCTAGCCGGGCATTTGTCGAATTTTTAAACTCTGAAGGGTGGAACAGATTGTACTCGGCGTCCTGAGTCTTGTACCGAAGAGATTTCGGCTCTATCTATCATACTTGCCGAGATATTTCGAAAAAACCGAGAAATTTGCTAGCCGGGAATTTGTTGGTTTTTCGGTCTCCGATGGGTGGAAAAGATTGTACTCATGTTTGGCCAGGTTTCATCCAAATCCGAAAAATATTGACGCAATTTAAAATAGGATCACCGCGCATATATGTACATATAATGTATTTTTTTTCGGCAAAATTGAAACCTCAATTAATTCATTTATAAAATCAAATTCGTTATCAAAAATCATCAAATCGGATGAACAATTTGGTTTACTAATAAGATTAAATTCATTATAATAAGTAAATAAATAGACTTTCCTACCTTGCATGTCCTGAAATCCATCCCGTCTTCATCATCGACTTCGAGGGTAGTAGCAGGATTTCAACTAAAATAAAAAAATAATACTTAATAATAAGTCCATATCTTGGCGTTTAAAAATAATTGACTTGATTAATAATGTATTCAATTCAATTAAAAAAGATGTGACTCACCCTAGACACATTCTAAATAATTCGTCTATCGCCTCCTCTTGGCGGAAACCGCAGGCTTCTATTCTAAATTATTACACTGAAAAAAAAAAGAAAAAATATTTTAATTGGAGATCGTTTTAACAGAAATGTCATCGCATTTTACCGGATTTTATTCAATCAACGCATCGTATATCATTAATTGATTTCTAAATTATATTAATTAGATAATTTACCTGATTAATAACCGCAATTCATACTGGAAAATGAAGCTGCGAACGCGACGCGTGGTTATACTACGCGAATTTATTTCCGTATATGGGAAAACAATTGACTGCGTATAGCGGTGTGAACGGGTCGGGCCAACCGCGTAGTTGGCGATGCTACGGCAATTGCATGTTAGCTTACTAACACTGTAGAGTTGGCCGGCTGCTATTCGCCCGCATCTGAGCGACCGGGTGACGTGGCAGTTTTTTTGGAGCGTTTCTTCAATGGTTGCCGTTTTTTTTTATAAGATACCGAAATAAACGCATTCAATATAATATATTTTAAATAGGAAAATTATTTTAAAACGTTGGAATTTATATTAATCAATTAATATCTACAAGATTAAATATTGACTTAAAGTAGTTTAAATATTAAATTGTATATTTTTTATTAAAAATATATATAGTGGTGTTAAAATAAGTTTTTTTTTATTACATGTTTTTGAATTAAATTTGTAATTTAATCAGATAGAATTCCTATACGATATATGTTTTTTGTTTTGGATTATACTATTATTAATATACCATTTTCATTACCGCCAAACGGCAAATCTAACGTGATAATTATCAAGAAATTATTATCGTTTGGTTCTGCTCCGAATGTTGGGTCTCTCTTTTTGAAACGAGATATATCTACGTATACAGGATGTAAGTTTTTAAAGTGCCATAATTATAATGTAGTGTAGACTGAATAAAGCTGAACAGAATACCTTGATAAATTTTTAGCCTGTCACTTACGATTTCCAAGATAAGTAAATACTTAGTTACTAGAAGTTGGCAACGCTACGCTTAAAAAATTATGTCATTCAATGCAATTTGTGGATTCAAAAATCGTATCCTTGTTGAAAAACTTCCATATAGAAATTGTTTTAATTTTTAATCGTATACTTATTGGACTAGGACAGACAAACTTTGCTAATATGTAATTAATTTTTTTATAAATTAAAAACTCCAACGCTTTTACCGCCATCTAGAAGACGATAGTTGTATTAGTTCGGTATTGAATAGCCGAGTAACACACCTATAATTGTAGTTGTAGAAGTACGTGTGTTCCACGCTTCAGCCGTTGTCCCCAAGATAGCGCCATCGGTGGAAGGTTTCAATAATTTCCTTTGCGGAATTTAATTTCGTTTTAAGCCTCTTTGCGGCAACATTCAATTTTCTATATTTAAAACACTTTTCTGTGTTGTGCTAAATTTTTGTAATTTTTCATTGGGATTTCCGTCTTATTAGGTAAGCATTCCTATTTTGTTTTCTACACGCGTTGTACCCGTCGTTATGCAACTTAAATGACGGCGATATATGTTGGGTTTCCAGCGCGATACATATTCAGGCGCAATGACAACCAACTATTTATTTCTTGTTTGGGTACCTACTAGACATTTTTTCAATTACGAGTGTGAAACATGTATTAGTAGGTGGGTACCTACTTACTTACCACTTACAGTGTACGTAAAAGTATTACATAATATGTATACTAAAAATTATAATAAATTTCTAAAATATACCGGGTGTCAACGAGATCATGTATCAGCCCGCCATTTATTTATTAGTTAAAATAAAACTTTGACATTCGGACCGTATATATGAGTGATTGGTAGGCTTCTTCAGGTGCACTCAGTTTTTCTATAGGTCAAACCGGAAGTGACGTTTATTTTGAATTTTTAAATACAACATGTATTATTTCTGTTCATATTCTATTTCCTCTAAAAATTTACCATCTAGTGCAGGTCAACTTTTAACATTTCTGTCAAAGATGACGGTATCTGTTAAATTTATCCATTAAAGTGAAACTGCTTCGCAGCAATTGTCGAAATGTAACAACCGTCAAAGTTAGCTTTGAAAACAATTAAGAAACGTATTTTTCACATTTACACGCCGCATTGGTGAAGGAAACATGTATTTTACGTTGAAATTACTAAAGAAAATGAGATTTTCTTTTTTTTTCATTTTCAAATGACAGGTACTCATTTTTTTAAATATTAACATCTATTTTTTTATTACAGAGTCATATTGGCATAATTTTTAGTTTTCAAATGATATAAAATATGCTGTGGTTTAGTGGTAGACAGGTAGTACAAAATATAAAATGTTTTAAAAGTAGTCTAATTCCAAAGCAACAGAACAATTACATTTCAAATGAAAAAAACAGTTTCCTTCGCCAATGCGTGTAAATGTGAAAAATACGTTTGTTAATTGTTTTCCAAGTTAACTTTGATGGTTGTTACATTTCGCAATTGCTGCTGCAGTTTCACTTTACCGGATAAATTTAACAGATACCGCCATCTTTGACAGAAATATCAAAAATTGACCGGCACTAGATGGCAAATTTTTGGAGGAAACAGAATATGAACAGAAATAATACATGTTGAATTTAAAAATTCAAAATTAACGTCACTTTCGGTTTGACCGGAAGTGCTATAGAAAAACTGAGTACACCTGAAGAAGTCCACCAATTACTCCTATATACGGTTCGAATGTCAAAGTTTTATTTTAACTAATAAATAAATGGCGGGCTGATACATGATCTCGAAGACACCAAAATAGAGACATATATGAAAATCAATTTTCGTCATGAAACAATAATTAATTCTGGCTTACCTACCTACTATTTTCTTTTTTTCACTTTTATAACACTTCGAAATTGTACTAGAACTGATAAATAGAACTATAAAAACACTAAATTGCTAATCAGTAACCTCGAAATACCAGTGTAATTATCTTTAAGCAAATCCGCTCAATTCTTAATAAGAATAGTATTGGTCCCTTTTAACTTTCCGTGTCACATATACAAGTGGGTAAATATACCTATACATGGGTACATATTGTTTGTGCTTTTATATTTTTATTATTGGTATATACTTTTGATTTTATTCTGCATGCGGCACCACCGAGAGAGCAATTACATAGAGCATTGTAATAAGTTTGTATTTTGAATACAAACGTTAAGTTAAATTACTAACCTAGAAAAACAATAAAATATATAAAAAAGTTATCAATGCGTATAATTTCAACACATACATATGTACATACTTACATATATATTTTTTATATAATATGTTATTATGGTTTCCACATTCTTAATATCTTACACAGGCGCGTATATTTTATTTATCAACTACAATTTCCACTTTTCTTTGTTAATACATCCTATACGTGAACTATTAGGCATCTTCCTTTGCTTTTTAGTGTAGTGCAATTTACATACACTACAATTTTTACAGTGCTGTAACGAAGGCGACAATATAAAGGAACGAATTGAGTGTAGATGGATTCATGGATGTATTATATATGGATAGCGCCTAATATACCAAACAAGCGCAGCGCATTGACTCCAACATTAGAGTGAGAGGTTACACAAGTGAGATAGAGCTAGAATAGGCAAAGGATTCATATACGCCCATAAGATTTACATTGTTATTTTGGTTTCGTTTAGGTATTTATCCGTTTATCTCGTTTAATATTGATCGGATACCGACTTAAATATATGAAATGCGTAGCGGAATAAATAGAGAATAACTTGTAGTTTGGTTTTTATTATAGATACCTAAGTAAATACTATTAAATATATTAAGAAAGCCCATCAATGCGTTTCCCCATATAGGTATGAAATATATGTTAAATCTTCGGCACAAATAATATATAACACTTACCTTTTAGCGTTATATGGGTAAGGTGGTGCATAAAAAAATATTCGTAAGCAAGATTTTCCCAATATATTAAATGAAATTGATTTTTAAAGTGATTTATAGGATATTCATAATCTTTGCGCCAAAAATCACAAAACCGTTTTCATCTTTGTCTCAGGTATTGGCGCGTGAAATATACAATTACCATAAACTAAAGGAATATATAAACATCGTATAATGAGAAAAAGCATGAAATAAACTAAATTAAAAATTAATTCTTATTAACGAAGAACAAAAATGTATTGCTCAAATTTAAACAAACATTAAAATATTAATTTATTGAAACTTAAACTAATACAAAATTATTTATTGGTGTTTAAATATTACCATCTTTGTATGCATCGGCCTAATTCTTACGCCTCGTGCATTAATATTAGTGTTATTGTAGTGATGCAATCTCAAAATGAAATAATTGTGGGAAATTAGTTTAATTAATTGGTAATGGTGCGAATTTAATGATTGTTGTTCATAAAAGTGATTCTGCAAGTTTTTAAAATAATATAACGCTAAAAGGTAAGTATTATATATTATTTGTGCGGAGGATTTAACATATATTTCATACCTATATGGGGAAACGCATTGATGGGCTTTCTTAATATATTTAATAGTATTTACTTAGGTATCTATAATAAAAACCTAACTACAAGTTATTCTCTATTTATTCCGCTACGCATTTCATATATTTAAGTCGGTATCCGATCAATATTAAACGAGATAAACGGATAAATACCTAAACGAAACCAAAATAACAATGTAAATCTTATGGGCGTATATGAATCCTTTGCCTATTCTAGCTCTATCTCACTTGTGCAACCTCTCACTTTAATGTTAGAGTCAATCCGTGAACAGAATGCGCTATCCATATAATAATACATCCATGGATGGATTTATAACATAACCTCAACAATCAACTTATCATAACCTGACTTGACAAGAAAGGAGTAGCACTTTTACTAATCCTTTATATAATGCTATAATAGCTATTATGTACAAGCATACTTACAAATTTAGTTAAGATAAACTCTTTTCGCAGTCTCTTTGCATATATTTATAAAAACAACTGTCAATTCTCGTTATTATAAATTATGGATTACTATTTTCACTCCTAGCGAGAACATCCTATACTAACATCGGCTGTCATTACAAATAAATTGGATAACAGAGGGAGCTAATAGTACCAGTTGTCGATCATACTGCGAGATGAAAGACAGCAATATATAAAATGAGATAGCAAGATCGTGACATAGAGACATGTCGTGAAAGGGGTATAAGCACGTAGAAAGGAATATAAAGTAAATTCGAATAGCAGTAATTGCGGCGATGATGTGACCCTCTTTTAGAAAGGTGCCAAACCATTTGGAACGTATACAGTTATCTGTTTTACTACCGGATATGTTTCTTGCAATACTCTTTTTTATTTAGCATTATATTTCTTTTTATAATGTACACCATGCTTATTCCCGTTCATATTTAGTGGACGAATAAGTTTATAACTCTTGAAATACTTTATTTTAAAAAATAAAAAAAAAATCTTTTTTATTAAACACGTAATTTCTGTCACTTACTATTCGTCCACCAATTTATAATTAAATGTTAATATTCCATTAATAATTTCTTGCTTATAATCATTCATCACAAAAATTATTGCAAGTAAAAATAACGCAATTTCAAATTTCCCACCAACAATTGATAATAGCCCCTTAAAGCATGAAAATTTCAATATGGATTAATTCGAAAATATTTTTCACTAATTTATTTACAAATCATACTTAATTACCTTATTCAAATGGCATTTTTTTAAAGAAAATTGCTGGTGAACCGTCAAAAATTCCAATAATAATGCCGGCTGTAATTCAACTAAAACACAATAATTTTTTTACTTTATAGTCAATACATAACCTCTTTTTGTCTTCTCTTTACATGCGTTTTATAGATATTTAACGTTTTTGATCAATATATACTGCACAAATTCCAATAAATAACAGTCGTAGTATAAAGTAAACGGCATGAATAAAAGTACATACCTTCATTAACCACTTTGACATATAATAGTGTAATTAAGGGTCATATTTATAGTCCGTGCTTGAAATTGTGTCGATAACATTGAGCACGCGATTTTGACGTAAATGTCATTACAAATCTGTCAAAATCGCGTGCTCAAGCATCGACACAACCTCAAGCACGGACTTTAAATAAGACCCTTACACCAGCAATTACCCTGGTCTGTGCCCTGGTGCAGCACTGGTTTTGTTTACACCGTGCAAAGGAACGAGAATATGGCGTAAAGTGTAGTTCAGTACTGCACCGTGCTACACTTTTTTAGCAAAGGAAAAGGGCTAATTGCATACAATACGTTACAAAATATATTTATAACATACATACATATGTCTATCACATATTTATTCCTTCGATATGATGATATTGTTGGCAAATGTATGAAACGAAAACGCCGTTCTAAACATCTAAAATGATCAGATATCAATCGTCGATCACGTGAATCGTTACGCCAGTGCTGTTGTTTCTTTCCCGTGTCCGATTACTTACTTTTACTAATGTTTCCATGTTCATATCATAAAGTAAGTTTGCTTGAGCGTCCTCATCATTATAAACACTATTTCGCTCCTCCACTGTACGGGCAGTTGATGCCATCTGGACGAAAATATTACATTCGATAGATGCGCAACCTATAAACAGAAAATAAATCATCATGGACATTCTCGCATACGTAGATGCGCGCGCACACACACACACACACGATTTCTCAACTTTTTATCCGGATACATTGCCCTTGCTATAGGGGTTGGAATCTCTAGAAGCGGATAAATAATATCGCGGGAGTGATATACTCGTTCAGATCAGTGCGGTCGGTCATTACCTTCGCATTAAACAGGGATAGTATGTACAGTCTGTTCCAAAATTAATGTCGCTCCCAAGGCTAAACAAACCCATCAAAATGATGTTTCTCATAATCCAATACGATTTTTCGTCAGTGGATATTAATCTTGTAAATGCGGTGCAAACCAAATATCGATTAAACTTCATGCATCTAATTTGCATTAGCAGTTATAACGTGTTTTTCGGCACAGGGGGTGACATTAATTTTGGAACAGACTGTACGTATTTATCCGTTCCCATCTCATTATACTATATGGCATTGTGCTGCGTCCAAGTTAGAGTGCCTCATATCGATATGTTATCTGTCAACACATACATATGTATGTATTGAATTAGATACTTGTTTAGTAGGTTTTAAAGTTTCTATTGTCTTTCCTATAGCTGATATGACGACGGCTGTCATAATGGAAAAAAGGCAAAGTATCGATGAACAACCGTAATTCCCGGCAACGAGATATTTATACCTGCTTTTTGGTTTATCGTTTCATATTCTGACGCATCCTAAATCTGCGAGATAATTGTTAACATCGTTCTTTTTTTTTTCATCACTGACTGATATTTTGTGATAGTATGGTCGCGTTTTATCGTTATCGTGAATAATACTATTTATCAAATCCTTCGCTGTCGCAGGAATGAAGCGGAGCCATTCCTGTACGGTTCTCAATTATTGAATGTACCTATGTAGTACATACTTACATATGTACATACATACATATACGTATATCTTACGAATACGTGCTAAATAAGATCGAAACTTGACCCTACTTGTTCAGCTGGAACACAATACACTCCAAATTGAAGAAATACGAATGTTAAGTAAGTAGATAGCTGCTGTGATCGATTGAAGATTCACCATCGATGTCCTAAACATACATACGTACATACATATTTATACATATATAAGTTATATTATGTAGTTTTGATTACTTTTATATTATTTAAATACGTATGTACTTACATAGATAATATGTACGACTTCTGTATTGAGTAGGTAATGTCTTCCCCTTTGAAGCGTTTATCAAACTTTCTTCCGCTCAATGCCGTTCGGAAGCTTTGATTTGCTCTTCAAAAGGGAAGACATTACTTGTACATACACTAATTGTACATATATACATATTATGATATTATGTAGGTACTACATTTTTGTAATAAGTAGGTACAGTAAAAGTGACATTTTGCGAAAATATTTTCCTATTTCATACATTGCGTACAATACATCTATACATTGTACGCAGAGCTGCACTAGTTCATATAGACATTAATTTATTGCGTTAGGTATGTATGTACAGTCTGTTCCAAAATTAATGTCACCCCCGCGGCAATTAAAAGATCCAATAAAAATAATCTTCCCTATAACTCTAGACAATTTTTGATCGATGAATATCAATATTGTAATTGCGCTCTAAAATAAATGTCGGTTCGTTTTGCAACAGAAGTTATAATGTATCTTCCATCACATCAAGCGACATTAATTTAGTAAAAGACTGTACCTTTAAAGCTACTTTTAGCACAGCTGTTTCTTTAGATATCGATATAGCATAAAAGCGATTGAGTAACTGCGTGTTGTCTGTGTGTATGTTTATGTATATTATCTTTTAATTCCTGATTTATTTCCACTTAGAGGTCAATAAAACAATAAATAATTAAATACCAATTTATTCCATAACATATAATAATATGTTTTCGTTAAATAACTTCTTCGGCAATTTATATTTATATTATTAGTAATTTGACACATATTAAATGTCAATTTCTTCCACCGAAGAAGTTATTTAACGAAAACATATTATTATATGTTATGGAATAAATTGGTATTTAATTATTTATTGTTTTATTGACCTCTAAGTGGAAATAAATCAGGAATTAAAAGATAAGTACATAAAGGTCAAAAAATACATATATTAAATTTATGTATATTGAGATTGTTTGACACTCAATTAGTAACTTTCAGAAAGAGCTTTTCGTGTAAAGATATCCATCATTTTCCCCACCACTTTCATATAATATACCTACATATATAAGTATGTATGTATGTACATATGTGTGACATGACACTTACCTACCTATCTGCAAGTAGTAACAGTTGATTACAAATCGATGTAACGGTCGTCGTATACTGCACCAGAAATAGCAATGAATATTGTTTTTTGATTCGTGATGCCAGGCTGAAATATTACAATATTTATTGCTCAGATGACTATAAGTACCTTGAACGTGGTGTATTTTTAAAGTGTGTAGGTACCGTTCGTTTCAAATTGAATGCAATTTTTTCTGACAGCTAATTATGTACCTATGTATGTATGTATGTACCTACATAATATGTTATATTATGTAATGTAAGGATATATCGATATTCAAGCAATTCTGTTAAAATTTTTCAAAGTTGCAATAATAATTGTAATAGGTATCTATTGTATGAATAATTTGTAGAGATTCTTTTCGTAAAATTTATGTATTCATGCTGTATATACACATGTACGTGTATGTAGTAGGTATTAAGCTAAGTATGATGCTAAATGTGATACGTTTGATGTATCATCACTTAGGTACTTACTTCAAGATAAAAGTGTGATATTTAATGCAATTAATAAATTTCCTCCGTGAGGCTGTCGGTTCAACACTGGCTATGACCAAGTGTAACAGTTTGATTTGAATCAGAACGTAACAGCACGAAGAGATATAGATATATATATCGTAAGCTACGACGGCACATCCGGATAAGGCCAAGAAGTAGTACTGGGACAATAAGATGATCGTTTTCATTACAACGGATTCGATATCGAGTGTTACGTGTAGGACGTACGGCTTATCGGTGATGAGGAGCGGCGCTGTTCCGTATAATACGGCTACGCTAGTAACCACCAGTACAAGTAACACAGTTTCCAAACGTTTCAGCGTTTTCAATACGTCGTCGTCCACATGTCGATGTATCTCATCGTTGCTGATGTCCCCTTTATCCCAGAACGTGTAAATCTCTTTAAAGAGGACCGCGCCAGTCGGTCGATAATAAACGATCCAATAGTATTTTGCAAGTACCTGTAAAAATAATATATGTAACAACATAATATGTACCTACTCTCAAAAGAACAGAAATTGATATTTAAAAATCTCTCTCTCTTTACTCCAACCCTCCAATATATTCAAATTCGAAAGTAATTTTTATCTATGTATGTACATACATACATATATAAATATGGAACTCATATAAAATAATAAAAATTATTTACTTAAGAGAATGTACCACTACATATTAACAAGAAACATGTCACATTTTATTATTACTGTACATATATCTATAAGTAGGCAAGTATACATAATACACGCTTTACGATACGATGTGTTCATAGACTATAATAAATATACTGATGTTGTACGTTCATTACGCTTTATTGTTAAATCATTCAAAAAAACATACAAATATCATTTTAACATTAAATAATGTATATATACTCGCATGTTTGTATGTAAGTACCTATGTATGTATGTATTATGTATTTATGTATATTTATTGAACGAATAACGAAAAGTTAAATAGAGAATTTATAACTTTATAAACTTACGTCGAAAATGTTCCATCCAATGTTCTGCCAAATTGTAATGATCACTTTATTCATCATTAATATTGAAATGTCAATAAAACTGAACTGAAAAACACAAGTCATCATCTCTGTTAGATGTTAACTGTTTGAAGCCCATCTACATACTAATCCTTTACTGATATTCTTCTGATAAAGCCAACAATAGGGAATAACATTTTTTGTCCTTTATAAACGATTTCTTCCTTCCTTCCTTCCTAATCATCGTAACAAATACGGTTTTTAAAATAATTACATACGTACATATACCTATATCTAAGTTCCACGTCATTTTTTCGTAGATATACCTTCATCTTAAGACATCGAAAAAATTACCTAATGGTCAACTGCCATATTTGCTAAATTCGCATTTCCTACGTATTACGCACCTACATACTATCATATCATATATTCATTTGGTCGGTCATTATTTTCAATAATAATGTAGTATGGTATCGTTTTCTACATTTTTTTTTTTTCAAATTTATTAGGAAGGTAATTACATGTTGATTGGTCCTACTATGTAGTACATACGTATACTACTACAGTCACGATCGAAAATATTTGTCTGTTCATCAATAGTCTTATTTGCATGTTTTTTACAGAAATGTATCAAGGATGTGTGTGAATCCATAAATACAGTCGAACTTTTGGATCTTGTCTGTTACGTCATTAACAGCGTAATTAAACACAGATAGTATTATATATGTACAACATATATACGTAAAATATTAATCATCGCCATTTAACGTACATTTAGAGAGAAATGTCAACATGACATAATACTGATATTACTCATGACGTAACGGACAAGATCCAAAAATTTATACTGTAAGTATGTATGAAAGGATAATGTATTCCTAATGTAATTTTTAATTTGCAAAAAGTTTTGGTTGAATATTTAGCTTCTGTATTTTCCTTTTTTTAAACATTAATTTTGCGACACTTTATTTGAGTACTTCAGTTAATATCCGTTGTTGAGAATTTGATAATATAATCTAGTTTTCGTTCAACGAGTTTAATGTAAGCTTAATTCATCAAAAAAGTTATGACCAATGGGTCAATAATATACTTTAGGGGACATATCGGTATAACAATTAAAACGAAGTTATTTCAAGAAAACTTTTGTTTTTGTCGCATATTGAAACTGTCAAAATGATTTCACCGAATTTCAAATAATTTCTGATATTTCTGTACTGTTCAAGTTAAAATTGACAAGTGATCTAATTTAGAGTTGACAAATAACGTTACTTCCCTCAAAGATGGTATTGGACTGTTGTCAACATGACAAATACTGAATTACTCAAGTTATAATAACTCACTGCTAAAATCAAAAATTGTTTATGGGTGCTATATACTTGTTCAAAAATAATGTACATTATTTAATGTAAGAAAATAATTTAAAAAGTCTTTGGTTCAACGTTTAGCTTCTGTATTTTCATTTTTTTTATAAACATTTGAATTTTCCCGATCCTCTAGTTTGTAACTTCATACATAGTTTCCGTAATAAGCTCAATTTGATAATAAATCTAGTATATTATTCAACGAGCGGTAATGTAAGAGGCGGTAATTCATCAAAATGAGTTATTACCATTACCGCGAGTTGAATACTATACTTTATCTACGACTATAACAATACACTTTTCGAAGGTAAAGTTCCAAAAAATTAATCAATGCATTATAATTGCATAGTAGGCAATAGTTATACAGTCGTATTTTGACAAGCGAAAACCATGAGCTGTCATATTTTGCAGGTTAACTATTTATTATTTTGAAATAAAAAGAAATTGTAGAGGAAATACTGTATTCGATACACATTTTAAAATGCTATTTTACTTTGCTTATTTTAAATTGTTTCACCGAATTTCAAAAATTGTGTCGCATATTGAAACTGTCAAGTTAAAATTGACAAGTGATCTAATTTAGAGTTGACAAATAACGTTACTTCCCTCAAAGATGGTAGTGGACTGTTTCATTTCGACGAATCAGATTGTACAATTTAGCGTAAGTTATTTTCACTGCTATAAATCACGCTAATTGTTTATGGGTGCTATTATACTTGTTCAAAATCAACTGAAGAAATCATAATGAATACATTATTTAATAGGAGTAGATAAAAGCAAATTTAAATTCGCTTTTTACAGTTGCAACTGATTAATATTTTTATCCGGGAGGTAGCGTTGCATTTTCAGGTATGATTTTACGCCGATCGACTGTTATCTTTTTCGATACGAAAATATTTGATTACTAATAACTAAACGTCCTTATCAGCAATTAGTAACACCCGCGGCGGGTGTAGATTGAAGTAATACGAAACAAAAAAAAGAATCAAAAAAGTCATTACGCCGGCTATGTTTTTAAAAAAAAAACATCAGAATGGCAGTTGAAATAAAATCGTCAAGAAATTTATTATAACAATTGCACAAATGAAAGTGTAGAAGGTAAAGTTAAATTTTATATCAAGTTTTCGAAGTGGATTTATTTTTCTTTCAAGGCAATAAGTTTCTTATATCATCTTGAATTGAAATATAATATTTCAGCTGCATAAAAAGGGGGATTTATTCATGCATCCTTGAACTTGTACGTAAATACGTCAAATTTAAATAGTACAAGTTACGAATTTGTCTGTTATTGTTTACTTTAAAAGTAGCCCCAAAAAAAGTAATCATTAGGTGATAAATCGGTGAAAAGATCTTGGAGGCCGATAATAAACAATAAGTAATTTTTTCCGTCTTGGAAATATGTTATCTAAAAAGTTTCTGACGGTGTTTGTAACGTTTTGGCGAGCCCCGTCCATTTCGAAAAAAGGTTCCTCAACATTCAGCTGTTTCAATTTTGAATGGAATTATTTCTCAAACAAATCCAAATATTTTGAAACAGTTAGGTTAATTTTTAATAAAAAAACCAATAAGTCTGTCTCTTATTAAAGCCGATCCAAAATTTACTTTTTCCGCCACTGATTTTCGGGTAAGGTTTTGTACTAGACGCCTTGGACCAATACTAATGGATTAATGGAAAGGAAATGTAATAATTTTGGTGTAAATCCCAAGGGTTCAAATCCGAAAGTTGAAGATCGTGTAAATTCATTAATGGTAAATTACCTATCAGCCTACCAATGATTTTATTTACAAATTTCAATGGTTTTCAAAACAGGCGACATTAAAGCACATGGGAGTTCGTTTTATTTTAGTCTTCTTCAAATAGTTGTTGGTGATTTGCTATCTTGTACGGCTTATCCTGCTTAAACTCTTTCAGATTTTATAGCACTGAAGATATGAACTTCAAATGTTGGCTAGCATCTAAAAGTAATCCAGGGCCGTTCCTTGATCAATAAAGAAATTTAGTTCATGCTTCTGTTAAAATATTGCACCTATTTCTCCTTGTGAGACTTTAAGGGCTAACCATCTTGCTTTAAACTTATTAAAAATATGTTAGATTTTTTGTTCTCCACGCATCTGTCTGGATCTCCTACGACCATCGTGTCTCCCAACGAGCAAAATATGATTCTTCTGACTAAACACAATTTGATCATTCCTGCCACTTTTTCATTGCTTTACTCTAGTTCGTACTTATGATTTAATGAATTATTTATTATTTAATAAAATGTATTTAATTTATGAAGACATATTAAAAAAATTCAGAAATATTTAACATGTTTATTTTTCTCCAACCCTTAAGTAAATCATTATTGGTGATAAACAGTTGACTACTATGAATGCATTGACTTTTTCTTTTTATCATCCAATCATTTGGAATGTATGTGTATCGATAAAAAGAGTATTGAAATATAGACATCATAGTACGTTGAAATAAAATCGTCAGCTGACGTGGAGGGGTATTATGGAGGAAGTCAGCTACGCGACATTGAACCCCTTCCTCGGACCATTTAAAAATCACTCAAATAAAGTAATAGTTTACGCCGGTGAGCAATTTTTTTATAAATAGTTGACATCATACTGAATTGAAATATAATCGTCAGCTGCATCTCGAAAAATGGATTATGCGTCAGCTGCATTGTTTGAACTTGTAAAAAATAACGTTAAATTAGGTAATAGTACGCCTGACGAAAATGGTCTAATACTTCAAATATAGTTACTATGTTTACTATAATTAAAAGTAGGAAAAAAAAAAGTGCTGTGTGATTTTGGTCAAATTTTTCAGCCGATTTGTAAAAAATAAACGTTTTTTTTCAATAAAATCGTGTTATCAACGGTTTTCAGCAGTAATTGACCGGAACGTTTTGGCGAGATATATTAGTTAGGGGGTAGTCACAGCTATGACGTTTGACAGTTTGTAACCGTTGAACAACGTTTGTTACCGTCCTCGAGAGGTATGTTATCACCGGTATAATCTATAACCTAAAAGAAAACCAGATAAAAACGGCGGCTAGTGATCAAGCTAAACACGAAACAATGCAAATAATATTGAACGATGGAGGTATGAATTATATGGTGCAAACAGACATGAAAACGGCAGAAATGTTACTAAATGGTAATGATTAAATAACATTAATAAACTTTAATTTTTATTCTCTACGATGTTCTTTAGATGCCGATGCATTGCTTAAATGAAACATGTGTCATTTATTATTTATCTAGTACTAAACAATAATTTTATCCTACTTTTGTTATAATTGTTGCTGTCAATTTATTAAATCACGCACCGGTCTACTCAAATGTTTTGAATTTTATGGTTTCACTGGGTAAGTTCATGCGCGTAGCTGACGCATAATCCCCCTTTCCCTCCCCCTTCCTCCATGATGCAGCTGACGATTGGAATTCAATTCACTATAATTGTCAACTATTTATAAAAAAAAGTTTCAGCCGGCGTACTATTACTTGAAATTTTAATTTTTTTTACAAATTTCACGGCCCTCCATACCTAGACCCACCGCCACTTGAGCAGCTGACGGACGGTCGGTTGACAGATTAGTTGTATGAGATCAACTACCGATATCAAAATCAGGCGGCTTACTATGACTTTTTCATTTGCAACGCTACCTCCCGGACTAGATGTTTAGATTAGCTGGATTGTTTTTCAATACCTAATATACCAAATGGTAACATTTATTTAGAACAATATGGTGCTGTACTATACATTACGCAACTAATAATATGCAACACTATTTGATTTTAATTTGCGTAGAGAGTTAGATACATAAAAAATATATGTATTGGTATCGCTTCACATTTTTTAATTAACATTACAAAACTTACGCATGTTTTTCATGTAGCAAGTTGAAAATTTTATATCGTTGAAAAGAGAATGAAAAATGTACAGATTAAATAAGCTTTTATATTTAAAAAATTACGTAACTTAATAAATACGATGCTTGATTAAAATAAATAATTTATTTTAATCAAGTTATAGAATTTATCCGTTATTTTACTTCCATATTGTAAGTAAGTACATACTTACCTTAATGTATACATAAGTAGGATTTATTGTTGGAAATTTTACCTAGGTTTGAAATGTAGATCTTTTAGTGTCGAAGAAAAGATCAACGTCGAAGTATAACTATGTAGTACATATATGTATGTATGTATACATATTTATATTTACTCATATTCTATATATTTACTTTATTTTATTTCTACATATGTACTTAGGTATGTAGGTATGTGTACTACTACTAATACTATTGGATGTTACTTATTATAGAAACTGTTTAATTAATGTTAAAACTCGATCGTAGCACAATTTCCGTACGTCGATGGCGAATAGAAAATCGAGATGATTAAAATTAGGATCCGAAATTAAGTATTTAAGCGTTAATCTGGGTAATCTAGTGGAGAAGTGATCCACATCCTGCAAAAACATAAAACAATATCATGGTATGCATATACAGGGTCCGGCAACGAAGCGGGGACGGAAGATTACACACTTATTTGAGAGTTTGTCAAATATTTAGTCGTCGGATATTCTTCCGCACCATCAAGTGCACGTTTTAAAATATTTTGTTTTATATAGGGTGTTCCAGATGGAAATGCCAGACTAAAGTTGCATTTTTTAAATGGAACACCCTGTATATTAATAGAGAAAGTGATCCGCGCTTGAAAGCTGGTGATCGATATAATGTTGTATAGGCCTAAAGTTGATAGTTTCTGTGTAAACAATGATTTTACTTGATAAATTGATACATTTTAGTAGGCTATTCTGTATTTTCTTCAAAAGATTCGAAACCAACACAGTAGAATATTTTTCACTAGTATGGACTGTCGTTACTATGTGAAATAAATTCTGCAGCTGCTCGCTTTATACAGGGTGTTCACAATTTTGCAAAATCGAAGAAATCTCGAAATTTTTAAATGGAACACCCTGTATATTTTTTGCTCATTGAAAGCCCTTTTGCTACGCTTTCTATTGATACCTCATTTGATGCACCTAGGATAATCATTTTCTAATTATTTCTTCTTAAAGTTGAATTAATGAGAAATGCTTATATTTTTAGTAGCTAATTTGCACTTTAAACCTACTGTAAGATTGGATATTCAACAAATAATCCATAAATGGTCTATAACAAGAAGAAACTCCATTTAGTATGAGAAACAATTGATTTTCACTCAGCGGTGAAAGAAACATTAAATTAATATAAAGTAATATAGCATTTTCAATAGATTCACTGCTAATCAAGTTATCTGGTGTTTTAATTCTTGTATACTTAATAACCAAGTTGTAACAAATTTCGTTTTGTGTTATACAGTATTTCGTTCAATCTTTTGTTAGCAATTGTTATATTGACTAATTTTAGTAAATACCTACTCAAGAAATGGTAAATATGATATTTACATATTCTTGAGGAGTGTACAAGAAATTGTCTCCTAGCAAGTAGAGTATATGCAGAGAGATTTCCAAACCTTGAAAGAAGACCGGAAGCATTTGAAAGATTATTAGAGAAATTTATAGAAACTGATGGTGTAACCTACAAGAAGGGAGAAACAATTAAACCGGTAATCAATAAACAAAGCGAACTGCCCGCATTATTAACAATTTCAGAAAAATCCACATACAGAACATTTAGAGCGAGTAAGGCTAGCTAAAAACGAGATAGATCTAGATTAGGGTGGTTGAAAACATATACGGAATTAACGCATTGGCGAGCGTGCTATTCCGATTGTTTTACAACCGCTCCACTCTAGATCTTCTCTTTTCTAGGTGGCCTTAGATGCTCTAAATGTTTTTCAATATGTGGAGAGATGTGCCGGTATAGATGGTATTTCAAAGGTAATAGATATTGAAGGCAGGAGCTTGCGTTTGTTGAGTATCTACTAAAATTAGTCATTATAACAATTTCTTTTAAAGATTGAACGAAATACTGTATAACACAAAATGAAATTTTGTACAACTTCACATTTTATTAGTATACAAGCTTAAAACTGACACCTTTACTTTATATTAAATTAATGTTACCTTTCACCGCTGAGTGAAAATCAATTGTTTCTCATACTAAATGGAGTTTCTTCTTATTATAGACCATTTATGGATTTATGGATTTGTCAAATATCCGATCTTACAGTAGGTTTGAAATGCAAATTAGCTTCTAAAAATATAAGGATTTCTCATTAATTCAACTTTAAGAAGAAATAATTAGAAAATGATCTATCCTAGGTGCATCAAATGAGGTATCAATAGAAAGCGTAGTAAAACGGCTTTCCAATTGAGAAAAAATATACAGGGTGTTCCATTTAAAAATTTCGAGATTTCTTAATTTTGCAAAATTGTGAACACCCTGTATAAAGCGAGCAGTGCAGAATTTATTTCACATAGTAACGACAGTTATACTAGTGAAAAATATTCTACTGTGTTGGTTTCGAATCTTTTGTTTCTCCCTATACAGAATAGCCTACTGAAATGTATCAATTTATCAAGTAAAATCGTTTTTTATTACAGAAACTATCAACTTTAGGCCTATAAACATTATATCGTTGTAACCAGCTTTCAAGCGCGGATCACTTTCGAATTAATATCGGGTGTTCCATTTAAAAAATGCAATTTAGTCTGGCATTTCCATCTGGAACATCCTGGAAGTAAAACAAAATATTTTTAAAACGTGCACTTGTTGGTGCGGAACAATATCCGATGACTAAATATTTGACAAACTTTCAAATAAGAATGTAATCTTCCGTCCCCGCTTCGTTGCCGGACCCTGTATATGTAGATATCTATGTATGTATGTAATATATGCACAAGACAAATGGTCGTCTATCAACTTACAATCACAGCAGCTAACCAATCGTTGGACGAATAAAACAATCCGATCGGAATACGAATATTTTGTATTTTATAGTCGGGTGGTGATGTCGACTTGTAATAAATCTTATTGGTTATAGCATCGTCGTAATCATATTGCCTGAATTTGCCTAAAACATTCATCTTATTTTCTTCTTTTAATATAGTATTTTTTTTTTTTTTTTTTTTGGTGAGAGTACTATTATTATAGTTATGGTTTTCAAGTTCACGAGCTAATTTTGTCCAGAAAGACTCAAGAACCGACCATAGGTGTATGATTTGTACAGTACATATATGTAATTCAAGAAATGAAAGAAAAAATAATAATAATAATACCAACCAGATCTTATTTCTTGAGCGTAATGTGCAAGTTGTTTAGTGGAACATCCGGCTGGTGTATTTGACATGATTACGGGAATCATAGTCTTTAAAATAATAAGATGATTAGTGAGGGATCATGAGGAACATTGAAAAAATTACTCGATTTAATTGTGCAGAGTTCCATCCACCCGTCATGAAGAATGTGCTGGCGCACAATTCTTGAAAGATTGAAGTTTGTTTGCACGCTTTCATCCCTATCTTGGAATATACATTATCGGGTGCTACCAGTTCGTATCTTCCCAATTTAATCATGACCGTCTAAAAATTTTCATTAACTTGTATGTACATTTGTACTTATGTACATACCTATTATTATTATTTTCTTATTTTCTTCTAAGACTTACATACATACATTTATTTCTCTATAACCCGTCGATATAAACTGCAAGAAAGGATTAGTGAGATGAGACATATAAGCGATCGGCGCCAAGGCAATCATCAATCCAATTTTATCGTTATAATCGGGTCTCTCCGATAACAACACGAAGAATGTGGTGGTTCCTTGGGAATGGCCGACATAAATAAGATTTTTCCGATTGGTTTCTTTCAATACGTAATCTATCATTGCCGGTAGGTCTCTCGTTCCGATTTCATGCCAACTATATAAGTGCATAAATACATATGTGTGTACAGGTATATAACATCATATATCCTTGTTTTTTTTTTGTTTCGATAAAATTACCTAAAATTCCAAAATTGTGGCGCGTCTTGGATACTGTCCGGATCGTATTTGATATGTCTTCTGGACCATTTGTTACCTCTGGCGTTCCCCATCCACACATCGTAACCGGCGTCGGCTAAAATATAAGACAGCGATTTTTCCGAACCCATATTGACCCAATCGGCGGAACTGCTCATTATGCCGTGCATCAAGAACACCACCGGCTTCTCACTTGGACTCGTATTGCGTTTTCCGTACGGAATCCTGTGCAATTCTAAAAGATAGCCGTCTTCCGTTTTCACGTTTTTATGCGTTTCGGCCGGATAACCTTGTCTCTCTATCATTTGTATCTGACGATAAAATACATACATATACGACCGCAGTTTGCTGTCTTTATCAGTCCATCCCCTCTGCATTTAACATGACCGTTTCTTCGATAAAGGGTAATAGCGTTTTCTTCGTAATATAACATTACGATTATCGAAGAAACGGTCGCGTTAAATGTGGAGGGAATGGACTGACAAAGACAGCACACTGTGACCGTTCGAAGACGAAGTCGTACCGAGTCTACGCATATAGACTGAATGAATTACAACAACGGCAATTATAAGAACTAGCTATAGAGTTGTACATAGATGGAAACTTACCGTACTTAATCCGACATCGGGATGATCGTCGTCTGTTTGGAAGTCCCCTTCGTTCGACCAACATAGAACAGACACCTTAACTAATACGAACGATGAGATGCTAACAAATTGCAATATTATACTCCCAAACATATTGACCTATATACATACGCATGTACTAGATTAAAACCTTCAGATATTTTTATGTGTATAATACACATGTACATATATCTATAGCAATTACTAATATTGTATGTACTACATACTCCACTCGCGTTAAGAGAATCCGACCTTGTATGATATTTTAATGGATTAGGTACTATTATTTTTATTTTTAGTAATTTGTGTTTCAATTTTTAATTTCCTTCGCTGTAATTAGTAGGTAATTACGTTAGCTACGTACCATGTAAATATAATATATTTTCGATTAGAAACTAGATTATGTTCAATTATATTTGAATTTAAAAAATGACTATGGTAGGTAGTGCTATTTTGTACATAAGTAGTAGTACATAGCTGTATGAAATGCAACATGTAGGTACAACATATTCGTATTAAACAAAGTTTGCATGTTAAAAATTTATTAAGATATCTATTTACCATAGGTAGGTACATAACAAAACTAACAGGTAAAGTACATACTAAGACATATCTATACCTATACAATATGTATGTGTATCGATGATTTCGATATAATATATGTAAATATGTAAATAAGTACAGGCACATTCATAAAAAACAAAGATGAAAAAAATTATAAATAATTTCTCATCAAAGCCAGGACACGATCGTACAGCAACGGTTTCACATCGATCGCAAAGATAAAGTCCAAATGATTAAATCTCGGAAGTGGAACCAGATAGTGGAGAGCCAAATTGGGTAGTTGATTGGCAAACTGATGTACATCCTTAAAAATACACATTATAGTGGTGTGTACGTGAATATCAGATAATAAATAACAGATAATAAATAATGTATCAGGACCATAATCTAGGTACTTCAACTATAGGTTCAATCGTTAGCCGAATAAAATAAATCGCTAAATTCCTTTATTTGAAATGAATATATTAATGTAACAAAAATTTAAACAAACCGTTATTTATATGTCGTTATATTCTATAGATTCAAATCAATCAAACGACTTATTATTTCAATAAACATTTTAGTTCCAAATTAATTATTATTTATTAAATGTGTAACAAGCCCGTCAACATATTCTCGGACATTGTTGAACGGTATTCTTAGTTAATCCATATGCCGCGCCGGCGCGATTAAAGCAGAAATTTGTGCTGAACATTTGGAATCTTGCAGTCTTTAGTTAGGCATTGGTTCTATAGTTGTCTCATATGTTCTTTTGCAATTTTTTATTACATTTTCAGGAACTATTCTTGTTGAAACAATATTCTTTTCATTTGCATTTTCTTAATTATATCCTAATCTGTTAATTGTTCATTCTCCAATGCAATTTTGGTATTTATTGATTTATTCGCGTTTATTAACATTTGGTCGATTTAGCCGGTTTTCTGCAGAGTTTAGTGTTGAAAAATAAAGGCATTTGGTTTGTATTTCGTTAACCGATGGAAGTAATATGTTATAAAAATAATGGATGTTTTTTTAGTTCAAAGAAAACAAATTATCAAGTGGTATCATCACCTGAAATACCCTTAAGGCAAATACATCCCCATATCATAAAACTTGCTGGAAATTTGACTGTTCGTTTAAACAATAATTTGAAAGATTTCATCCCTCTTCCGAACAACACAAACGTATATAATAGGCAAACGTCGAATTTGTTCATCAAGACGAAAGAAATCTTTCCATTGTTCGTGGGTCCAATTTGCTCGAACAGAACCCAGAAAATTCTTTTGCTGTTTTATTGTTAAAAGCAGTGGTTTTTTTAGCCTAAGTCAAAGAATGCCGTTTTTTTACTCGTAATAAAGAAAATTGTCAACATACTTTATAAAATTTAAGTCCTTCCCGAAATATAACAGGTATTTTCTTGTTGTTTCTATGCTCACATTTTTCAAAACCAAATATTCTTGCAAATTATTCTTTAGAATTATATCTGCGTTTTGATTAATAATTTTGATTAGCATGCGAACGTCCCTTTCAGTTATTGTGAAAGAACGACAAGGACTTTTTCCAATTTCCAGCGAACCCTTTTCTGCATATTTTTTAATTATCTCAGCAACTGTGGAAGATGGCTGTTTTAACAAACTGGCAATCTTTCTTCCAGTTATTCCGGATTTAACAAGTCAACAATCACTTTTGCTCCAGCATTCGATACGGTTTTACCACGCCATCCACAAACTTGGATACATTCTCGAATAATACTAGATTTAACATGTCACAACATGTTTGCGCCTTTACGTCATTCGAATACTAGATATTCGCTAACATTTTCTAAATGTCCGAAGATATATTGGACAGGGTTTCTTACTATTCAACAAACATTAATTAATTATGGCAATGACGTAAATGTTCAACTGGATAATGTTTTTGTAAAACATATATCTGTGCATATAATAATATATAAAATAATTTGTTTTTACATCAATGTATTTACTTCAAAACACGGAAATAGCGTTTATTTTGAAGTGTCCGAACCTATGTTGAACGGGGCTTCGTACATATGTTTGTATATATTGCTTTGAGGACCATAATTTCGACATTTACAGTGTGGAACAGCCCAATGGAATAAATTTAACAAATAAAATATTGGGAAAAAATAATTTAGACGTCGATTTGTATTTTTAAATGCGCATTATACAGGGTGTGTCATGTGACAGTCCTTACCAACTTTCTTATTTTAAATGGAAACCCCTGCATATTATTTATTTTTTATCTTCAACTGTTTCGGAATTTATTTTTTAAATTAACATTAAAAAAAAAAATTATTTTATTTCACAAATTCGCTGTGATTACACTAAAAAATCTATTTCCCATTTAGCTCTTGATATTGATTTAATATTTTAATTTTGCTTCGTTCCTTTTTACTGATATGAAATTAAAATAATACAAATTTTGTTTATTTTCGAAAAACTTGTTATTAGCAACATGTTGTCTGCCTTTTATGACAGTATATCAACAGTCAGTGCTATTGCCGTTTGAATTTCATATTAACTGTAGATACGTAATAATATCAGAAAAATGGTTCATTTAACAGAAATGCACAAAATAACCATTGGTTATAGAGATAACACACGGACACAAATGGAAGTTTCTCGCTTATTTCACGAAAAATTTCCAAATTTGCCGCCTGTATCCCAAGGAACAATTAGCAAAATGAAAAACAGTTTTGCGAGACTTGGTCATGTAAGACATATAAAACGTAGCTGCCAATGCAGTAAGTGATGATACGAAATTGGATATCATGCTTGAGTTTCAAGGAAATTAAACACATAATTCTGGTAAATAGCAGCCCCACTTTTCAACATTAGCCACACATCAATTTTTCAGTATATTACTCAGGAAAGTGAAATGCATAATATAAAATGATGCCAACTCAGGATGAGCAATCATAACCAGACGATTTCGATAGGAGAACGTATTTTTGCGAACAGATGATGGCAATGTTAGATAACGATGTGATCCAATTAGAAGATATTTTATTTCCTGATGAGAGCACATTTAACACTTCACGGCAAAATTGCCGCTATTGGTCTAATGAGAATCCTCACTGGATGAGAGAGGAACATACGCCGCAATATCCTGAAAAAGTTAATGTTTGGGCATTGTTGGAAATCAATCGTTCATTGATGGTAACTTGAAATGGAGATAAATATTTAAACTGCTCCAAAATAATGTCGTGCCAACTTCCGCAAACTTATATCCTAATCCAGCAAACCTACCGTTCCTGCCAATACAGTATGGTTTCAGAAAATGGAGCACCGCTCCATTTCCAAAATCAATGTCCAGCAATACCTGAACCAAATTCTTCCAAATCGGTGGATAGGGAGGCGCGGATCGATAGAATGGCCAGCACGATCTCCTGATCTGACGCCATTAGACTAATTTTTGTATATGTCAAAAGTCTTGTTACAAAACTAAACCCCTCAACTTAGATGACTTAAAAAGACGAATCACGCTTGCGATTAGATCAGTCACGCCTGAGATGTTGAGTAATATTAGAAGACATTTCTATAATATAGATTAGCATGTTGCCAAGACGTTCGCGGCGAGCATTTTCAACATTTACTACATTGACATTAATGTTTTTTGTTTTTTTTTTTTATTATTAAAAAATAATCAGTATTACTTATTAGATTTTAGTGTAATGTAGCGAATTTGTGAAATAAATTTTAATGTTAATTTTCGTAATAAATCTGAAAACATTTAATATTTCAAAAACAGTTGAAGATAGGTATGGGACAAACGTACATGATCGTCTAGAATTTTTAAAGAACCCAAAAAATAAATAATATGCAGGGGTTTCCATTTAAAATAAGAAAGTTGGTATTGCCACTAGTCACATTTTTAAAATGCGCATTTAAAAATACAAATCGACGTCTCGAAGCGTTTTTCCCAATACACCCTCATTTATTTGTTATCGAATTTATTCCATTTGGTTATTCCACACTGTATACTACTTACAACTATAGCCGCTAACCAATCGTTAGCCGAATAAAAGAGTCCAATCGGTGCGGAAATATCCTTTATTTGATAATCAGGTGGCGATAGTGAACCGTTTTTGATCAAATTTAAGATCAAACCGTGATCGTATTGCCGGAAATTACCTAAATTCAAATCAAGCAAACGACATATAGTTTCAATAAGATATTTTAGACCAACATAGACGATTATATGTATGTATATTTAACAAGGTGGAAAACCAGACTATACTTACCGGATCTGATGCCTTGAGCGTAATGTACGAGTTGTCTGGTCGAGATTCCTGCCGGCGCATTCGACATGATGACAGGTAACATAGACTAAAATTTAATCAAATAAAATGATAGGTATATTGAAAGGTACATTATGTATTATAGTCGAATTTTCGGATCTTGTCCGTTACGTCATTAATAGCGTAATTAAACACAGATTACGTAAAATATTCATCACAGACATTTTACGTAACATTAGAGTGAAATGTCAACATGATATATGAGTCGATTCATACTGATATTACTCGTGACGTAACGGATAAGATCCAAAAATTCGACTGTATGTATATGTAGTAATGAAAATTAATTATAAAACCAGGTAAAAGCCTCTGTCAATGTTAAGATAAGCATAAGCGCTAACGTATTAAATTCTGAAATGTCCTTGTGATTTGTAATATATTATATTAGATCGGACGGTATAGTATGTTTCGATTGATAGTTAGTATATACATTAGATATCTTTCATAACGTACAGCATTTAATTGTTCCGAATTCCATCCGCATATCAAGAAAATAACACTGGAACACACGACTTGGAAGATCGATTCGTCATTGCAAGCGGCTTGTCCTATTAATCCGAATAGATCGTTACTAGGTAAGAACTCGTTGATACCTAAGAAACTCATGATCCACTAAAATTATCGTAATGTATATAAATATGTATAATTAATGTATATATAAACGATGTTGTATATTTACTTCTAAACTATTATGGAAAAGCGACAACAATTGGAAGAAGGGATTCGTCATGTTGGACATGTAACCGATCGGAGCGAGAGCGACTGCCAATTTAATTTTCGAATTGTATTCCGGTCGTTCCGAAGCCATGACGTAGAAGACGGTCGTCCCTTGCGAATGACCGATGTAGAATAACTGTTCCTGTCCGGTGACTCCTAAGATGTAATCGATGACGGCGGGTAAATCGTAGGCGCCGATCTCGTGCCAACTATTCGTATACGATACAACATTTAAATAAAATACGAAATCGAAACATCATGACAACATTTTTATGTGATGAATGGTGGAATACCTGAATTCCCAAAATTCTGAATCTCTATTCGGATTGTAGGTAATATGCTTTCTCGACCAGGTGTTTCCTCTGGCGTTGCCCATCCAAACGTCGTAACCGGCGTCCGCTAAGATGTAAGCTAATGCATTTTCGGCGCCCATATTTACCCAATCCGCGGAGCTGCAGAGGAGGCCGTGCATTAAGAAAGCCACCGGTTTGTTGGTTTCGTGTCCGTTGCTTTTGCCATGAGGTATTCGATGAATATCCAACAGGTATCCATCTTCCGTTTGTATATTGACGTGCTCTTCGATCGGGTAACCTTGACGCTGAACCATTTCAATCTATAAAAATCTCTGCTGTACGTATACATTTACATACAAATATGCGGATGTGTGTATGTGCCAATACTAATAGATAGTCGAAAGCATAGACAAAAATAAATAAAAAACAATCTTGTATGATAAACTTATGTAAAATAAGTTCAGTTTGTATTAGTTATTGTTTTAAATGTAACCGTACGATCTTTAATTTGATTTGAATTTCCATTGAATAAGGACGTTTCCACTGCATGATCACACTTTTAAATAAATTAGGCCAGTAATTATGACGCATAATTCAAGATTATTTTTGTCGATAGAGATAGATTTAAGTTATTACCTATTACATAAGAATCTATCTAACCTTGATCATCATAACCAACCATGATGGTCATTGTTATTGATATTTTTGCTTAGTAATTCTCACCGCGAAATGTGTAAATTACCTTAAATTATTAACGCACTATCTAAATTGAAAACAAAAATTTAGAGAAAAAAAGCGATTTTTTATGTATGTACCGGGTGGCCAACTAAGAATGTCGCTCGGCCATATCTCAGGAACGGTTTACAAAAAGCTTTGGGAAAAAAATATTATTGACTAAAATAACCCAGAGAAACATCTGGAAATTATTTAGAAAAGCGTAGGATGACCGCTAGAGGGCGTAACTGATCACCAAAAATTTTAATACTTATTTTACGCAAAATTTACCAACTTAAGGTCTATCCAGACACATCAGTGCTGCGTCCGTTCAGTATCAGTGTCAGTGAAAAATACTACCTACTTAAACACGTCACTGTGTCGGACGTGTGTGAACAAGTCTAGTTGAAGCAAACGCAACGATATTTTATTTTTCACTGACACTGATACTGAACGGACACAGCACTGATGTGTCTGGAGAGACTTTTAAGGTCTATCATAAATATGAAAATCGGAATCTATTGAAAATTTTGCATATTTTACTTCGGACAACTTCTTTGTATTTTGTCAAATAGGGAGAGGAGGGAGGGGAAACTTTGTATTGAAAGAATGCTTATAACTCCGGTTCTGTTGAACCGAACTTTGCAAACTTAGTCTCGTCGAAAACAGCATTACTCCTTCATTCTGATGCTTACAAATTCGAACCAATCTAATAAGTGACATGCACGCTAGAGGGCGCTGTTTAATTTTTTTCTGGAATTTTGTTTTTTCTCGAAAATATTAAATGGAAACATACATTTTTGCCAACAAATTAAAAAAGTAGGCTAAATGGCCAACAAATCAGCGAAAACTGGGCATCGCTATCCTTTAGCAATCCGAAGATATCTTCACAAACTTGTGATGATAAAAATTTCTTCTATAAATTTAAATAATTCCGCTTCCCGTGAACGGAATTTAGCAAATTTGGTCTTATTAGAAAGGATTCCGTCACCGCTAGAGGGCGATAAAGAAATTTAAATACGTAAATTTTATGATTTGATGATAGGACAATGCGTAGAATTACACTATCATGGATTTTCCTAAACCTACTATTAGTGATTCAAATTGTTTAATATTGTCTTTATTTCTGTCACTGCTAGAGGGCGTTAAAGAGACCAGAATAGAAGCCATGTCGCTAGCAATTCGCAACAATATGTTTTTCAATATGATGAGTGTGCTGTGCATTTCTCCGCAACGCCAGTCTATTTTCATGGCCACCCAGAACCCCAAATTTGATTTGTTTGGATTTTTATTTGTGGCGGCTAAAAAAATATTTTATTTTAGCAACGTGATCTACTGCTCGTAACAACTTGGTTGTGGAAATAGGAAATATTGTTCAAAGTATTTCTAAAACAAATAGAGACTGTAGTTCTATATACATTCTGATGATAAAATGCTTCGTTTTCGATGTGTAGCCTGTTAAAGTTTTTTTTTTTTTTTTTTAGTAGAAGAGGCATTAAAGAAAAATTAATCATTCAATTCAAAATGTAATCCGTTTATTTAATACGTTATCTACGATGTCGAACCAGTCAATGCAGTGCAGCGAAGATTTATACTGGATTTTGTCACACTCCATTGGAAACTTTCTTAACTTTTGCAATTAATTATCTTCTTATATGGAGTGATGTCCAATATTACTTGCATTTTATATTTTAACGTAGGTATGTCACAAATTAATATTTAGCGAGCTCAGGTCTGACGAGCTCGCAACACTGATTTACATCATTAATCCGAAATGAAATGAAGCACCCTCCAATTATACATATCTAGCTATTATTTTTACAGGAACCGTATAGGTATGTACTATCGCGAGCATTTTAAACGACTCAAACTGCCATAAAACGGATCTATTGTAGGCTTTCCTTACTCGGAGCAATATTTAGGTAAATATAACTGGGCAACTGTAATAAGTCGTATAGCCGCAGGCCGGAGGGTAGACAATCTATCTAAAAGAAATTTAAGCGAAAAGAATTATGAATGTATTTGACATGAATATAATGTACTGAGCGAAGGTAGACCGTACTCAAATTAATTGAATAAGAGAAAATGTCATCATTTTTCTCAGGGAAAATATTGATCTAACAACAATTATTGCAAATATTATAAACTTACAGATTAGGACACGTAATTATGGAAAGAATTTATTATTATTTTATAGGTATGTGGTCAATGTTTTAATTGAAACAGCCGATAATAGATAATGTATAGAAATATTATATGATTAACGTCTTTTTACAAAAAGTCTCAAATTAAACAAGGTATACTTCTAATACAAAAATATCTCTTATTTCTTAGCCTTTTGTGAAATTTTATTGAAATGTCGGTTTTAATTGAAATAGTCCTTATAATTTACTGAGATTAACAATACAAAATTTGATGAAGAAATATAGTTGTTTATAGATGCACATTATGGTTATATAAAAGAAGATTAATGATAATATTTGTCGGTGTTTGTTTTGCCGGATACTTAAGAACTTTAAACGTTTGTATAAATACGATAGTTGTATTAATTTAATAAGAATTTAAAGCCAATAATAGTTGTTTCTTAGTACAATTTGCACTACTGAAGTAAATTCAATATAATTTCTTTGTAGAACTAATTGTCAACCGTTAAGTACCTGGAAAATGTTTAATTTAGACCAGTTAGATGCCGCGTAATACGTTTTCAATTGTCTCGTCCAATAAAATGTTCCTAAATCAACTGATAATTACCTTAGATATATTTCGCCCTATTAAAAAATTAATATATATTCAGAAATAAATATTTGTTTAAATTGATATTTAATTTTAATCATTTCTTAATGTTTTGCAAACATTGTTTTTCCTTCATCAGATTTCCTATAAATAAAATAGTAATATTATACATAAAAATATATTTATCTTTTAATTCCTGATTTATGTCCACTTGTAGGTCAATAAAACAATAAATAATTAAATACCAATTTATTCCATAACATATAATAATATGTTTTCGTTAAATAACTTCTCAGTGGAAGAAATTGACATTTAATATGTGTCAAATTACTAATAATATAAATATAAATTGCCATGCCTATCAACAAAATTATCTAAAAAACAAAGAATTCATTGATATATCGAATTTTAATTATATTCACAAGTAATAATGAAGGATATAATGATTTAATACAACTATAAAAATTGAAATAATAAATTTATATTTATATTATTAGTAATTTGACACATATTAAATGTCAATTTCTTGCACTGAAGAAGTTATCTAACGAAATTATTATATGTTATGGTATTTAATTTATTTATTATTGGTATTTAATTATTTATTGTTTTATTGACCTACAAGTGGAAATAAATCAGGAATTAAAAGATAAGTACATAAAGGTCAGAAAATATATATATTAATAAAAATATATTTTAAACTTGCACTGCGTATGAATGTTCTAGACATAATATCAAACAGAGTGAATTTCGTCAATAAATACGAATCGTATTATAATCATGTAGGATGTATTACAACCATCATAGCATATATAATTTATTGCGAATCCTTCTACCTGCTTGTTATCGACCCCTAACTACAGTCGCCCAGTGCTACTTCTCAAATGTTTCGAGAAGCTGTATACGGCCATAACGCTTGAAGTGTGAGTCGTTTAAAATGCTCGCGATAGTACATTGTCAAGGAAATCGTTAAAGTTGGTGGTGCTGTATAGGTCGAAGACGAAATGCTTTTGAATTTATGTTTATCTAAGGGTATGGGTTTATCAATGTGAGGATATCTAAATAAATTAACTTGCAGATAAAATTTTATTCGCAAGATAATTTCAATGAACCATTTATTTGAGTGTTAAATAAAAGTTATCTGCAAGGTAAAGCATTGTAGTTGCTAAATTTTCTCTGCCAGTTAGCAATATCTGTCACAGTTACTTTTAACTAACACTTTTATGCTCACATTGATAAACCTACCCTAAGCATGTTATTTACGTGAGTAGTCGTTTTCTTTTGTTCGATAATTCATAATGTAGGTAGTAGGAGACAGGCAGTATTGTATTTTTAAAATAATAATTCATTTATTATCATTATCCGATCGTGAGTGTGATCCATGAATTAAAAGAAAACGACTATTTATATTATATGAATGTAGGTAAATATGTATGTACCATATGTATAATTATTTATTACTATTAAATAGTAGGTATGTATATGTATGTAGTTAGTAAATAACTTACTGTATTCAATCCTACATCAGGATGTTGATCTGCTCGTAAATCTACCTGGGTATTTTCTAACGGTAACGCCCGTGTCGTACATATCGCAAATAGTAATAGAAGCCAGAATAAGTTGCTACTATCCATCGTTACTTAGCTAAGGTACCTATTCGGTAAGTGTGCACTTACATCTACACGATAGATATAAATTGTATATAACTGAAGCAAGATTTATATGCTCCTCCTAATATGTATATAGCGTCTTGGTGCTTATCGTTGGTATTTATTTATGTATGTAAATTCTAATATAATCTCCTATAAACCACAGGTAGTTATTTATATAGGTATAACAGGATTGGAAAAAACTGTTATTGTGTGTATGTATTATGTTTGATAATATCACTTATAATTTATATCTTGCACCAACAGATAACCATGAAATCAACAGAGTTATTTTGCATTTACATCTTATCGTACATAACAAAGCCATTGGTTTGCACTATCTTTCC
Source organism: Holotrichia oblita (assembly GCA_023690525.1). Lineage (NCBI taxonomy): Eukaryota > Metazoa > Arthropoda > Insecta > Coleoptera > Scarabaeidae > Holotrichia > Holotrichia oblita. Next base: position 155,372,912 of record CM043018.1, read on the forward strand.
TGATAAATTGAAAATTAGTAGGATAATTCCTATACATAAAAATATATGTTGCTGCCAATTATAGGCCAATTGCCATTCCAACTGCATTTGCAAAGGTGTTCGAAATGATTTTAAATACACGTTTAACAGATTATCTTAGTAAAAAGAATATAATTTCAAACAATCAATTCGGGTTTGTTCAAGGAAAATCAACAAGCGACGCAATTTACAGAAGTTTAGACTACATATATAGAGAAATAGACTGCAAAAATAGTGTAGCTGGAATATTTTTCGATTTAACAAAAGCCTTTGATACGTTATGTCACGATGCCTTACTTTCCAAATTGTGGAGGTAAACGTGGAGTTCCACATATTTAAATCGTATCTCACCAACCGCAAATCAATTATATATCAAGGGTCGCCAAAATAGCGTGGAACGTGAATTCCATGCCTCTGCTATATGTGTTACCTATGGTGTCCCCCATATTCTTGGGCCTACGCTGTCATGTTCGTAAATGATCTCCACGCATCGCTATCAGGATGTTTACTGACGCAATACGCTGACGACACTAGTATAGTATCCAGTCACTCTGTGGCGGAGATCTCGCGGCGATTATCTGCCATTGCATCACAAATGTCCACGTGGTGTGGTAGTAACGGACTCATTCTCAACGTCGAAAAGACTACTCTTTTGAGATTCTCGGCGAGTTCTAGTATTGAGAGCTGCGTCACGCTTGAAGGTAAATCTGTACCCTCGGAAGAAAGTGTCAAATTTTTGGGACTAACTCTTGACAAAGTTAAGATATAGTGATCACTGTTCAGTGCTTGAAAGCAGATTATGTTCGGCATATTTCGGCGTACGCAACTTAAGGAGTGTTTTGGATATAAGTAGCTTGCGCTTATTTTACTTTTCCTAAGAGTTGCGGTAAATCTTCTGGGGTTCGGCGAGTTCTGCTAATAAAATATTTCTACAGCAAAAAAAGATAGTTCGATGTATGGTTGGCGCGTCTTCTAGAGATTCCTGTATCCAATATTCAAACACCTTAAGATACTTCCTCTATGGTCACTTTACTTGTTTGAAACCCTAATGTTTTATAAGCGCAATGAATGTATGTTTCAAAAGAACGGAATATATTTAGTAGAATGGTTACACGTTCACGCAATGATTTGCTTATGCCGGCTCACAGAACAACTTTCTATAATCCGTACTATAGGTGCGTCATATATTTCAACGCAAACTCAAAGCATTGGCCACAATAAGTGAATTTAAACTGCAACTAAAATCATACCTGCGGGATAACTGTTTTTATGGCGCTGGAGAGTATTTGGGTGATAACCATGTGTGAGTCCACATACACATGTACATATATAGAATGTTTATTTGCCATGTATCTGTTTATTTATTCTCATGTACACTTTGACAATGTCTATTCGTTGACAATAAATTATTATTATCTAGTCATTTACATCTTACAATACTTTTACCAATTACCTATTAATAATATATTAAACAATACAAATACAACAATACTGTACCTATGTTTGCGTATACCTACTTGTAGAATACTTATTATTAAGTACACTCACATATATACATACATATCTATTATTACATAAAACTTATCATGGTAGGTACTTTATTAATTATCTGTATATGTATGTTGGTCCACGTCAATAAATATAACAAAACCTATGAAAACACGATACATGTACATATTATGAGTATATAGAAAATATATATGTATGTGCTTAGCTACGTGCAATTGAAAAAAGAAATATTCGTTCAATATCAGAAAAAGAGAGAATGCCAAGTTTAATGATGACAGTAACATAGATATATACAGGATGAGTCGTGAGGATCGGGCCAAACTTCAAGAACGGATTGTACACGTCAAATAAAGGTAAAAAAACACAAATGTTGTTTTCCGATTTTTATTTGTTTACGAGATATAACGAAAACTCTTTTTTCTTACAAAAATATGAAGTCTCTCGAGTTTAGTTTAACGTTCTTTCAAGATACAACCAAACACAAACATTTTGTTATTACTGACACTGACATTGATTGATTAAACGTTTTTATTTTCCATTTCAGGTATTAAAGTGTTTCAAAATGCCAAACATTTATTCAAGTTTAGAATATGCAAATATGGTATTTGTTTATGGTTTCTGCAATGGAAATGCTAGAGCTGCTTCCGAGGAATATCGTCGACGATTTCCACATACAAGATATCCTAATAAAGATGTGTTTATTTGAGTTTTCAATAAATTATGTGAAACCGGAAAACTTCCCAGTGCGAACATCACATCTGAAAGAGCTATTCAGCAAGGCTTAGAGGAAATAGAAAATATTCTGCATTTAGTACAGGAGGACGCAACGACCAGTTCACGAAGAGTTGCTACTGAGTTGGCAATCCCGCAAAAAAGAGTAATAAAAACACTCCACGAGCAAGGCTTGTACCCATGTCATGTACAGAAAGTACAGCACCTATTTCCAGAAGATTATGCTAGACGTATGGAATTTTGTCATTGGATAAACAATAACCATGGTGTCATATCGCACATCCTTTTCACGGATGAAGCAACGTTCACCCGAGATGGCATTAATAACACACGTAACTATCATGTATGGTCAGACGAAAATCCCCACGCAGCAATCCAAAGTAATTTTCAACACAAGTTTTCCGTAAACGTGTGGTGTGGTATGATAGACAGATACTTGATTGGCCCTTTTATTTTGGAAAATCACCTCACAGGTGCCCATTATTTAAATTTTCTTCAGAATGACTTACAGGCACTTTTAGAAGATGTTCCTTTAAATGTGAGGATCCAGATGTACTATTTGCACGATGGAGCACCTGTTCATTTCGCTCGACAGGTTAGGCAATATTTGGATGAGACATTTCCGCAGCGTTGGATTGGACGCAGTGGTCCTGTAAATTGGCCTCCAAGGTCCCCGGACCTGACACCTTTAGACTATTGTTTGTGGGGCTGGTTGAAAAATGAGGTCTACAAGGTTAAAGTTGGTAATAGGAATGCGCTAATTAATCGAATACGAAATGCTGCCAATGGCATTAGAGAAAACCATGAAGCAATCAGAAGTGCAACAGGCGCTGTTCAGAGAAGGAGTGGAAAGTGTTTAGAAGTCAATGGTGGAATTTTTGAACACTTATTAAAGGAACGTATTACAAATTGTAAATAAATTATGAAACCTTTTTCTTTAATTTTTGTTATATCTCGTAAACAAATAAAAATCGGAAAACAACATTTGTGTTTTTTTACGTTTATTTGACATGTACAATCCGCTCCTGAAGTTTGGCCCGATCCTCACGACTCATCCTGTATACATACCTATAACATATCAATAAATCTTTTTTTTACACATCAATAAGTGAACGTCTTTCTCTTCAACTAGACACTTACATACATATAGTATGTATGTATGTATGTGCGTACATGTATACAGGGTGTCCCAAAAATACACCGACAAACTTTAAGGGGTGGTAGAGGACATCAAAACAAACATTTTTTGTTTAGTGAACATATGCCCGCAAATGAGCCGTTGTAGAATAAAAAAGGTTTTGGTATTATATTACAAAAAAATGTTTAGGATAACATTAATAAATCACTATTTGTTCATGTTGGACTTCGTTTTATGGACAAATAAATGATGTTTTACATAAACTGTTGAAAATGTTGACCATTTGATTGAATACAAAGATTGCACCGTCGCTCGGTTCATTGACTCGCGGACTCTATGGAATATTCCGGGAATAGCTTCTACATGTGTACAACTGGCCATTATTCTTGCTAAGAGATCTTCCTCATTACGGATAGGCGTTGCGTAAACTAAAGATTTGAGATAACGCCAAAGGAAAAAATCCAGGGTGTTGAGATCGGGAGAACGCGCTGGCCAGGCCACGGGACCTCCTCTTCCAATCCATCGGCGGGGAAATTGCTGGTCTAGATGTTGGCGCACGTTTAAACCAAAATGCGGAGGTGCCCCATCATGATGGAACCAAATGTTATTTCTAATGTTTAAAGGAACATTTTCCAAAAATAGAGGCAAAATATTTTGCAGAAAATTCAGATAAATGTCTGCGTTCAAACGAGCAGGCAGCAAGTGAACTATTATAGGTTCTCTCCGACAATACCAGTTAACCACATGTTAACACTAAATTGTTGTTGGTGTTTTCTAGAGACCACAGCGTGAGGATTTTCATCGTGCCAAATGTGACTGTTTCTACTATTAAAAAAACCATCGCGCGTGAAACATGCCTCATCAGAAAACAATACTACTCTCCCGGAATCAGGTTCGTTGTGACCCAAAAACCATTGGCAAAAACCCAATCGATGTGGATAATCTTCGGGATTTAAAGCTTGTACGCGTTGTAAATGGAAAGGGTAGAGAAGTTGTTCATGAATAACACACGGTGTACCGTCGACATCGATGATCCCATACGGTATGCAATTGCGCGAACACTTGTAAATTGGTTTTCTTCAACGCGGTGTAGAACCTCTTCTTCAAATTGAACCGGACAAGCTGTTCTCGGACGACCACTACCACCAGGACGTTTTAGGTTCCCATTTTCTCTAAGGCGACGATGGATGGAAGCAAAGGTTGTATGATGAGGTTGACGACGTGCCGGATACCTTTGTTCATGCAAGCGTGCTGCTTCTTTTCCATTACACTGTGCTGCACCATAAGCAAGATGCATATCGGCAAGTTCTTCAAATGAGTAATTATCATTCATTTTCAATATAAATTTTATATTAACAATCACACAAATAATTACGTCTATCTCAAAAGCGACATCTATCGAATGTTTACTATGATAAAGAAATGTTTCTCTTGGCCAAAAAAAACCGTAGGTGCATCGACAAATTTTTAACGAAAGATAGTTCCGTCCAATTAAATCAAGAATTAGTTTAGTTATTTAGATATGATTTAAAACAATTTATTGCTCTACAGCCCAAACGACTCATTTGCGGACATATGTTTACTAAACAAAAAATGTTTGTTTTGATGTTCTCTACCACCCCTTAAAGTTTGTCGGTGTATTTTTGGGACACCCTTTATATTTACATATATAAAATTGCGTAATTGTAAACAAAAAATACATATGTACATAAAAAGTTTGTGTGAGTTCAGTTACATTACATACTATTATATAATAAAAATTAGAACTCATATCAGTAATTAACATTCAAAAATCACTTCCATGTTGACACGAATAGCTATTGGCGATAACTGATCGAAATAAGATAATGGTTAAAAACACTAAAGCTAATAACGTCTAAAGTCTAAACATTAACATTATTTTCGCATACATTAAAAACAACGTTATGCGAAATATGCATTTAGCTATTTATGCTGTTTTTCCTGCAATTACAAAGGAAAATGACATACCTATATTCGAAATATGATTGATGATCAGTCATGATTTTCTTGTCATCTTTTTTAGGACGAATTGATTACATTACATATCAAGGGCATCATGCTAAAAGGGCGTATGAACCAATCACACACTTTTCAAGAAACGAAAATAACGTTTTAAAAATTCATTTTAACCTGTTCTGGTACTGTATTTGTTCTGAGTGGTATACCTAATAAAATAAACATTAAATACATATAATTTTAATTACACTGTACTTATCATAAAAAATTAAAATCGAGAAATCTATTGATACGCCCTTTTAGCATGATGCCCTCGATATGTATAGTTTTGGAAAAAATATTGATACATATTATGTATTAATTTTATTGTTTAATAGGTAGATAAATGTTTTTATTTTATTTTTTTTTACTAATGTTAAAACTAAAATCTATTATATGAATACTACGATATAACGATTTCTTTTTATTATTATCAAACATTTTTATAACATACAGTTAATTACAACAAATTTGAATGTACCTACACATGATTTTTTTATACATATTTGTTACATTAAGCAAACTGTCTCATTAGCGCCAAGGCACGATCATAGCATAACGGACGCACATCTATAGCGAAAAGATAATCCAAATGGTTGAATCTAGGATCCGGAACCAGGAATTGAAGAGCCAAGTTAGGTAATTGACTAGCGAATTGGTGAACGTCCTGTAAAAAGAATGCAAAAATAGTAAAAATAAATATCTCTCTTTCCCTTTCTCTCATTGTAAACTTTGGGGATATTATTATTAATACCTCTTCAAGTATTTTTGACGATTTTTTGACATATCTGGGTTTACCTATTATAAATTGAACATGGAACATTGGAATAGATATTATTAACGAAATAATAATAATATTTATAAAATAAGAGAGAAAAGAGACAAGAAAATTTCAAAGTCTGATGTGCTACGTATGTAAATACAACTTACAACTACAGCCGCCAACCAATCGTTAGCCGAATAGAATAAACCAACGGGTGCACGAATGTTTGCAATTTCATAAGCAGGTGGCGATAGCGAACCGTATCTGATCAAATTTAAGATCAAACCATAGTCGTACTTCCTGAAGTGACCTGTAGAATGTAGAAACACAGACCTGTACATTTAAAGAATGAATGAGGAAAAAAAAAACAGAAATTACCTGAACTAATTCCCTGAGCGTAATGTATCATTTGTTTAGTTGAGGATCCAGCAGGTGTATTAGTTGTGATAACCGGTATCATACTCTAAAAAAGAATACAAAAGTGATATAATAATGAGACATTTCTCATTCCCTTTTATAGGCATATCTACATACTTGATTTAATTGCGCAGAATTCCATCCACCGATCAAGAAGAAAACGCTGGCGCACAGACCTTGCACGAAGGATTCGTCGTTGCAAGCAATTTGTCCTATTAATCCGAACAGATCAGTGTTCGGTAAGAATTCGTCGATACCGATGAAGCCGAGTACCCACTATAAGTAAATTTAAATGTTAGTAGGTATGTACTTACTTAATATGAAAGAATATGTTGTAATGTGTAAGACAATTAAATTTCGTGCATACCTCCAACGTATTATGGAACATTGCCATCACTTGGAAGAAAGGATTCGTCATGTTGGACATGTAGGCGATGGGAGCTAGGGCAATCATCAATCTGATTTTGTCGTTGTACTCGGGCCTTTCGGATAACATTACCCAGAATGCTGTCGTCCCTTGGGAATGGCCGATGTAGAAGACCTGTTGTCGACCGGTAACGCGTAAAACGTAATCGATCATCGTCGGCAGATCTATCGAACCAATTTCATGCCAGCTAAAACGTTGCGTAGCTTTTTAAATGGATTATATTTGTGTGTGTGTATATGTGTTATTATGTACAACGAGGTTTTAAACAAATAGTAAATTAAAAAGAAACAAACCAAACCTAAAATCCCAAAAATCAGAATCCCTATTTGGATTAAGTATGATATGTTTCCTCGACCAGGTGTTTCCTCTAGCGTTACCCATCCAGACATCGTAACCTTCGTCCGCCAGTTGGTAAGCTATGCTCTTCTCCGGGCCCATGTTCACCCAATCGGCGGAGCTGCTAAGAAGACCGTGCATGACGAAAGCCACGGGTTTGTTAGATTGACCGGCGTTATTTCTACCGTGGGGAATACGGTGCATGTCCAACAGATATCCATCTGGGGTTTGTATGTTTATGTGTTCTTCAACCGGATATTCTTGACGTCGAATCATTTCAATCTGCGAAATTCAATTAAATCCTTTAAGATATAACTTTAGTTTGCAGAATTTTAATGCGACATTAGTATGTACCGGCGCGGCGTATCACTAACATTATGTACTTACAGTATTCAATCCAACATCTGGATGTTGATTTCGTTCGTCCTGAGTTTCGGGAACATCCTGAGCTAACGCTACAGCGAGGAGAAACACAAAACCGATAGCGCTCTTCATTGTATCGAACGTGTTCGATCTCTGGACAAAATATTAATTTCTTGATACTATTTTATATATATGCTTGTTGGCGTCTTATCACATCATTAATTTATCACATCATCTATACCTTTACTATAATTAGTAGATATGTATTAATAGAAAACAATAAAGGAGAGTTAATGTAATACATACATATAAGTTAACGGATACAAATCATGCTGTTATCTTTACGAAACCGACGCGACGCACACCGCACAAAAGGAAATCATCATCGGAGTGTACACATTCTCACTTAGCGTGATTTAATTTCTTAACACTTAATATATGTATATTAGTTAGATAGACTAATTGTTATAATCGCGAATAAATAGGTATATAGTTGTGAAAATTATTCATAATAACTATCAAAAATAAAATGCATAAAGCGTAAACCGATTCAAACAAATCTTTACCGCCTCGTTTACAACATATTATGTAGTAGGTAAATAAATAAATAAATAACAACAACACAATAAGTATCTAATAAAATAAATTATGTAGTTTGAAACTTATATCGGATCAATTTTTAATTTAATACCTATTTGTACACAAACACACCGCCGGCGCCGTGATATTTATAAATGTGACGAACGAGTCGTGCGCGCTCAGTGATTTTATTTTATTTCGTTAATTAGAGAAAAATTACGCAACCAAATTGTAATTTCCGTGAGAATAGATACATAGCTAACAATAAGTCAATGTTATTACTGTATGTCCCCGGATTGAGTTTACAATAGGTATGATTGTTTAAACATTTTCGAATTGGAAGTTCATATTTTGGGATTCCACCCTGTTTGGTCTGACACTTATTTTTAGTTAAATCTCGATTTTTTTTAAGTCAAGTACTTAGGCCTTTACAGTAAACTACCTTTTCCGTTCACAGTACGCCAAAGTATTACTAAGAAAAGTGGTTCGGAATAAAAATCTATGGCGTTATGTAAATTTTCAGAATGATCGGCCTACTTTGATAAAACCCAGTATTTATTCACTATTACAATATAATTGTGTCAATTTCATTTTCAATTTTCGTCGCAGTTCTTTAAAACTATTCCGGATTTCCTGAATTAGTAAGGCAGATATAGCGTCTTTTATGCGATTTTTTAATACCTCGGCATCATTAGGTAAATTTTCGCACACTATACTTGTTGGATTACTGGAAAAATTTGCACAACGCCATAACTTTTCATTCTGAACAACTTTTCGTAGTACACGTATACAGGGTTTTCAAACTTAAGTCGGCACTATTGCTAACTTTGTTATTATTGGAGCTACAAAGTTGGTTAAATAGGCAAACTAGTGTAGTTTTTCAAGCAAATTACAATGGCATAAAAAAAAATTTAATTCTGAACAAAAACTTTCCTTTGAACTTTTGTCCTAAAGTCAATAATAACAGAGTTATTGATGATTGTTTTTACAGAAACTAAAAACAGTATTGTTTATTTTAAGTTATTTTATTAGTTTCGAAAATAAAAAAAAAAAATTATCAAGAAATTTTAAATTCAGAGCAGATGCTCAAAAACATCACCCTCTTGCTCCAAGCACTTTTGAACCCGCCTGTTAACGCTTCTAGTAGCCTTAGCAATGATTCTACCATCAATATTATTAATAGCATGGCTGATGCTTTGCTGAAGATCTTCAAGAGTATCATACCGTCTTTCACAAATACACTGCACTTTTCACAAATCCCCAAAAGAAGAAATCCAAAGGTGTTATGTCCGGTGATCGGGGAGGCATACGAATAGCCCGTTAGTTGATAGATATCGCCCATCAAAAAGGTCATGTAATAAGTTATGAATTTGGCGAACATTATGGGCAGGAGCGCTATCTTGTTGAAAGAATATCTGTTGTCTATCCATTAAATTCAGGTCATCCAAGAATTCTCCAAGGGTAGCGGTTAACATTTCGACATAACTCTCGCCAGTTAATGCACCTTGATCAAATACGGGGCCTACAATTCTTGAATCAATCAAGCCACACCAAACATTAACACTAAAATGTCTCTGCGGATTACAAGGACGGAAAAGCATCGGGTTTTCTCGACTCCAATAGTGGCTGTTCTTCCTGTTGGAGAAATTTGATTCGTCACTCCAAAGAACCAAACGCCAAAAATTATGGTTAAGTCTAACTTGATTAATGTACCACTGACAAAACTGAGTCCGTCTTTCTTGATCTCCCGATCTAAAGCGTCTGAATAGATCTGTATCTGAACGGCACAAACTTATGTTTTTTTAGAATATTGTGAATAGTTCCCAAAGATAGTCCACTTTCTTCCTTTAAATCATTAATTGCATTATTAGGATTAGCTTCAAAGAAAGCTAAGACGTTAATTTCAGTTGCTTCACTTATTATAAATTGTTTTTTGGTTCTAGTTTTCTTGAACACATTTTCATTTGATCGAAACTTACGGTACAAAAGTAAAAAGTACCTTCGATCTGGCAAGTTGCGCGTATTAGGAAATAAAACACCGTAACGTTCACGAGATTGAAGGGAATTTTTATTACAAACGATGTAACATTCCATCATATCACATTTTTCTAAATGCGTGAAAGGCATTTTTTCATCAATAAACACAAAATGTTAATTGCTTACTGACAGAGGTTTAATGCAATATTTCAATGTTGATGACATTTGCAAAACAATCGAATTTTGTTTATGAAATAACAGCCATTGGCAAATTTGAAAAATCATCAATAACTCTGTTATTATTGACTTTAGGATAAAAGTTCATAGGAAAGTTTTTGTTCAGAATTAAATTTTCTGTCGACCGTGAGAACTGTATACTGAGTGTCCCATTTAAAAAAAAATACATTTTTCACAATATCACGTGACCAAGTACGTCAATTATTTTTTTTTAAATGCCATTGTAATTTGCTTGAAAAACTACACTAGTTTCCCTATTTAACCAATAACTTTGTAGCTCCAATAATAACAAAGTTAGCAATAGTGCCGACTTAAGTTTGAAAACCCTGTATATCTATAGGTAGGTGTACAGAAGATTTATCGTAAGAATATTGTTTTATCGAGTAATAGGATCGATTAGCACTTAATATAAATGATGTATCCAACATCAAGCTGATTAAAATCTCTAAATAGCGAAAAGTATATAGGTACATGGAAGGATTCATTGCGGGGTATAAAGTACGAAATTCGAATATCTATATAGTTAAATTATGTACTAAGTACATATATGTAGGTACTTGAATAGGTTGTTAATTTCTTCACGATGATTAGGATTTTTATTTTTATTACGTACGCATACCTACTCGTACGTCGGCATCGTGTTCAAAGTTAAGTATTCACCATTATTATCATCCATATTATTGGAGCTACGAAGATGGTTAATTATCGAGTTAGTGACATGCTTTATTCTAATTATATAAGAAGGCCGAAATAGAAAAACAATTCCACATTTTCTATAATAAGAAAAATACGCAATTTTTTTTTAATGAAATGTCCTGTATATTTTTAGATATTGTATAACGAACAAGAAAGTCAGTTGCTCAGATATTTGTGTTTACAATATTCAATTTTTACGACGTTTAGCCAAATTATTCAGATGTGAAAAAATACCAGTTTTAAATTGCGAAATAAACAACAATAACATCTTTTCGTTCGGGAATTTACACAATTAATTTGGTGAAGAAATATTCCCAAATTCAAAATTGCCATTGGCAATTCCGAGAGGAATTGTCAATGAAAGTTTGTATTGAAGGAACGCTTATAACTCTGGTTCTGCTGTACCGCATTTTGCAAACTTAGTCTCATTGAGAACAGCATTACTCCTCCAATCTAGAAGATCGTTGTTTTTGTACAGACTCCGTTAACGTAAGAACTTATTATCATATCGAAATACTCTGATTTCTTTACTATCTAGAATTTATTTATGTACTTATATTATCAACAATCAATTAAATATACTTAACTACTTCATACATGTATTTATCTTCTATTAATGACTAGATCTCAAGATCAGTTTTTCTCATATATGTACATATAGTTGCTATCTACATACATAACAATTAATATTAGCAAATCTTATCCAAGCATTTATCGCTATAAAATAATGTACATATGTATGTATGCTACTTAACAATTCAATCAGTTATTTTGATAAGGTAACAAAGATTATAATATCTAATAATAGTATTAATAACAATAATAACATTGTTTTAATTTAGCGCTGATTTATAATAACTTAATCTATTGTGGATTGATTGGAATGATTAATTATTATAAAGTAGCAATAAATTTACGTCTTCATTAAATATGTAAAACGATAAGACTTTTGATGAATCAACGGTTTCTTTAGTTTGATGAATTTTTAACTTAACATTGGGTTATTTTTTATTACTATGATTCTTATCAGTACAACAATAACTTTACGTATAAGAAAAAAATTTGGAAACATACTATGTATTTCTTCTTATTTATTTATTTATTGCCAAGAGAACACATACATACATACATACATATGTATATAAATTACAAATAAGATTTCATTAATTCCAACACACGATTATACAGCAACTCTCTACAATCGATAGCCCACAAATAATCTAAATGATTGAATTTGGGATGCGGAACCAAATAGGACAAGACGACATTCGGTAGTTCGCTTTCAAGTTGTTTGACATCCTATAAAAATAAAAAAATTTTTTTTGTACATAAAAAGAAACATTTTTTATGCAGTTTATACATAATTATGTATGTATGTATATCTAATGAGAATTTCGGAAGATTACACAGACATAGGAATTAACAAAGGATCTATTTTATACTCCTATTACTTTCTTATCTTGTTCTATTGCCATGGTTACGATCTATATTTTGTTAGCGTCATTTTAATTGAAAGTGTTAATAAATATTTTATTATGAAAATTTATTAAATCTGATTAGGTAATAATAAAAATTATAATTTTAGTGTTACAATTTAATAAAACCGATTATTTGTAAATCGACAGGAACAACTTTACCAATTAATGTTTCTATCACAATAAATAGAAATGTATAGCTCGTGTATTAAGTAGGTAATGTCTCTTCAAAGGGGAAGACGTTACTTAATGCAGAAACTATACATATACATACATGTTAGCTTTCAAACGCAACTTCTTTGAGAGATTTCTATGCACAGTTTTTAAAATGGTTTAAACTACATATTATGATTTGAGCTATTTTTCTATATGCAATTTTATATGATTACATAATTGCAATCTTATGTTATCATAATTATATACATTTCATGATTAATTGTGCCAGGATTCTTTCAAGATTCACACTGTTAATATATGATAATCAACTTACAACGACGGCAGCTAACCAATCATTCAAGGAATACGTAAGAGCAACGGGTGCCGTAACGGCTGCTGTATTGTAATCAGGCGGTGTCAGCGATCCGTACTTGATCAAATTGGTGATTAGTCCGTGGTCGTATTGACGGAATTTACCTAAAAAGGATCATACATAAATACGGACGACATACATAAATGTAGTAAGTATATTATTATAGGTAATGAGAAATTAAAAATCCATATTTACCGCTCCGTATTTCTTGAGCGTAATGGACGAATTGTTTGGTCGAAGAGCCTGCCGGAGTATTTGAAGTGATTACGGGGATCATCGACTATCATCGACAAATCAGAAACAAAGAATCATTATATTAACACATAGTACAAGCATATATACATATCTATATACGTAGTATATTTTCGATACATATACATACATACAACTTTTTTCGAAATAAATTTTCAATAATTTACAGCGAAGCAATTTTTTATAAAATTGATATTGCCTGCTCAAAGAGTCGCATATAATTTGGAAAGAAGTAAATATGTACTACATATGTATGTATATTTAAGAATAACATTAAGACATTAACCTGATCCAATTGCTCCGAGTTCCAACCGGCGACCAAGAAAAGTATACTAGCACATACTCCTTGGAAGATAGAATCGTCGTTGCAAGCCGCTTGCCCGATCATCTCCATCAGACCGGTGCTTGGTAAGAATTCATCGAATCCAATAAAACTCAGAACCCACTATAATACATATAGGTAGGTATACATAAATATATGGTATACAAATCTATGTAGATATGAATACTATACATACATACAGGGTTTTCAAACTTAAGTCGGCACTATTGCTAACTTTGTTATTATTGGAGCTACAAAGTTATTGGTTAAATAGGGAAACTAGTGTAGTTTTTCAAGCAAATTACAATGGCATTTAAAAAAAAATAATTGACGTACTGGGTCACGTGATATTGTGAAAAACGTAATTTTTTTTAAATGGGACACCCAGTATACAGTTCTCACGGTCGACAGAAAATTTAATTCTGAACAAAAACTTTCCTATGAACTTTTATCCTAAAGTCAATAATAACAGAGTTATTGATGATTTTTCAAATTTGCCAAGATGGCTGTTATTTCATAAACAAAATTCGATTGTTTTGCAAATGTCATCAACATTGAAATATTGCATTAAACCTCTGTCAGTAAGCAATTAACATTTTGTGTTTATTGATGAAAAAATGCCTTTCGCGCATTTAGAAAAATGTGATATGATGGAATGTTACATCGTTTGTAATAAAAATTCCCTGCAAGCTCGTGAACGTTACGGTGTTTTATTTCCTAATACGCGCAACTTGCCAGATCGAAGGTACTTTTTACTTTTGTACCGTAAGTTTCGATCAAATGAAAATGTGTTCAAGAAAACTAGAACCAAAAAACAATTTATAATAAGTGAAGCAACTGAAATTAACGTCTTAGCTTTCTTTGAAGCTAATCCTAATAATGCAATTAATGATTTAAAGGAAGAAAGTGGACTATCTTTGGGAACTATTCACAATATTCTAAAAAAACATAAGTTTGTGCCGTTCAGATACAGACCTATTCAGACGCTGGCAGACCGGGAGATCAAGACAGACGGACTCAGTTTTGTCAGTGGTACATTAATCAAGTTAGACTTAACCATAATTTTTGGCGTTTGGTTCTTTGGAGTGACGAATCAAATTTCTCCAACAGGGAGAACAGCCACTATTGGAGTCGAGAAAACCCGATGCTTTTCCGTCCTTGTAATCCGCAGAGACGCTTTAGTGTTAATGTTTGGTGTGGCTTGATTGATTCAAGAATTGTAGGCCCCGTATTTGATCAAGGTGCATTAACTGGCGAGAGGTATGTCGAAATGTTAACCGCTACCCTTGGAGAATTCTTGGATGACCTGAATTTAATGGATAGACAACAGATATTCTTTCAACAAGATGGCGCTCCTGCCCATAATGTTCGCCAAATTCATAACTTATTACATGACCTTTTTGATGGGCGATATCTATCAACTAACGGGCCTATTCGTATGCCTCCCCGATCACCGGACATAACACCTTTGGATTTCTTCTTTTGGGGATTTGTGAAAAGTGCAGTGTATTTGTGAAAGACGGTATGATACTCTTGAAGATCTCCAGCAAAGCATCAGCCATGCTATTAATAATATTGATGGTAGAATCATTGCTAAGGCTACTAGAAGCGTTAACAGGCGGGTTCAAAAGTGCTTGGAGCAAGAGGGTGATGTTTTTGAGCATCTGCTCTGAATTTAAAATTTCTTGTTTTTTTTTTATTTTCGAAACTAATAAAATAACTTAAAATAAACGATACTGTTTTTAGTTTCTGTAAAAACAATCATCAATAACTCTGTTATTATTGACTTTAGGATAAAAGTTCATAGGAAAGTTTTTGTTCAGAATTAATTTTTTTTTTTAAATGCCATTGTAATTTGCTTGAAAAACTACACTAGTTTGCCTATTTAACCAACTTTGTAGCTCCAATAATAACAAAGTTAGCAATAGTGCCGACTTAAGTTTGAAAACCCTGTATATGTATGTATGTTACCTACTTCTAAGGTATTATGGAAATTTGCCAACAGTTGGAAGAATGGATTTTCCAAATTGGACATGTAAGCAACCGGCGCCATAGCGACCATCAATTTAATTTTGTCGTTGTACTGCGGTTTCTCGGATGCCATTACGAAGAAGGACGTTGTTCCTTGCGAATGACCGATGTAGAAGACCTGCTTCTGACCGGTAACACCCAGTACGTAATCTATCATTGTCGGTAGATCGATCGTACCGATTTCGTGCCAACTATTAATTGAAATAAAAAAGGCTTTCACTTCATTTATGTATACATTCGAATAATTCAGACAGGTAGATAAATACTTTTAGCGTTAATAATACCAACCTGAATTGCCAGAAATCGGAATCCCTATTCGGATTGAGGATGGTATGTTTCCTCGACCAGGTGTTTCCTCTGGCGTTGCCCATCCAGACGTCGTAGCCGGCATCGGCCAATTGGTAAGCGATACTCTTCTCCGGTCCCATGTTCACCCAATCGGCTGAACTGCAGAGGAGGCCGTGCATCAAGAATACGACCGGTTTATTTGTAATATGGCCGTTGCCTCTACCGTAAGGTATCCTGTGCATGTCTAGAAGATATCCGTCTGACGTTTGTATGTTGACGTGATTTTCGGCCGGATATCCCCTGCGACGAATCATGTCGATCTAAAATCGAATATTATTATTTTTCCTCAAAGTTTTAAACGTTAATAATTTTACGAGAGATTTCATGATGTTATTGGGAATAAGATATTTCGTTTTATTACAATTCATATTTTTCGAAGTAAACTTTATAAACATATTTAACTGTGACAAGAAATTCCAAGTAGATCAGCACTTGGGAACTGAAAGCCATCAGTCCAAAAAACAGTTAACCCAACAAAATCCAAACAGTGAACAAGAAGTTTATAATAGAGATTTGTGTAATTTTTTTATTGGGTGCAATATTCTTCTTCATAATTTGGACAAGAAAGTATTTCAAGATTTTTTAAAAAAACACCACAATTCCAAAGAAAATGTTAATGTGCCTTCTTCATCTACTTTGAGAAAAAAAAATACGTGGACCTTAACGTACACGACGTGAAAGAAGCAATTAAGAACGAAGTGAAAAATAAATACTTATGGTTTTCTGTCGATGAAACAACCGATGTTAAGGGAAGGTATATCGTCAATTTTATCATCGGTGCATTAAACGACGACAGTCAAGGACAAGGATATCTGATTTCTGTAAAAATGTTAGAAAAAACGAATAATTTAACCATCACAAGGTTCATTAATGATACATTAACTAGTTTCTTTTTACCGGAAAAATTAATAGCAGAAAATGTTTTATTAATGGTAACTGATGCCGCTCCCTACATGGTGAAAGCAGCAGAAAATTTGAAAATTTTTTTCCCTAATTTAATTCATTGTACGTGTTTGGCCCATGGATTAAACAGAGTGGCAGAAACTGTGAAATTGCAAATTTCCTTTAGTTAATAGTTTTGTAAGTAATGTTAAAAAAGTTTTTGTGAAAGCTCCGCTTAGACTTCAGGTATATAAAGAAAAATTGCCAGGATTACCATTGCCCCCGGAACCAATCGTTACTCGATGGGGAACGTGGTTAAACGCGGTAAATTTTCTTGCGGAAAATGACGCAAAAATTAAAAGCGTTATTTGCGATTTTGATGCCGATTGCTCGGCAGCAGTTACAAAATGTATTAGTTTGTTTGAAAACCCATTAATTAATCAGCAGTTATGTTTTATTAAAAGTCATTTTTTGTGTATAGCAACTGCTATTACAAAATTAGAGGGTATAGAAGTCTTTCATTAGACGAAAGTATTTTTATTGTAAATAGTGACATTTGTAAAAAATTTAGTGCCCAGGGTTTAATAAACTAGTGCAAATGAATAATGTTTTGCATTTGAAGAAAGTGTTAGTTTTGATCCCAATATAATGAGCAAATTTAAGTATGCACCAATAATTTCGTGCGAAGTTGATGAGCGGTCATTTTCTAGTTACAAATTAATATTAAGTGACAAACGGCAGAGTTTTACCATGGATAATTTGGAGAAATATTTGGTTAGTTATTGTTATCATTCAATTAATGAATTGTAATTTATGTTTTTTTTGTTGCAATTGTTATATTATATTAATACGAGTATTATTATACTTGTGTACAATGAATATACCCTTATCACTATTGTAAATACAATAATAAATAATTTTATTGCAAAAAAATTTTTTTTTACTTTAATAACATTAAACACATTACGCTAACATGGTTTTAAAGTGAAGAAAAAAAGAAAATCACTAATTAACTCTTTCTAAATATCATTCTATAACTGCATATTTCGGAACATAGACGCATATTTAAGAGCATATTTTAATAGTTGTTAATGCATATTTTGTACTTTTTTGGTGCATATTTTCCACGCTTTAGTGATAACGCATCGTACTTTTTCAACATTTCACATTTCTCACGAAGATTTAACTTTGACGTTGCATTTCTTTAGGCGTTTATGTTGTACGCACGAAAGAAAAAGTGAAACGGAAGAATATACCGCACGAACGTCATAACTTGTAAATTTGTGGGATTCCCAGATCGAATAACAAGGCTAGGGAATTGACACGCATAGATATACGTATACCTAACATTACGTATATTTATGTATGAATGACGATTCAAAAAAAAAATCGGCGTATTGAAAAATTTTAGTATTACTACATTAATAATTAATTATCATATTATCATACAAATAGTTTGGCCATTCATACTTTGACTCAAATACGCGGCTGATTCAAATAAGCAGTGATTCATATAAGTGGAATCCACTGTACTATAATAAATTAATATTGTAAAAGTCGAAAAATGTGACGTTTCACAAAATTAGGATTAAATTTACACAACGTGAACCAATCTTGATGTTTTGGAGGTTATTCTGGTGCAAATAACAATATTGTAGGTAAGCATAGAATAAATTTAAAGAGAGTTATATTTGATTTCCTGTCATATTCTTTTTCACTCGAAATGAAACCTTGAGGCAATGTATGTACAGTGTGTTTCACTTTTCATGGGGACACCTAAATAACTTTTTTATTTTGAAAGCAATCAATATAAAATTTTTATCAGTTATGTAGGCCACGACAATGCATCTTTTCATATGAATAGAGTTTTTATAAAGTCAAAATCTAGCCAACTACGATTAAAATAAAAAGTAGCGTTTCAAGTCGGGTCATAGTAGCGATTAAGATAGAGCAAAAAAGTACTTATTAAGAAAAGTTATTACAAATCACTCAAGAACTCCAAATACCAAATTTCTCTGAAAAATTTGTAATTTTACATTTTTCTCCATTTTTATGCCATCAGCAGATGATAATTTGTTATTGCAATAATAAGAGTGCCATGAAACAAGAAAACGATTCGCAAATTTTATTCAGTATTAAAGAACAAAATATAGCAACAATTTAACGAACAATATTTTAAATAGGATCTTTTTCAACTAGATCACCTTGAAGACGGATACATTTTTCCAATCGTCTTTTGTGATTCAGTACAACTCGTCGTAGTATTTCTGGGGAAATTTCTCGGCAGGCTTGTCGGATTCTCTGACACAGTTCCTGTATGTTTTGAGGTCTTGATGCATACACAACATTTTTAATAGTTCCCCAAAGGAAAAAGTCAAGTGGTGTAATTTCAGGCGATCTATAGGAGCCCACTCTATTAACGGGCTATTACGACCTATCCATCTTAACGGAAAGTTCTCGTCTAACCATGCTCGCACTATTCTTGCGTTATGAACCGGGGATCCATATAGCTGGAAGTACAAATCTCGCCTCTCATCATCCAGTGGTAAATCATCAAGCACATCCATTAATTCAGTATTTAAAAAATGTAAAAACCTTTCTGCATTTAGCGTGTCAAAAAAGAAAAACGGGCCAATGATTCGTGCATTTAAAATTCCGCACCACACATTAATTTTCTGTGAATATTGTCTTTTACAGTTGATGACCCAGTTTGGGTTTTCTGTTGCCCAGTATCTACAGTTCTGGGACGAAACTACACCGTTAGTAGTAAATGTAGCTTCATCACTAAACATAATTTTTTTCAAAAATTCTCTGTCATTTAGATAATTACCTTGAGCCCATAGACAATACTCCATTCTTCTATGGAGATCTCCATCTTGAAGAGTGTGTAAATATTTTGGCTTATACGGTTTCAATTTGTGACGACGGAGACATCTCCAAATTTTAGAGTAAGAGATATTTAAATTTCTAGCCATATCTCGTAAACTCGTGTGAGGATTATTACGATACGCTGCTAATATTACTGCATCTAAATGGTGTTCTCGATTGTTCAATCCTCGTGGACGTGGTTTAGTAACATTTCCAGTAGTGTCGAAAATATTATTCAAGTATGCAACAGTTCGATGACGGATGGGTGGACGTTCAGGGTGCCTCGCGTTAAACTCTCTAGCCGCCTCTCGGGTAGAACCTACATTGTCACCAACAATTCGAATAATTTCTACTTTTTCAGCAATAACCTTAAATGTCTGTCGGCCATTGCTTAGCAAAGTTCGATAGTTGCAACTGAAGTAAACTGTTTAGTGAATTGACGTTTGATGTTTGACGTTTGAACTGATGAATCGTTTTCTTGTTTCATGGCACTCTTATTATTGCAATAACAAATTATCATCTGCTGATGGCATAAAAATGGAGAAAAATGTAAAATTACAAATTTTTCAGAGAAATTTGGTATTTGGAGTTCTCGAGTGATTTGTAATAACTTTTCTTAATACTTTTTTGCTCTATCTTAATCGCTACTATGACCCGACTTGAAACGCTACTTTTTATTTTAATCGTAGTTGGCTAGATTTTGACTTTATAAAAACTCTATTCATATGAAAAGATGCATTGTCGTGGCCTACATAACTGATAAAAATTTTATATTGATTGCTTTCAAAATAAAAAAGTTATTTAGGTGTCCCCATGAAAAGTGAAACACACTGTATTTCGTTGATTGTATAAAAAAAAATAAACACGGAGGAGATATGTTCCTACGACTCTTATCAGGTTTGTAATTGAATCTTTCCTACCTTGATAAATTACATTAACATCAAGCTTGCGGCAGCATGAATAATGTAATTTCTATCATTATTAATTTAATTTATTCATTACTTTTTAATTCCGATTGCTGGTTGAACTAACTAACACATTCTCAATCCAATGAAAAGAATATAATATTCAGCAATATGTAAATAATAAAATTAGTGTTGTACCCCCACACCACCTGTATACAAATAAATTGAATTTAAATTGTGTGCGTATAAATTAAAATTTTTTTTTTCATCATCAAATTAACAAAAGAGAGGCTACGATTAATAATGAATAATAATAATGAGTAAAATATCTTACCGTCGATAATCCGACATCGGGATGCACGGCCCGCAGATCATCTTTCACGGGGAGTGCATGAACTGCACCTACGACTGCGAAAATGACAACCCAAAGCATGTTTGAACACTGGTATTGTTCAAATGCGATCCGTCGACGATGCGCAAAAAAGCTTTATACCTACCTATCACTTATCCAGCCAGTTATCGTCAGATCATTATCTTACACGTTTGTAGGCATGCATACTTCATAATTAACATTTTCGTACATATGTATCTATGTATAGGTAGATACATATTTATTTCGAATAAAACGAAAATCTAATTAATAATTAATAAATTAATATTTATTTACGTTATATAGTAAGGTCACTATAATAAATATACATAGCTGTAATAGTAAGTTTTATTACGAAAATAGTATCTTATTAAGAATTAAATTATTATAAAAAAACGCCAAATTCATATATCTATCTATCTATTTGTGTTTATTATACATTTTATCTATGAAACAATAATAATTATATAAGATTGAAAACCTAGACATACTTATCTATATATAGGTACTTATAAAATTATATTTTTTTTATAATTTCACACATAGGTACATAGCAAACATATTTTATGAAATTGGAAAGAAGTGGATTAAATAGATAACTCACATGATGCAACACTAATATTGAAAAACACACAAAACCATACATACTACATAGGT
This sequence comes from Holotrichia oblita, assembly GCA_023690525.1. Taxonomy (NCBI): domain Eukaryota; kingdom Metazoa; phylum Arthropoda; class Insecta; order Coleoptera; family Scarabaeidae; genus Holotrichia; species Holotrichia oblita. Next base: position 155,394,759 of record CM043018.1, read on the forward strand.
AGGTACATAATACCTACGTAACGCTTATGATGATATAATTTTAATTTTTCATTCATTCATTCATTCATTCATACATCCATTTATTCATTCATATTATGTTATACATGCATAGTTTACATTCGCTTAAGAGTAAAATTTATTTCCATCCAGAGAATATTATAAAATAATAATAATAAATATATGAATGTACCTACAAAGTAATTTTTTCTTATTAATCAATTAAAAATATATATACATATTTACAACACTTTATGACAAATTAGACACGGTTGTTACATTTATTACAAATGAAATACAACCGTTGGTTAGTACATCAAGTATGCAGGTGTTAGATTACAAGTTATCAGAATTATGCTAACAAGTGTACCTATAAGCTTGTAAGATTTGTCACTAAGGTATGTAGTATGTATAGCATAAAAAGTGTCCTCGTGCAGTTTGCCTCGGACACTATGATTTCATAGCTTTCTTACAACATTATTTGGCCGTATACTAACATTGCGTTGTTAACTATAACGAATGGTTTGACCATTTATTTTTTCTTTTATTCAAATTCAATTGAAAATTAATTTTTTTTATGTGATCGTTATTTACACGCGTCTACTAATTATAACTAACAAATAAGCGAAGCGTAAAATATACAAATCGTGATCTATTAATAAAAGAAAAAAGAAAAACAATTCGTGACATACCGCTTATGTAGATAGTCGAGTCACGAAGCTTGTTTCCCTTTTCTTATTACTATCAAAATGTTTCACGAAGCACCAACAACGAAATCCATCCACTACACATGTATATTTGATGTGGCTCTAAATTCCAAACTTTAAAATATGTATGTACATATGTATGTATATGTATACCAGATAACGTTACAAACTTGTAAACTTACGCTCAAAAATTTGACCAATTATTTTGACATTTGATAACATTAACACATCGTGAACCTGCCTTTAAGTTTTGGAGGTAATTATGATGCATGTTTCTAAAAAAATATTTAATTTCCAATACATACATACATACATTATGTACATATGTACAGGGTGGGCAAATTTCGATGTTTTAATAGGGGATCTCGGTAACTATAAGAGGTATCAAAAAAACGGACCACGCATCCTCGATCTGGTTTTTCGAGAAGAGGATGATGGTGAAAACCAAATTTGGCTATCTGCTTTCGGTTTCGAGTTATCCCTGAAAATTCGATTTTTCCCATTTTCGTTTTATCACGATATCTCGGCTATTTATGGAAGTTCCAAAATTAATGAGATTTTCTTTCATTCATTCAAAAATAGATTTATTAGTTTGCCTTCTTTCCGGGTAACGATTAAAATATGTTTCACATGCAGTTTCAGCATTATTATTATTGAGAATAAAGCATTCGAACATATCATACGTTTCGTAATTTTCATAAGCCATCGCAAATTTATAATTTTAAGGTGAAGCAACAATCAAATAATCAACTTAATTGATACTATATTGATAAACCTACTGACAGATTCATGTATGTTGAATGATACACGCCTACTAACAAAAAGCAATGAAATGATGAAAATCAATGGAAAATGTTAATTTTTTGCTATAATACAGTGAAAATGAACGAAAAGACCCCACATGATATACAGGGTGTTTCCTAAGTAATCTAAACTATTATATTACCGCGCTTTGTCACTCAATTTTAACGACGAAAAGTTCATATAAACATGTGTGATAAATCTTGTCGTTAATGAGATACAGGGTGTTGAATTGTTTGTAATAAATCAGCTGTGATTGTATTTAAAATTAATTTTTCCTGGTGACGCTACTGGTTTTTCGAAGTAATACGAAAAACATGGTTATTATAAGTGACTTTTGAAGTAACGTTGACAACTGTGTCAAACCTAAAAACCAACGCAAACAACGAACAATAAATTCTTAATAATACGATCTTTTTGTGTTAAATTAACAACGATGCCTGTGTTTACTAATGCTGAAATGGCTAATATGCACTTCTTGTATGGATTAGCTAATGGTAATGCCTTAGAGGCTAGACGTATGTATGCCCAGCGTTATCCTAATAATCGTTTACCATGTTCAGATACGTTTACTAAGATACATATTCGTTTACAAGAAACTGGAACTTTTGCCAAATCAAAAAATATTATTGAACGACACAGAACTCCACAATTGGAAAACCAGATTCTTCAAATAATTGATCAACATCCAGAAACGAGTACCTCTACCACAAAAATTGCTGAAGAACTAAATGTTGGTACCAAACAGTTCTGGTTTGGAATATTTTGAAAGATAACTTATTGTATCCATTTCACGTTCAACGTGTACAACATTTGCTACCTACTGAATCCGAAAAGAAATATTGCCAATGGATTTTAAATAAAATAGCAAACAATCCCAATTTCGCTGCCGATATTCTGTTTACGGATGAAGCCAACTTTTCAAGACATGGCATTATGAATTTTCATAATGCAAATGTAAATCCACATGTCATAATTGTAAAAAGATTTCAACAAACATTTTCGGTCAATGTTTGGCTTGGCATCATCGCAGATTATTTAATAGGACCATTTTAGCTTCCTGCACGGTTGACCGGTGCGACATACCTTAATTTTCTATGAAAATGATCTTCCAGTTCTTTTAGAAGATGTACCTCTTATTATTAAAAGGCTCATGTGGTTCATGCATGACGGAAATCCTCCACATTTTTCATTGATTGTTCGCGAGTTTTTAAATAAGGTTTTTCCAGACCATTGGTTTTTGTGTGTGCGGATAATTAAAATCGCTCATTTACACAACACCGATATTAAACGTACAAGATCTTCAAAATCGTATCGTACAAGGCTGTAATCTTATTCGTAACGAACCTGATGGTATCTTCGAACGTATTCGGCAATCAATTAGACATCCAGCAGATGCTTGCATTTTAGCTGCAGGTGAACATTTTGAAATATGCTCTGAAATATAATATTTTTCTTTATGTTTAACACATGTTGTTGCTTCTAATAAAATAATAAAACACCCTGTATCTCATTAACGACAAGACTTATCACAAATGTTTATATGAACTTTTCGTCTTAAAATTGAGTGACGAAGCGCCCCATATAATATTTTAGATTACTTAGGAAACACCCTGTATATCATTGAAATGGCAAAAAAAAACTCTTTTAATGATATCAGCCAACTATATGTTCCTTATAAAAAAATACAACTTTATGTCCTACCTCGAATTTCGAAAATTTTTTCAAAAATTCTCTAACGCCATTGCATTCTAATCAAAAAAGTGCCTCAAGAACGTCAACGTCATTTTTGTCAATTTTCGTAAATAGCCGAGATATCGTGATAAAACGAAAATGGGAAAAATCGAATTTTCACGGATAACTCGAAACCGAAAGCCGATAGCCAAATTTTTGTTTTTTTTTTTATATCTCTTGTAGTTACCGAGATCCCCTATTAAAACATCGAAATTTGCCCAACCGTGTACATATGTCGCTCGTCCAATATTACAAGGTTCTAAGCAACATAATAAATTGCGAAAATCGAGTTTGAAAATTCTGAAGGTACGATTTTAAATAGGACAACTTTTCTGATTGATTTATTTATGACATACAAAAAAGAAGTAATATTTACCAGGAGTTCGCGCAATTGTTGCAAAAAAAAAACATATTACTCCTAAGAAAAATATTTTATACGCTTATAATATTGCCTGTAATACGTATTAAATGTTCCTGTTAACATACTTTGTATATGTATATAAAACTTAATTAGCAAATTTATACATATAATGGAATCGATAAAACTCGTTTATTTTTTACTAGCTATTTTTACATAGTTTTAATAGTTAAAATTATTTCATAGTATATATACAGGATGTTACAAGAAAGTAAGTAGGTTATTCCGTCAGCCATAAATTCTTTAAGCTAAAATAATACGACTTTTTTCTATTTGGATATACAGGGGATCTTATTTGTCAAAGGTATATTTATTAATATCTCAAGAGGAGTGTATTGATGTATGTACTTGAATTAATCTGATAAAATTAGTAAAATATAGATAATGTTTAGGTAAAACCACGTAAAAGAAGCATCGAATCAAAATTTAATTATACACAAAAAAAAGTTTGATAAGTCATCGCCATCAGTTTATCACAACAAATGGATGTTAAGTTCGCAGGTGTTTTGCACAAAAAAAAAGGGAAAGTTGAAAGGTAGGTTCTTTGAGTTATTTTGCTAAAATCATACAGAAAGTGTGCTTAGATAAGAGTGAAATCTCTCCATTATTTTAAACCAAACCCTATATCTATATTTTTATTATCGTCATACAACAATTTAAAATTTTCAATTCCTGAAATATTTCCACTTGTAGGTCAATAAAACAACAATTAATGAGACTTCTTCAGTGAAAGAAATTAACATTTAATATGTGTCAAATTACTAATAATATAAATAATATAAATTGCCATGCCTATCAACAAAATTATCTAAAAAACAAAGAATTCATTGATATATCGAATTTCAATTATATTCTCAAGTAGGTAGTAATGAAGGATATATTGATTTAAAACAACCATAAAAATTGAAATGATTTGAATTATTCATATATCAATCTATTTTTTGTCAAGCTATAACAATTCTGTTCAAGGACTAGATAATTTTGTTGATAGGCATTTGCAATTTATATTTATATTATTATAATATTATTATTATATTATAATTTGACACATATTAAATGTCAATTTCTTCTCATTAACGAAAACATAATATTATATGTTCTCGAATAAATTGGTATTTAATTAATTGTCGTTTTATTGACCTATAAGTGGAAATATTTCAGGAATTGAAAGATAAAAGTCAGAAAATAGATATAAGTATTAATAGGTACTATTTAAAACGAAGTAATTATAACATTTATTAACACTGATATTTGATTGTACATAAGTAGAGTAAGAGTAGGGTAAAACCGGGTACGCGGGTCAAACCGGGTACCCCATTTTTGCTGGTACAAGATACACTACTGCGCTGGCGACAGCCGAATTACGAACTGCTAATTAACCCTTAACCGTGCTGGTTATTTAGACTTGCGTTAATATGCTCGTGGGGTTCACAAGACCCCACTATGAATTTATGGTTTAAAAGCAAAATAAGGACATTTTTAAAATTTTATTTACTATAATACATATTATCAAACATATATAACTAGCAAATATGAATTTATATGCAGTTGTCGCAATAATAATGTGCATGCTCCAAGCACAAGAAAATACTACATGTTTGGGAACAAATTCGTTGTATTGACCACTAGCATTTTCATCGTCAGACTCGAAAAACTTTGGACCGTTTATTATAGCTTACATTTACCTGCTGGTGGGGTCTAGTCACATATATGAATTCATAACTAATTAAAAAAATATTTTTTTTAAGAAATATCGTTACCAACCTCAACTTCTGAACGACCTCGAAGATTACACAGCACGCGAGTGCCATATAACAACGAATAAATGAAGTAATACTAAACAGAGAACTGTGCAGGGTCCGGAAAACCCCACCAGCACGGTTAAGGGTTAAGTAAACGCAGTGGTCATTACATTAGCTCGTTGATTACGTGCGTTTCTCGGCAATGAATTTTTATTGTTTTAGACAGTTTTTCTTACCAAACTTAGAGAGAAATCAGGTAATTACCATGTTCAATACAGCATTTAATTAGCTTCATTTTGATACAAAGTAATTGCACCTAGCATTTTGCATTCCTCGCTAACGCCATATTTTCAATTACTACTACGCGCGGGGTATTAAGAGTAGGGCAGGACCGGGTGCCGGTGCTGCCTGCAGTTTCTGCGATGAGTTATACACAGATTCCAAAGGCGGAGAAGAGTGGACACAATGCATCGAATGCCGAGGATGGGCCCATGAAGATTGCCGTGGAGCAGAGGAAGAAGACGATTTCTTCACCTGCGATATCTGCCGAGACACTTAAAATTTTTTCATGTAATATTGTTGTAATTGCTTCAACTTTTTATTAAACAATGTTTAAAGCCCAATTACAAAAATAAAATAATTGTTTTTTAGAAAAGTTTGACAATCTTCGTTTTTCCATAAGGTTATCAACCAATTAGGGCAGAACCGGGTGATTTGACTTTTTTAATTTACAAATTAATTTAAAAAAAAAGTTAAATACTTATGGCATTTTAAAGTTTGTATATGTATGCACAGATAATTTTGTGTGCAACTTTTTATCTTTCAGTAGTAAATTACAGTTTCCAGAAGCCACCAAACCTTAGCTACCCGGTTCTGCCCTATTTTATGTAAATGCGAATAAATACATAGACCAAATACTTTTTTAACTTATGTATGTAGATATTTAATGTTGTTATTTGAAATTACACTAGTCAATTTACTTTCGCAATTCCTTTTACGTATGCGCACATTGCCTCTTGTTTTGCCATAGTTTAATGTCATTGCATAAATGCAAAACTTTCGCAATTCCTTTTACGTATGACATAAGGTTATGAATTGCATAAATCACCATTTTCTTAAAAGGTTATTTATAAGACGTTTTTGTCAACATTTAAATCAACTGCTGCTATAGACCAATTTTCCCTTAATTTTACAACAGTTGAGATTCTCAAATAAATATCGCGCTATGTTTATACAGGGTGATTGGTGATAATAAAAAGTATTATACAAGCGGAACGGAATTTTAAAACAAAATTTTGCAATTAGATATAGTTGAACATGAACTATCACGTGAAAATATTTTTGAGTAAATACCACTTCCGGTTAACCGGAAGTGGGCATCAACTTCGATTTTTTAAATAGCAAGCTATAAAATAAATTACAGATTCAGCTTCTATGACAAATTTGACACATATTTCATGTATCATACCCTATACCTAAATACCATGCCTTCTGAGTTATTCGCAATTAAATAAAAAAAGTGACAGATACCAATCTTGGTTTATAGCGATATTACCGCACTTAGGAGTAAAAGAGATGAATGAGATTTTGCATACGCATAGCTGATAGTATGTAGTTACACAACATTTAAAGTTCTTCTCTGTAGCATTATACAGGGTGTTTAAAAACTTAGTTGTTTATAAATAAGTTTAACAAAAAGTAGATTAATTGTTTTTATTAGATAAGTTCTACAATTTCATTTTCCGTATTAGGTGTTCCTATACCTAAAATGGAAGGGAAATAAGTTATAACGATTTAATTAGTCTCCGTACCTAAAATGCTCAGATATGTCAATTTACTGAAGCAAGGGTGCTTAGCTCATTTGTTTTACCATGTTTTACATAGTTACTTGCCACTTATTTTGACGTTTGTCATTTTGTTAATCGTATTTTCGTAAATTCTTCCCATTGAATTGTAGGAATAAGGGATCCTTAAGCAAATAACACCAGATGTTATTCGAAGAGCAACCATTAGAGGAATTCGTCTCTCAATATAGAATACCTCAATAGATATTTAAAGGTTTTATTTATTTATGTTATTGTTATTGTTGTTCAACTTTTTCATATCTTTATGTTATTTTAATTAAATTTGTTTACTAATTATTTAAGCCTTTGATGTAAAACCTTTATTCAAATTACCGTTTGTTGGGAGTATTTAGGTTCTCTTAGATAATCTAATTTTTTTACTGATATGTTCTTCCCATTGTAGGAATAAGGGATCCTTAAGCAAATAACACCAGATGTTATTCGAAGAGGAATTCGTCTCTCAATTTACCTCAATTTTTGCCATATCGAACCATTTAGATAACTTATTTATTTATGTTTGTTATTGTTGTTCATAAACACATCTTATTTATGATATTATGTAAAAATGCGAATAAATACATTTTATTACCAAATAAATTTTTTAACTTATGCTAACCCATATGTAGATATTTAATGTTGTTATTACAGGTAAACTAAAAATTGTAAAAAAATACTAAAATTACAATATAATCAATTTTTTTGTTGTAAAATTTCGCAATTCCTTTATTGTACGTATGCGCACATTGACCTCAAAATTGTTTTTCCATAGTTTATGATTATGAATTTAAATCATAAATCACCATTTTCTTAAACACCTAATACCGTTATTTATAAGAATCAGAATTTTAAAATGTCAACATTTCCAAATCAACTTTCTGTATATTGAACTTATTTATAAACAACAATTTTCACCCTGTAATTTTACAACAGAACTTGAAATTCTCAATTAAATATCGCGCTATGTTTCATTCATATCTTTTTTACGTGACGTTATCACTATAAAGAAGATCGATATTTTGACGTTTCAAATACAAACGTTATCTGTCATAAATTTCCAAATTTATCATAGAAGCTGAATTTCAATTTTTATAGCATGCCATTTAAAAAATCAAATTTATAATTATTCAAAAATATTTTCATTTGATAGTACATATTGAACATGCAACTATTTTGTTTAAAATTCACCGAAATGATTATTTACTATAATTGACATCTTTATCTATTGTTTGATTTGTACCTAATACAAGTTGAAAAAAAATAAATAATATAATAGAGAAATTATCGGCGTCATAGTAATTCTTATTTTAATAGATTATGCAACAATGTTATTTTAATATTTATCAAGTTGATTCTAAAATTTATCGTTTCGGCGTCATAGTAATCGTTTAGATTAAATTCTAAAATTTATCGTTTCTATTAATCGACCGACGCGTATATAGCAAACAAAAAACAAATGAATAAATATTTAATGTCAAATTGAGATTTTATTCATGTCTTGTCACAATACCAAAAAAAAATGTCAGACAGTAGTTGTACTCCTGCAGAAATCCGCAAGGAAGCAAATCAAATAGAGTATCAAAAATACTGGTACACTGGCTTGCAATAAAATCTCGTACACCTTAATGTCAAGCAAGCTAATTTTTGAAGATTATTTTTCAATGTAAGCTGACTTTAGATTTGACGGATGTGACACTATGCATAGAGGTTGTGGTGACTTATAAAAATAGTGTACTTTTGGAAATGAAACGTCAAATTAGAAATGTCACAAAAGGTGAAATCAATATAGGTAAAACTAGGTGTACGAGATTTTATTGCAAGCCAGTACGTCAGGAATTAACATAACCTGCCATAATTGCGCTATTAATTATTATTTTAATAAGTAGTGTTTATCAAATTACGTATTTCCTACTTTGTTTATTTATGTTAAATGTTAACCTAACCTTTTTTCTTGAATTGCGGATTTCATTCGTGCATCTATACGACATCTATGGTTTTATATTCAAATTATTTCTATTCGATACATTTTTATTGAATAAATCATAATTTTATTACTGTCAATTGTTTTTATTATTTACTAGTAGGAGGTAATTTTTATTATTGACTACTAGGAGAGAAATTCATATTCTCGGCCCGAAAACATACCAAATAATGACGTCTTCTAACGCTAATAGTGGAAAAACAATATTTCAAATTATTAATCATTTATTTTTCAAAACAAAACAAATAATGCCGATCAGTAATAAATTATCAATATCAAATGAGTTGAGCTAGAACACATAATTTATTAATAGATCATGCATCATGTGCAGCTAACCGAATGCTGCTGCTGCTGTGCTCGACAATTTTAAAATCAGCAGTTTCTTGTTATTGATTTAATTAACGGCGGGCGAAAAAAACGTTGATAAAATGCAAACTCTTCATATTCGCTGCTGATTGATGTATACATAAATAAGCGGGATATGGAATTTCGAAAGTTAGTTCGACGGCTAAAATCGATGCTGCGGATTGAACTTGATCAAAATGAAGATCTTGATCGCTTCAATTATTGTAGTGTTTGCCGCATTTTGTGTTGGTATCCCGCACAAAAGAGACGCTAATAATAATTATCATGGAAACGATGATAATATCGTAAGTATCTATTTTTTAACCGTTATAGTTGTAAGTACATAGATAATGAATTAATTTTATTTTGACATTGTTTATATAGACCGACGTAATCAAACACGAAAACTATCGTGCGGAAAATTATACAGTTCTCACCTTTGACGGCTACCTACTCGATTTAATCCGCGTCTCGAAGAAAACTCACGAGAATCATGAAGAGCAAGATAGCAAGCCGGCAGTCCTTCTGATGCACGGCTTATCGGGTTCCGCGCATGATTTCGTAGCTGGAGGTGCCACCCACGGTCTGGCTTACAAACTCGCCGATAACGGTTTGGATGTGTTCCTAGGTAACGCTAGGGGAAGTCGCTACGGTCTACGACATTTACATTTGAATCCTAAAAAAGACGGACACTTTTGGAGATATTGGTATGTGTGTATATTGATCCTAATGTTGTATCTATCTGCATATACGTAGTTTATGTAACTATATCTAATGACGAAATGATTTGATTTTTTTTTTAATTATCAGTTGGGATGATATCGGTATCCGCGATTTACCAGCCATCATCGATAAGATCTTGAAAATCACCGGTCAGAATCAAATCAGTTACGTCGGCTATAATCAGGGTAACACGATCTTTTACGTAATGGCTTCCGTTAAACCTGAATACAACGCTAAAGTTAGTAAAATGGTAGCTTTGGCCCCTCTTGCTTACATCCAACACGCTCAACATCCTCTCATGACGCAAATCCTTCAAAATAAAGATTCCAAATCGGTAAGCTGATTATTTTAAGTATGTACATATTATGTGCACACACGCAATGATAATATAAATATTTGTTTGTTCGCTTAATATCAGTGGGTCATCAAGAATATTGGTCAGCACGAATTCTCCCCGTCGAACGATGTAGTCGCTAAACAACAAAATGAATGCATCCAACATGGAATCGAAAGACGCGTTTGCGAAGATAATTATTTTATATTGAACAATATTTCAGATGAGATAGATCAAGTAAGCTGTGTTAACTAACTTTGTTATTATTGGAGCTACAAAGTTGGTTAAATAGGCAAACTAATAGTGTAGTTTTTCAAGCAAATTACAATGGCATTTAAAAAAAAATAATTGACGTACTGGGTCACGTGATATTGTGAAAAACGTAATTTTTTTAAATGGGACACCCAGTATACAGTTCTCACGGTCGACAGAAAATTTAATTCTGAACAAAAACTTTCCTATGAACTTTTATCCTAAAGTCAATAATAACAGGGTTATTGATGATTGTTTTTATAGAAACTAAAAACAGTATTGTTTATTTTAAGTTATTTTATTAGTTTCGAAAATAAAAAAAAAAACAAGAAATTTTAAATTCAGAGCAGATGCTTAAAAACATCACCCTCTTGCTCCAAGCGCTTTTGAACCCGCCTGTTAACGCTTCTAGTAGCCTTAGCAATGATTCTACCATCAATATTATTAATAGCATGGCTGATGCTTTGCTGGAGATCTTCAAGAGTATCATACCGTCTTTCACAAATACACTGCACTTTTCACAAATCCCCAAAAGAAGAAATCCAAAGGTGTTATGTCCGGTGATCGGGGAGGCATACGAATAGGCCCGTTAGTTGATAGATATCGGCCATCAAAAAGGTCATGTAATAAGTTATGAATTTGGCGAACATTATGGGCAGGAGCGCCATCTTGTTGAAAGAATATCTGTTGTCTATCCATTAAATTCAGGTCATCCAAGAATTCTCCAAGGGTAGCGGTTAACATTTCGACATACCTCTCGCCAGTTAATGCACCTTGATCAAATACGGGGCCTACAATTCTTGAATCAATCAAGCCACACCAAACATTAACACTAAAGCGTCTCTGCGGATTACAAGGACGGAAAAGCATCGGGTTTTCTCGACTCCAATAGTGGCTGTTCTCCCTGTTGGAGAAATTTGATTCGTCACTCCAAAGAACCAAACGCCAAAAATTATGGTTAAGTCTAACTTGATTAATGTACCACTGACAAAACTGAGTCCGTCTTTCTTGATCTCCCGGTCTGCCAGCGTCTGAATAGGTCTCTATCTGAACGGTACAAACTTATGTTTTTTTAGAATATTGTGAATAGTTCCCAAAGATAGTCCACTTTCTTCCTTTAAATCATTAATTGCATTATTAGGATTAGCTTCAAAGAAAGCTAAGACGTTAATTTCAGTTGCTTCACTTATTATAAATTGTTTTTTGGTTCTAGTTTTCTTGAACACATTTTCATTTGATCGAAACTTACGGTACAAAAGTAAAAAGTACCTTCGATCTGGCAAGTTGCGCGTATTAGGAAATAAAACACCGTAACGTTCACGAGCTTGCGGGGAATTTTTATTACAAACGATGTAACATTCCATCATATCACATTTTTCTAAATGCGTGAAAGGCATTTTTTCATCAATAAAGACAAAATGTTAATTGCTTACTGACAGAGGTTTAATGCAATATTTCAATGTTGATGACATTTGCAAAACAATCGAATTTTGTTTATGAAATAACAGCCACCTTGGCAAATTTGAAAAATCATCAATAACTCTGTTATTATTGACTTTAGGATAAAAGTTCATAGGAAAGTTTTTGTTCAGAATTAAATTTTCTGTCGACCGTGAGAACTGTATACTGGGTGTCCCATTTAAAAAAATTACATTTTTCACAATATCACGTGACCCAGTACGTCAATTATTTTTTTTTAAATGCCATTGTAATTTGCTTGAAAAACTACACTAGTTTGCCTATTTAACCAATAACTTTGTAGCTCCAATAATAACAAAGTTAGCAATAGTGCCGACTTAAGTTTGAAGAGAGTTTGTATTCATAGATGGGTTTCGATTTATTTAATATTTTATTTGTTACGAATTAGGATGTAGCTTTGGAAATCGTCGATAGCGAACCGAGAGGATGCACCTCGAAACAATTATTGCATTACGCTCAAATTATGGAAACCGGTATGTATACGTGTATACTTATAAAAAAACAGATCATTAACATGATTAAATAGATATAAAAATGATTAGAACCTAAAATGAATATTCTTTAGGCCGTTTCGCACCTTACGCATCAGTTACCGACGATGACGATTCTTCAAGTTCCGATGATTCGGATTCCTCAACTTCTCAAAGTTCCGAAGAAGGAAACAGCGAGGATGAATATCGTCTGGAGCGGGTGACCGTGCCGCATTACATCTTCGACGTACCGCGAGATAATTGGTACAGCCCGGAAGATCTGAACAAGCTGAAGAATCGTCTACCGTCCGTTGAAAAAGTATACGAATTCCCACAATATTATTCCAACGTTGATTTGCTTCTGGCGAAGGATGCTCATCATCGTGTTCACGAGAAAATCGTCGACATTTTGAAAAAATAAAATTAAATCTTCCAATCGGATTAAGTATGCGCACTTGAACAACTTGAATTCCGTTTTTGTTTTTGTAAAATTCAAAACATTCTTTTGTATGTACATAGCTTATGTAATATAATGTACTTACATATGTTATGTATGTACATAGGTACATAGATATTAATAATTAGGTACTATATACACCATTGTAAATATTTAGGATGTTGTTTAAGAAAATAATACGCAATACAAGATATCGAATAAACATACATATATTGTTTGTTTTATTCACGCGTATAAAAGAAGCGGATGAATTTTATAAATTTGTTAAAAAGACATTTTAATAACTGACCTAACTTATATGTATATACAACATTAGGTACTAATATACTAAATTGTTATCTTCGTCATTGTCTTTTCCATACGGCATGCTGTTGGGCGTATCCATATGTTTGTTGTACGCCTTCATCAACGCGATGATAGTGTCGTATACCAACGTTTTAGCGTCAATACCGAAGATGAAATCTAAATGATTAAAGCTCAGGTTCGGTACGACGATGTTCGCTTTTGGGTTCCCCAATTCGCCGTACAACCGGAGAACATCCTCCTCGTCCGCCAGCCAATCGTTCACAGAGTGGAATAGGTAGACGGGAACCCTTACGTTTCTCAACACATAACTTGGCGGTGAAAAACTGCCGTAGCGTTTCAGATTAGTCCAAATACCGTAACTCCAAAGTCGGAATTCGCCTACAAACAATATAAAACGTGAAATTACTGCAACTAGTATATACAGAATACATACATATATGGGTTTCTTCTTTTAATTTAAATGAAAAACAGTAGTTTCCTACGCGTGACGTTTCGGATATATTTTAATCCTTCGTCAAACCTATATACAGAGTGGTTGACTTTTCATTGTGCACTCATTATTTCTGTTATTAGGGACAAAATATTTAAAAAAATGAGAAACTAATCTTTTACAATTTTGTATGCTCTCTCTAATTACGTAAAATACAATGCCATACTTTAAAAAACAAAATGACGAAAACGCAAATTACTCAAGTAGGCTTTGGAAATGTGATTGATATAGGTAAATGTCAGTTTGTACGCCACTTGACACAATAGTTTAGCATAATCGTTGTCTATTATCGTTTTAGTTTATCGTTAAATTGAATACTTACATCAAACCGAAAAATGAATTTTATAAATGCCGACAAAAATTGATATGTTATGTTGCTTTTGTTTATCAAATGACAGTCGTTAGTCATTAATATTTTTTTTCCCAAAGCTGTACTGTAAACCGTTCCTAAGATATGGCCGAGCGACATTTTTAGTTGACCATCCGGTACAAACAAACATGGTGGACATTTTGAACAATTTCTGAACTAGTATTTTTTATGTTTTTTTGTGCAATAAATTTATAACCTACTTATGTAATATGTATTGTTGTTATTATGGCATATTTTACCCAGCAATCTCATTTCCAAAGCCTACTTAAGTAATTTGCGTTTTCGTCATAATGAGGCCATTTATTGCCTAAAGATGTAAAATAAAAATGAGGTCGTATTCAAAATTTAATACACTATCTAAAATAACCAAAAAAATACAGGATGTTCAATTTAAAAAAACCGAACTGTCATTCGCTCCTCTTTTGTTTTTTAAAGTATGGCATTGCATTTTATGTAATTAGAGAGAGAGCACACAAAATTGTAAAAGATTAGTTTTTTATTATTTAAAATATTTTGTCCCTAACGGAAATAATGAGTGCACAATGAAAAATCAACCACTCTGTATAAATATAGGTATAATAAATCTTAACTATTTTTTAAACCAAGAAACAATAACTTACACAAGGATAATCGTTTTTCTAAATACAAGGCTCTAAAAATATTGTGAAACAATTTTGTCAATTTTGAAATTTAAAAACACAAGCAAAAAAAATTTCGACATAATTTTAAATGTAAAATATTAAATTGGGAAATTAGTAACACTTATACACACATCAATACCTTGGTAAGTGTCAGAAAACGATGAATGAACATCATGTTCTATGGAATATGTACAGGGTGGGCAAATTTCGATGTTTTAATAGGGGATCTCGGTAACTATAAGAGGTATTAAAAAACGGACCACGCATCCTCGATCTGTTTTTTCGAGAAGAGGATGATGGTGAAAACCAAATTTGGCTATCGGCTTTCGGTTTCGAGTTATCCCTGAAAATTCGATTTTTCCAATTTTCGTTTTATCACGATATCTCGGCTATTTATGAAAATTGACAAAAATGACTTTTACGTTCTTCAGGCACTTTTTTGATTTGAATGCAATGGCGTTAGAGAATTTTTGAAAAAATTTTCGAAATTCGATGTAGGACATAAAGTTGTATTTTTTTATATGGAACATATAGTTGGCTATGATATCATTAAAAAGAGGATTTTTTGGCCATTTCAATGATATATATCATGTGGGGTCTATTCGTTCGTTTTCACTGTATTATAGAAAAAAATTAACATTTTCCATTGATTTTCATCATTTCATTGCTTTTTGTTAGTAGGCGTGTGTCATTCAAACATACATTAATCTGTTAGTAGGTTTATAAATAGTATCAATAATTTGAGTTGATTATTTGATTGTTGCTTCACCTTAAAATTATAAATTTGCGATGGCTTATGAAAATTACGAAACGTATGATATGTTCGAATGCTTTATTCACAATAATAATAATGCTGAAGCTGCATGCGAAACATATTTTAATCATTACTCATTAATTTTGGAACATTCCGCAAATCTAGATCGAAGAATTATAATAAGGAAGATACTGAGGAAGTTACGGTCAATGTTATTGGAATGGCAGCCTCAAATCCTTCAATCTCAAGCCGTCAAATTGAAGTGGAATTGGGTATTATCACGACGCCGTGCGTTATCAGTTTTGAAGAAACATAAGTTTAGGCCATACAAAGTGAGGAAACAACAGCAGCTCCTATTGACTGATCCTGAACGACGCTTAGAATTCTGTAATTGGTATCTTCAATAAATTCAGGAAGATCCATCATTTTTTAGAAAAATTATTTGGACGGATGAAGTCTACATTAGCAGTGCCGGAATTTTTAACCGCCACAATAAACATTGGTGATCTGATGTTAACTCCTACCGTGCCGTCGATGTTCAAAATCAGGGTCGATTCGGCTTTAGTGTTTGGTGTGCCCTATTTGACAATCGTATTCTGGCATACCGAATTTATCAAGAAAAATAAAATGGTCATTGAATGGTATTATAGCATCATAAACCAACATGTAGTCGAAGAATTTTTGTAAGAACTGCCTTGGAACGAGATAAGAAATGTATTTTTCCAGCAAGACGGCGCACCGCCCCATAACACTGGAATAGTCTCAGGATTGCTGACTGAAAATTTCGGAGACAAGTGGATAGGCACGGGCGGACCAGTAAGGTGGCCACCACGTTCGCCGGATTTGTCACCCCTAGATTTCTTTTTCTGGGGACATCTTAAAGACCGCTTATACAAACAAACTCATAATAACATTAACGAACTGAGAGAGAACTTTATACAATGTCTTAATTCTGTTTCTTGTATTCATATTCACAATGCACTTCGGAGCGTTAAAATTTAAAATATGTGTGATTCGTCGATCTTCATTCGTTAAAAGTTCCAAAATTAATGAGATTTTCTTTCATTCAGTCAAAAATAGATTTATTAGGTTGCCTTCTTTCCGAGTAACGATTAAAATATGTTTCAAATGCAGCATTCCAACATATCATACTTTTCGTAATTTTCATAAGCCATTCCAAATTTATAATTTTAAGGTGAAGCAACAATCAAATAATCAACTTATTCAACTATTGATACTATATTTATAAACCTACTGACAGATTCATATATGTTGAATGACACACGCCTACTAACAAAAAGCAATGAAATGATGAAAATCAATGGAAAATGTTAATTTTTTGCTATAATACAGTAAAAATGAACGAAAAGACCCCACATGATATATACCATTGAAATAGCCAAAAAATCCTCTTTTTAATGATATCATAGCCAACTATATGTTCCATATAAAAAAATACTACTTTATGTCCTACCTTGAATTTCGAAAATTTTTTCAAAAATTCTCTAGCGCCATTGCATTCTAATCAAAAAAGTGCCTGAAGAACGTAAAAGTCATTTTTGTCAATTTTCATAAATAGCCGAGATATCGTGATAAAACGAAAATGGGAAAAAATCGAATTTTCAGGGATAACTCGAAACCGAAAGCCGATAGCCAAATTTGGTTTTCACCATCATCCTTTTCTCGAAAAAACAGATCGTGGATGCGTGGTCCGTTTTTTGATACCTCTTATAGTTACCGAGATCCCCTATTAAAACATCGAAATTTGCCCACCCTGTACCTACAGGGCGGTCAGATAAGAATGCAAAATGTTGTATCACTGAAACTATTCGTCGTAGAGACTCGCGGTAAAAAATTTTTATTACTAAAGTGGTCAAAAGAAGACCGTGGAAAATCTTTTCAGATTTCCAAGATGGTCGCCAGAGGGCGCAACCGGCATCTTAAACTTTTGAAGTGATTTTTCACTGAAAGCACACTTTTTGACGTATCTATTAAAATAAAGTGGTGGAGGGTAATTAGATGTTTTTTTTTTTTTTAATAAACAGCTGTAACTTCTAAACGACTGAACTAATTTTAACAAAATTAAATACAGAACATCACTCCAAAGAAACCAAATGTTATACGATTACAAGCAGAATCAAAAACTACAAATAATGAATCCGTTAATTAATTATCTTAAAACTTAAAAACGATAAAATTTTTGATTAGAGAATAAAGAGACCTTTCAAACGATATATCACAAGTCTATACTTCCTATAAAAAAAATGGGGGTTGTACCTGTCATTCGAAGGGGGTCGAAGGTAGGGATCGAATTTTCACGTTGAAGAATGTCAATTTATAATTTAAATTTGACGTGTTTCGGCATTTTTTATAAATATTTACAATAACCGAAATTAATATATGAAGAATATTCAATTTATAATTTAAATTAAATGTCAATTTCTTCCACTGAAGAAGTTTTTAACGAAAGCATATTATTATATAAATATTTTTACATTTATAAAGTGGAAATAAATCAGGAATATAAAGATAATAACCGAATTTATTCCATTTGGCTTTTACACACTGTAAATACACATAATATTTATGTACATATACATACATATGTGTAACAATTTTACGTACATACGTGAAACATATAAACGCATACACAAACATACCTGAGGATACTTGCTGTCCATAATGTATGAATTGTTTCGTGGAAGCTCCAGCCGGCATATGTCCCAGTATAACCGGTAACAGCGTCGTATTCAATTGTTTCTCATTGAAGCCGCAAAGAATGAACAACGTATTCGTGCATATCGCCTGCGTACTTCGATCTGCAGCGCAAATTGAATCGCCAAATTTCGTCATGAAATTGCTTTGAGGAAGAAATTCGTTTAATCCAACTAATTCGAAAAGTTCCTAAAATTAATCGGAGTATTAACGGAAATCGCTCGATATCTACATAATATGTATGTACATATATGTGTTAGTGCTGTCGATAAAATTCGAATTTCAAATTCGAAACCGAAATTTATTTTACTTCCAAGGTTGAATAAACCTCTGTATGAAGTGCTATGTATTTAATTTCTGAATTTATTTTTTATTTGATTTAGGTAATCTTTCACATTTTTTATTTAGTGAAATTCGTAATTTTGAATTTTGAAATTTACGAATTCAACAGCTCTAATATATATTACATACATATATCCATCGGCGACGAATCTTACCGATAGAATGCCTTTAAAATAGGACAGAAAGTTCAACAGGGGACTCTTCATATTGCCAAGGTAAGCGACCGGCGCCAAACTAAACTGGACGTTGACTTTTTTGTTGTAGTCCGGTAATTCGGAACACATGACGTAGAAGATCGTCGTGCCCAGCGAATGCCCGATGTAATTCAATTTCCTCTGGCCGGTCTTCTTCAATATGTAATCGATCATCGTCGGTAAATCGAACATTCCCATTTCGTGCCACGAAAAGTCCCAAAATTCCCATTCGTCCACATTCAGGTAGGTATGTTTGCGAGAATATTTATTTCCCCTGACATTTCCCATCCAAACGTCGTAACCTTCTTCGGCCAATACGTAAGCTAATTTGACAATCAATAAATAATGAATGAAAGAAAACAAATACAATATAATATAATAATAATATGTACATATACAATTTAGTCGTAATCGAGTACGCACGCACTCACCTAATCCTTTGGTCACGCCGGTAATTATCCAAGATGCGGATGACGCCAGGACTCCATGTTGTAAAAAGGCTACGGGTCGTTTCACAAACTTGTTGGTACCGTTATTAAATCTTCCGTGGGGTATTCGATGAAGCGTTAAGATGTAACCATCCGGAGTGGTAACGGTATGTTCCTCGCAGGGATACTTGTACTTTCTTATTAATTCAGGCTACATACGAAGAAACTTAATTAAAACGTAAAATTAACTAATGTGTTGAATCTCAGAAAATAATAAGATTTAATATAATGAATTCTTTTCGTTTGTTCCTGTGTGTAATCTTCTAATGAATTTTCTAATGAGTGCAATCTACGAAATCTTAAAAGGAATAAACTAACTGAATTAACTGAACTGGAATGGGTCATAGACCACAGATTCAGCTAATCTACTATATCTAAGCTACAGACATAATTAATAATTACTTAGACATTAGATTAATAATTATTGAATTTTATTTTGCATTTTGCTTTTCAATTCAATATAACAGATCTATTTTTACATTGTACATAATATCTATGTATGTACATATGTACATGCATACCTATGTACATATGATTTATTGTGCGTTGAATAAATTGTTTATACATACATACATACATACAGGGTGAGGCATTAGTGTGTCAAAGCTCAATATATCCATTAATATGCCCAAAATACATTAGAAGTTGATTTTTCTCGAAAACGGTCAACTTTAGAGCTCATGACCAACAGTACCTTCTTCGTGTAGAAAACATTGGCGGTTCAAATGGGCGTTTAAATACCGTACTTTTTTCCAGTAGCGTAGAAGTTGAGGAGAAAAACAACCACTACCCCTTCAAAATCTTCACCTATTATGACTTAAAAAAAAATCTCGGACACAGCTTATTATGAGTAGAAAATGCTTACAAAAGCTATTTTCTTTAGAATAAAGTATCCCCATTTTTAACATTGGATTTTTCTTTATTAACCAATAGTTGTTTGGTTTTAAAAATTAAAGTAAAATATCGAGTTTCATTCACTTTTGATGAAAAATTTCAGTTTACTGTTTATTCTGAATTACCCTGTATAAGAAATTGAGCGCACTCATACAATACGCAAATCTTACTCTCTGTAGACATCGTAACAGATAACCATAAATAATACGTCGCAAAAGTCAGCTACAAAAATAATATAGTTCTTGAAAATAAAAATTCAAGAATGTGAAATAATTTTGCTGCACACCATATTTTACGTTTTTTAGAGGGCAAAAAATTTTATTTAACTGAAATTGTGTGATTCATTTTAACTTAATCATCTTTAAAATTGTAATATTTTTTCATAAAATTAGCAACACTTCTTTTTATTCAGGTTTTAATAATAAACCCTTGACGAGAAAAAGCGACAAAAATAAAAAAATTAGTCTCAGCATAATCCTCGACAGATGTTTTTTCGTACTGCATGTGTTTGATTTTAAAAAACATGAAGTTAATTCAATAAATGTCATTTAGACATTTAGTTTTGCTATAAAAATGGTAGCGGAAAGGTAGAAAAATCGATTAGAAGAATTCTTAAAAAAAACAAGTACCTACTTACCATATAAACCAAAATTCACCCATATTCTTCTACAAAGAGATCTAGATGCTAGAATTACTTTTGTTTTTGGTTCCAAGACAAGAAAGAAGATAATCCCCATATTGGAAGTCAAATATTATTTACTGACGAAGCAATCTTCACAAGCAACGGCGTAGTGAGTTCTCAAAATTGTAGGTGGTGAGCTAATCAAAATCCTAATTTTACAATTGAATGTAAAAGCCAATATTCATTTAAAACAAACGTTTGATGTGGTATATTGAATACTCAAATAGTTGGACCATATTTTTCCGGCAAAATTTAAATGCGAGCGAATCTGTATTTTCAACAAGATGGTGTTTCGATCCATTCTACATTGCAAGTAAGAGAATGGCTTAATCAACAATTTCCTCAAAAATGGATCGGACGGTTTTTAGAAAATCATTGGCCTGCAAGATCGCCTGACATTACCCCAATGGATTTCTTTCTCTGGGGTTACTTAAAGAACCAAGTATACAAACATCGACCATTTAGAAATCTGGACCATTTAGAAAATACGATTACGCAGTCGTTCAAATTAATCCGGTTTTTTAAAGAAACGTAACACAAGAATTTAACAGCAGGACAATGAAATGTATAGACAATGGGGGAGCTCACGTAGAAAAATAATGTACTTGTAAATAAATATTTTTGTTTACGATTTTGTTAATGTATTTTGAGTTTTATTTCCTACTATTATGTATCTTTACTATTATTATTATTAAAACCGGAATAAAAAGAAGTGTTGCTAATTTTATGAAAAAATATCACAATTTTAAAGATGATTAAGTAAAAATGAATCACACAATTTCAGTTAAATAAAATTTTTTGCCCTCTAAAAAACGTAAAATATGGTGTGCAGCAAAATTATTTCACATTCTTGAATTTTTATTTTCAAGATCTATATTATTTTTGTAGCTGACTTTTGCGACGTATTATTTATGGTTATCTGTTACGATGTCTACAGAGAGTAAGATTTGCGTATTGTATGAGCGCGCTCAATTTCTTATACAGGGTAATTCAGAATAAACAGTAAACTGAAATTTTTCATCAAAAGTGAATGAAACTCGATATTTTACTTTAATTTTTAAAACTAAACAACTATTGATTAATAAAGAAAAGTCTAATGTTAAAAATTAGCGTAATTTTGTATTTTTGACTCTCCCTCGTATACGATGAGAGTTCCGGCAGAAATCGCGAGTGCTATTTTGGTCTCAAGTCATGCCGAGATATGATCCAATAACATAATTTTGCTATATTCAAAGGTAAACCATTTTCCCATATGCTGCGCACTTTCTGCCGGTCACTGTATTATGAAACACCCTGTATAGTTTAATTGCGCTAGCTGCTCGTGGTGTAAAACAGACAGAAATTAAGTAGGCAGTGCAGCAAACTGGTTATTTGGTAGGTATAATGGATCATCACGAAAAACAAAGAATCGATCATGCTATTAGTATCTTGCAGAAAAATCAAGAAAAGCTTCATGTTTAGCAAAAATGGAGTATTTCCATCCTGAAATCTATATCTGCACGTTTAACAGAGACGTTCAACGAACTTGGCGAAAATCAACAAAGAATTAGTGTCAAAATTAAACATTGGACCAATTAACATTTTACCAAATGTTACAAAATGCGAATGAATTAATAATGAGAAGTTTATTTTTCAAGACTTATCAAGAGGAGAAATCTTCAATTTACCTAAGTTAGAGTTAAACATTTAAATGTGACAAACAAAAATTCTATAAAATTGAATAAAATAAATATGAAAGATTTAAAAAAATTACAGCAAACTATACAGAATCAAAATATTCCAGAATGACTAAGTGACTAAGAATTCTTCATATTTGAATTATACATTTTCAAGTACCTATTACAATAATTATAATTGTAATCATTGTATTTTGCTATAGAAAAACGAAATTAATTTGTAAAGCGAAACAAACAACGGCCATTCCAGGAAACCAAAGCCGCCCTGCCTCTAGGTTGGGAGGTTGAGAGTCTTATACTGTATTCACCTAGATGTACACATCTTCGGTTAAGAGATAAATAAATTCATTTTTAAAAATCTCGATTTAATCGATAAAATTCCGACATAGTTTCCTAAACATGCATAAGTAGATATACCTCTTATAAAAAAAATAGTAATAAATTCTAATTAATTGAATTAAAAAATGAAATTTAAACGTACCACTTCCAAAACAGCATCTTCTTCAACATTGGCATTTCTTTCTACGTAATCTTTGGCTTTTCCTACTACGTAATCTTTTACAGAAAATGTTGCATCCACATACAACACTATATTAACGGAGAAAGCCAGCAAAATGATGATAGACGACATTGCTGCGAGGACTACAGAAGTACATGCAATACTGAACTATTATTTTTTATAATTCGTATTAATTCTTTATATAGGAAAGCTACGTATATATAGCAAAAATTAATCTGATAAATATTATGTAAATGCCTACTACTACTACTATGTATTACTACTACATTGAACTGCATTGATATCATCACCGCATTATTGACCAATATCATTTCCTATCTCTAAACTTAAATCAACTTAAATATGTAATTAAAATATTTTTTCCTTTAAAATTCTCGCTTATCGAAAGATATTATTGCATTTTTTGTCCGGGGAAATCGATTTTCCTGCACTAGTTCACGATATAAAAATCGTATTAAAAGAAGAAATCGTTATTAACAATCAACTCTTATCCTAAAAATAATGAACGTTTTGTTCGCACGGCCCCTAATGCCATAAGAAGCATTTCCGGACCCAAGTTGATACAAACTTTTTTTCATACATATGTCTACATATATACCGGGTGCCCGTTTTTCGAGCGCATGCATGGGGAACTCGGTTATTATAAGAGATAGGAGATCGGTTAAATTAGGGCAAAGTTGCGCATTTGGGAGAGAAAAGATATGCTACCGAGAAACTTAAAACATTTTCATGGGTTGCTGAGATTTTTGGAAAAAAGTGAAATTTTAAACTTTCGTTTTAATGTTGTATATCGAAAACCGATCAACGTAGACGTTTCTAACTCAGACATTATTAATGCACTTTTTTACAAGGAATCCAAATGTGCCATCCATTTTTTTCAAGACGTTCTAGATTCAAAAGTTACGGTAGTCAACTTTGTTTTCTCTTATGGGCACCATATTGGATTTTTAGATTTTTGAGTAAAGCTCTTGATTCTGATTACGATGATGTATCACACGATATGGTACAGTTTCACAATTTTATCAAAATAATGAAAAAACCGATTTTAAGAAGCATGCCTTGGAAATAATATCCATACTTGTATTTAACAAATGCATTTGTGACAGTTCGATTAAATTTTGCTTGTTGTCACTTACATTTATTAAATTTGCCCAATTTTTTAGACAGAATGCCGTTTTCAAGTGAAGAGAAACGAGATATGCTAGACTAGAGACTTATTACGCTTCACATCGAAATGTACAAGTTACTTCAGAAACATATCTTCAGTGGTATCCAGAAAGGCAACAACCAGCTCAGACCTATTTTCTGCTACTTCACCGAAATTTAGGCGATTTTAGTTCGTTTTGTAAGCCTAGAAAATATGATGCTAGACCGCCGCATGAGAATGAAGTGGATATTTTACAAAGAGTAAGAGAATTCCGAAGAATCTCGCACAAAATAAATAATATCAATGAAATAAATTTTTCTTTAGATAGGTACAAGAAAATCCTTCTACCTCCACACGAGCCATTGCAGCAGATCTAAACATAACGCGTCAGAAGGTATGGAGAGTACTAAAGAAACATAAATATCATCCTTTTAAAAAACACGTCACCCAAGTTCTGCATCCTGGAGATAACGATAGACGGGTAGCGTTTTGTAGGAGTTTTATGGACCAGTTGAAACAAAATCCTAATTTCCTTGCTAACGTAATATTTACGGATGAGTGTAAGTTTTCAAACTCAGGCATGTTTAATCGACACAATGAACATGTCTGGTCCATTGAAAATCCTCATGCACATGAAGGACGTCGACCACAAGTACGGTTCGGGATAAATATATGGGTCGGTCTGTTAGGCGACACAATCATTGGCCCATACATTTATGAAGAGACTTTGAATACAAATGGCTATTTACACTTTTTAAGGACATATCTTACGGATTATATCGACAACAACATTTGCCTCAACCGATTGAATAACCTTTGGTTTCAACAGGACGGTGCTCCGCCGCATAACTCTAGGATTATTTGTCTGAACTATTTCCTCGAAAAGTAATTTCAAATAATGGGGACATTCGTTGGCCAGCGCGTTCACCTGATCTTTCTCCGTTGGATTATTATTTATGGGGAACTATAAAAAATATTATTTATGAAACAGTGCCTGCTGATATTCATGAGCTGCGAAGAAAGATAATTACTACTTTAAGGACTAAAATAAGAAGAAGGAATATTTCAAGAGCTGTACAACGTTTAAGGAGACGCGTAGAATTGTGTTTAGAAGTAGATGGTGAAACCTTCGAGTATCTCTTATAATGTTATTTTGTTTTATTTGTTTATTAAAATCATCATTCTCTGGATAAATTTTGTGAACGTTAAAATTTTAAATTTAATCGAACTGTCACAAATGCATTTGTTAAACACAAGTATAGAAATTGTTTCCAAGGCATGCTTCTTAAAATCGGTTTTTTTATTATTTTGATAAAATTGTGAAACTGTACCATATCGTGTGATACATCATCGTAATCAGAATCAAGAGCTTTACTCAAAAATCTAAAAATCCAGGCATGTATGTATGTATATGTGGAAGCAAATTATAAAATATGCAAGTTCAATTACGTTGTGTAATGTATAATATTTTATTATACATAATTTTTATTATTAAATTATGTAGATACGTAGTTATAGGTAGTTACTCACTGTTAGATCTAATAGATTATTAATATGAAACATTATTCGTAATTTGTTTCCCTTATTATATATTATTATCATGAACGCCTCCATGCTTATTTAATTCGGTAAAAGAGAAATTGAGGGTGAACACAGATCATGGGAATTTCTTCAGATGGATTCTCCAAAATGACGGGTCGAAACAACGATACTACTGATTTAGAAGATATAGTATATTCTATTTATATGTACTAAGTGATGATTTGAATACATTCGTCACACAACTCTGACAGAATGAATTCTCTTATCTACTAGGTGCTACAGCTAATATAACGCCTATCAAAAGTTAATATTCTCAATGTCGTCACTATTTGTAAACATTATCAGAAACATAGAGATATTAGTAAATTTCAGTAAACGGAAAGATTCATACATCAATATTAAATATAGTGAGTATAAAATGATAACTTAATAATGACTTATGAATGACTAATTGAACTATGTATTGGAATATATGTATGTACATATTACATTACATAACACATATGTATATTATATTATGTTAACGTTCTACCATACTATTAAGACTCATACGCGCTCATGAGCAACTTCATAATAATGAACAAACTTACGGGGTTTTAGCAATAGATCCCGTTGCAATGTTTATTGGAATGGGAAGACTAAAATTATATTTTCTTTAATCAGTAAGTGTAATACGATTTATAAGGTAGTTGTTGTTTAGTGTTTGTGTTCTTTTTATTTGTCATAATTTGACAATTTTAAAAGCGCTTTAACTTTTTCATCGCTTTAAATTAACTTATTTTAGACATTGACACATTTGAAAATGGCAGTAAAACTTACTGAATCAGAACGAATTGAGATATTAACGATGCCGCGAAAACAGTTGAAAAGTTAAAAAGTGTCCTTAGTACTGTGTAAAAAACAAAAGATGGGTAATTTGAAAAAGTTGTTGTTTAGTGGGTACGGTGATCGTCAACGTTCTTTTCAAGAGATTCGTATTTTGTTTAATACTGTTTATCCGGATCGTCACATTAGTAAAAGTACGGTATCGCGAACAATTCAAAAGTTTGAAGTCTTTCGTCAGGTGAAGGATTTACCTAGAAGGGGACGTCCATTAACGGCAATAACAGATGAAGAAACTAGTTTGAATGTGTTCCTTACAGTGGAAGAAAATCATCATCACGTGTCCACAACAGAATTAGGTCAAATTCATGAGATCTCTCAAAAATCTGCTCATAAGATTCTTAAATCAGCACCGTCCATGAGTTAACTGAAGATGATCCAGATCGTAGACTACATTTTTGCGAAACAATGACGGAATTGATCGAACAGCAGCCTAATGTTTTAGATCACATCATTTTTTCAGATGAGGCAACGTTTTGTCTCAACGCCACTGTGAACAGACATAATTGTCGCTACTGGTCAATTGAAAATCCGCATTGGATCCATACACAGCGTCCTCAAAAGGTGAATGCGTCTGGGCTGGTCTTGTTGGAAACAACATCATAGGACCATTTTTTATTAGAGGAAATTTAACTGGCAACGTCTACTTAAATTTATTGCGAAATGAGGTTGTTCCAGCACTTGCGGCCCTCTTTCCAAATGCAAACATAGGTGATCAACCTAATGCACATCTTTGGTTTCAACAAGATGGAGCTCCCCCTCCATTTTGCCCATAATGTCCGCGATTATTTGAATGAAATTTTTCCGGAACGTTGGATCGGACGTAGAGGAGCAATCGAATGGCCAGCACGTTCGCCAGATCTCTCGCCATTAGATTTTTTCTTTTGGGGTCACTTGAAATGTCAAGTGTACAAAAATCGTCCCCATAATCTTGAACAATTGGAAGAGAGAATAGTTCAAGAAGCCAATCGCATCACTCCAGAACAAATACAAAATTCAATAAGAAATTTTACTGACCGTTTACATTTTTGTCAAATTGTAAATGGAGAGCATATTATGACACTTTTTTAATTTTTTAACTGTTTTCTTGTGAATAAAAATAAACAACTTAATACTTCCTGAACGTAGTTTTTTATTTTGCATTTCAAAAGTGTTAAAAAAATCGTTCGGGCGTTCCGTTTAAAAAAAAAAGTTGGACGTATTGCCGATTAAACCGGAAGTGAAAAAAATATAAACTGTATTGCATAATATGCATTTATATTAACTATACCTACCCCCATACCAAATTTCAGAAATGATAATTTTCAAATAACAACACAAGTTATTCGACCGTTCCTGGAACTTTTTACTAACGCTGTATATATAATCATCATCATTATTATTGTCTAACGTTGAACTTTGAAAAATATTATCTAGACCTAATATGAAAATAATATCTCGACGACTGGCAATTAGGAATAATAGCTCGTTGATCTAAAGCTTAGGTATCGAATAGGTAATTTTAATGTTGATACATCAAGGTGTTAAAATTAGATGCATATCTAGCCCACCTATCTGTGAAAGTGTATCTACATAATTAATAAATTGTAAGTCAAGGTAATTAAGAAAAACCTGATTCTTGGGATGATTAGATATTATGTATAGCTAAAGGTAACTAATTTTGAAATTAAAGTGTTTTATAGATATTGTGTTGTGAAACAAAGAGGTTAATAAATACATACCATACATACATACATACATACATATATGTACATATAAGAAACCACTTATTTCAATATTTATCACTTTTTATTAGTAGGCAACCGTTTATCAAAACGTATCTATCGTTTCGCGGTTGCAAATTTTCGTCCAGGAAATTAATTTTTGTGCACCAATGCCGGAAATAAAAATCGCATTGATAAGATATAATTAATTAAGATATTCATTTCAACTAAATTTGATGTATAACTATTTGCAAATTTTATAAAATGGATTCACCTAAAAAAAGTATTGTGTGTTCTATATACAGTGTGTCCCCCGATTACTGCCCGGAGAGGAAAATTTTTTTATTTTTTATTTTACGTAGAAAATTTATTCTTAATAAAAAGTTTTGCTTGTCGAAATAGCCACTTTGCAGTAAATAAATTTGAGCTATGATCTACAGGGTGTTCATAAATTAAGAATATAAGAAAACGGTTCAAGAGTGAAGTACATTCATGCTTGATGTAACAGAAAAACATTATAACAAAAAGTTGTTTATACTTAAAAAATAACACAAAATACAAAATTTGAAATCAAAATTAGAGAAAACATTTAGGCAATAGGTAGCACAGTATCTACATGATATTAAATACTAAAATGCTATTCAAATGTCATTCCACCCACGTTTACGCATAATTCCACCCGTCTTTCGAACTCCTTGTAGCAATTTCTTATTTCTTGTAACGGAATGTCCGCGACACATTGTCTAATTTTGGTTTTTAGTGACTCAATATTATTCCCGAAATTGTTACTTTCATACACTTTTTGCTTTAAACGTCCCCAAAGGTAGAAGTCCATGATCGTTAAATCAGGACTTCTAAGTGGGTATGGATTAGGACCATACCTGCCTATCCATTTAACGCCAAATTTATCATTTAGCCAATTACGTACACGGAGAGTGGAGTGTGAGGGACAGCCATCCTGCTGAAAATAAGTTCTTCTCCTTTCATCTAAAGGCATATCTAATAATGCTTCGTAGAAATAATTGTCGAGCATTTCCAAATATGCATTTTGGTTTAAATTTCCGGGGAAGAAATAAGGACCAATTATACCATGATATGAAACTGCACACCAGACGTTTGCCTTTTTCGAATACTGGCTTCTGTTATGTATACGGAAATTTGGATTGTTTGTAGACCAATATCTGCAATTTTGAGAGCTAACTACCCCATTCGTAGTAAAAGTGGACTCATCGGAAAAAATAATGTGCTTTGCGAAATTTCTATCTTCCAACAAATGCTGTCCAATCCATAAACAAAAGTCCAAGCGTTTGGAATCATCACCCGTTTCCAGGTTATGGGAAAATTTCGGTTTGTAAGGTTTAAAATTGTTCGACTTGAAAATGGCTTTTAATCAGTTCTAATTTTTGCGCACGATTCCTGAGAGATAACTTTGGGAAATTTTCAACGTCATTTAAAGTGACTACAGTAGCAGCATCATCTTCGTCATACTTTTTTTTTCTTTTTCCTTTTTTCCACCGTCCCTGTTTCTTGAAATCTCAAAACCACTCGTTTTACCGCAGAATGCTCAATATTAATATCTGGCCACCTTTGGCGACACACTTCGGCTACACCAGAATATGAGTATTGTTCGCCCAAACCATAACAGCGCACAATAAAAATCTTCTGTTCAAGAGTTAACATTTTTTAATTATTCGTAACGCAATTTTTAAATGACACACAACCACAAAAAATAGGAGCTGTCAATTAAATAATACAGTCGTAGATTGCTTTCCATTGTTTCTCTCATGGCCGCATTGTCGCATTTTTAATATCATGTAGATACTGTGCTACCTATTGCCTAAATGTTTTCATCTAATTTTGATTTCAAATTTTGTATTTTGTGTTATTTTTTAAGTATAAACAACTTTTTGTTATAATGTTTTTCTGTTACATCAAGCATGAATGTACTTCACTCTTGAACCGTTTTCTTATATTCTTAATTTATGAACACCCTGTAGATCATAGCTCAAATTTATTTGCTGCAAAGTGGCTATTTCGACAAGCAAAACTTTTTATTAAGAATAACTTTTTTACGTAAAATAAAAAATAAAAAAAATTTTCCTCTCCGGGCAGTAATCGGGGGACACACTGTATATGTATGTACAATAATTGACAAAATCCTCAGAATACGTATTTACATGTATATGATAATAAATATTACGCAATCGTTACTATCGTGTCAATGTCTACTTTATATTTTAATGTAATAAGCAGTACAAATTAATAAATAAATTATCTAAGAACAATAAAAAACGAAATTAAATGCAAATGCACAAAATTTCTTGATTGATAGGCATTTATCTTAATTAGCAAATTGTGTCCTCTAAATGGATGTAAATACATTTGTATTACTCTAATAATGGGAATTGTGTCGATTGTAAGCTCCATTTTTCGTAACTTTTGATTCATCCGTCCAAATATTAGGTATTATAAGTATACAGGGTCGGTGGTAAAGTCGTGGCACGTCAAAGTTACATTTTTTTTTAATGGAACCACATGTATATTATTAGATAATTCAATTCCTTCTTCAATTTTAAGTAAAAATTGTAATACACATAATGTAGGTACCTATGTAGGTAAATCCAACCGTTTCCGAGTTATCGATCTTTGAAAATATTACTTAAATAAAATCGAGGTACCTAAGTAGGCTAAGACGCACCTTAAAAATGTCATTGCACCTTATAAAATAGGACTGTAAACCTAAATTTTACAATTACATACTTGTTTTTTTTTTAATACAAACTATTACCTAGATTTTATTTAAGTAATATTTTTAAAAATCAATAACTCGAAAACAATTGGATTTAGGTGCATTATGTGTATTACAATCTTTACTTAAAATTGAAGAAAGAATTGAATTATCTAATAATATACAGGTGATTCCGTTTAAAAAAATGTAACTTTGACGTGCCACGACTTTACCACCGACCCTGTATACTTAAAAATATTCTTAGCTAATAAGCATTTAAAAACCCTAAAACTTTTGTATTTAACTTTTTCAGGTATCTCGTATATTTTACCCAATAATCGACCGTTTCCATACATATCAGCGACCCCCTGTATACAGGGTCCTGCAATAGTGCATCAGGCTTCCATAGCTCCTTAACGAATTAAATTAAGAATTTCATTCATTGCCGACTTATACTATATTATAAGGTCTACCTTAGGAAAATATTTTCAGTAATGGTGAACTTCCGGTCGTACCGGAAGTAGATACCAACTTTGTTATTTTAAATGGAACATCCTATATATTATTGCACTTTTGGATTCCTAGTTAAATTTAAATGGCACTTTGTTACACACACATTAGGTATAAGTCTCATCGTTTTTGAATTACATAACGTTTTTCGAAAAAAATAACTGTAGCAGCGTATTCGAAATTTGAAAATATCTCCGAAACTGTGAAAGTTAGACAGATGAGGTTTTCAGTTTTCGCTTAAGCATGAAAGAGTACACGTCTTTTATTAGAAAATTGTTGCGTTTAAATTACATGATTATTAAATGGGGGATCTGTAATTTTCGAACTCTAAAATCATGGAGATCTTGATTTTTTTAAATAGAACGATATAGTAATTTTTACATAAATGGATGTAAAATTTAATTTTATTTCAATTTTATACAAGTATTATGGTGTCTATCTGTAACGGTTTTCGAGATATTTCCAGTTTTTTTGGATTTTCACGACAGATGCGTATTATGAAGAAACAAAGGCGGCCATGGAAAAACAAGCATGTTGTTTATTGATACAAATTACAAAAGTGACCAACAGAACACAACAAACAACCAAAAAAAAATTTAAAAAAAATAAGTAAGCGACATCTTCAATGTTAAAATAGGCTTGGAAAGTATATTTTCGAATTAACATTATCAAACAATTTTCTTCTTTTTATAGATGTTCGAACTGTCTTCCATTTTGTTGAAGGCATTTACCAATTCTGTGTGTCATTGATGCAAACGCGCCGACAATTCTTTGTCGCATGTTTTGTTCGGTGGTTGGAGGTTCCCTATAAACCAATTGTTTTACATACCCCAATCTTTTCCAATCCAACTGTTTTCATATTGATTATTTAACAGGACTCTGACTTATTTTGTGGATGTTTATAGGTAAATTTTGGATTAATCTTGATAACTCATTTATTAAAAATTCCAAATATATTTGACTATTAAGGTGACCATTAAAAAAATGTGGGCCCACCACATGTTCTCCAACAATAATTCCTCCCCAAACGTTTATTGACCAGCGTTGTTGGCGATCTATTTGCCTAACTATTCTTGGATTTTCGACAAAATAATAATGATAATTATGTCTATTGACGCATCCATTATTGTGAAAAGTTGCTTCGTCAGAAAAAAGTACGTTCATAAAGAAAAATTAATTTTCTTGAACACGCAATTGTGCCCACGTACAAAGCTCTGCCCTCCTCTGAAAGGCATTTTCACACAGAGCCTAGTGCAACTGAATGTGGTACGCATGAAAATGATGTTTCTTTAGAATTCTTTGGACGGACCTCTCACTTATTCCAACCTATTGCCCCACACTTGCTTGACTAGTATTTGGATTTTCAGTTACTGTCAATAAAACTGCCAACTCATTTTCGTCATTTGCTGCTGTCTTTGTTCTTTCTGTTTTTTTGTAGTTAACGCTTCCTGTTTCAACAAAGCGCTCAAGAAGTTTGGTAAAACTGATCGCTTCTGGATGTCGCCTTTCAGGAAACCGAGTCGCATAAATTCTACTAACAAGAAAACATTTTTTTCTTGTTGTTGATTTTCTCCCCAACACACAAAAACACAAAAATCATATCAATCAGTTCTTCTCTTGAATACTTCATTTCTTTTGAATAAAATATTACCTGTTTAAGTACACACACACTTATTTCAAGCAGGAAATGTCAAAATTTGTATCAATAAACAACATGCTTGTTTTTCTATGGCCGCCTTTGTTTCTTCGTAATACGCATCTGTCGTGAAAATCCAAAAAAACTGGAAATATCTCGAAAACCGTTACAGATAGACACCATAATACTTGTATAAAATTGAAATAAAATTAAATTTTACATCCATTTATGTAAAAATAACTATACCGTTCTATTTAAAAAAAAATCAAGATCTCTATGATTTTAGAGTTCGAAAATTACAGATCCCCCCATTTAATAATCATGTAATTTAAACGCAACAATTTTCTAATAAAAGACGTGTACTCTTTCATGCTTAAGCGAAAACTGAAAACTTCATCTGTCTAACTTTCACAGTTTCGGAGATATTTCCAAATTTCGAATACGCTGCTACAGTTATTTTTTTCGAAAAACGTCATGTAATTCAAAAACGATGCGACTTATACCGAATGTGTGTGTGTAACAAAGTGCCATTTAAATTTAACTAGGAATCCAAAAGTGCAATAATATATAGGGTGTTCCGTTTAAAATAACAAAGTTGGTATCCACTTCCGGTACAACCGGAAGTTCACCATTACTGGAAAATATTTTCTTAAGGTACATACACCCTATGATATAGTATAAGTCGGCAATGAATGAAATTCTTAATTTAATTCGTTAAGGAGCTATGAAAGCCTGACGCACTATTGCAGGACCCTGTATATTAGTAGGTATTGTTTATCAAAACTATCGTTTTGCGGTTGGAAATTTTCGTCCAGGAATACAATAATTGACAAAATTCTCAGAATAAGTGCATACAATTCTATATTTATCACTTTTTATTAGTAGGTTACCGTTTATCAAAACGTATCTATCGTTTCGCGGTTGCAAATTTTCGACCAGGAAACTAATTTTCGTGCACTAATGGCGGAAATAAAAATCGCATTGATAAGATATAATTAATTAAGATATTCATTTCAACTAAATTTGATGTATAACTATTTGCAAATTTTATAAAATGCATTCACCTAAAAAAAGTATTGTGTGTTCTATATATATGTATGTACAATAATTGACAAAATCCTCAGAATACGTATTTACATGTACAGTAAGCAATGATAATGGTTGGACAGTCCTGTCACAATATGATAACACCCAAGCCGCGCCGAAGATATCCGATGTATTAGATGCAATACTCCCTAACTTTCATTTAAGACCATACACCTACAGGTAAAATCGTAACGATAAGAGTTTCTACATTTCAGGGTGATTTAAAAGCTATTTGCACATGCAAATTTACGGTTTAATATAATGCACACAAGGTCACTAATCTTTATGTGACTATTTCAATATTTTTAATTTAATTTGTCTTACGCTGTTGAAATGCATATACCATTATGTGCAATAGAACTGGAAAATAGCGGCAACAGCAACACATTTCTAATTAGTAGAACTCTAAAACTATAACAGTTAAAAATGAGTTCTCGTATAAAAAAATCCTTAATTTGAATCGCTCTTTCCATATTTGATATTCGGATCCGGATTGATGTATGTATTTTACCATCATATTGGAATACCCCTACGAAACTATCAAAGTCACGCAAACGACATATAGATACTATACGATACC
Organism: Holotrichia oblita; assembly: GCA_023690525.1. NCBI lineage: Eukaryota > Metazoa > Arthropoda > Insecta > Coleoptera > Scarabaeidae > Holotrichia > Holotrichia oblita. The sequence goes on from CM043018.1 coordinate 155,429,926, forward strand.
TGTTTTCAATATTTTAATCATTCACTCAAGTAATCTTGATAAATAATACTTACTAAACTCGTAATTTATTCATTCTTATTTCTCCACGAGTCTAAAATTAAATCTTAATATTACGCTAATGATGTCTAGTTTATAATCATTCTTGATGACACTTGACTTATAATCTTTAATAAGAATTATAGAGGAAGCAGATAAATGAATTCTATTAGGATATATTAGAATAATTTGTTTAGTAATTTAATATTGTATTAACAATCAAATTTCCTTCGAAGCATTACAGTCTCATACGCCGAATATTTAAACCAAATTTATTAATCCATGAATACCATAAACTGTAAAGTAGGGATTAGACCACAATAAATATAAGCTATTGTATGCAAAACAAATTACTGTTTAATATTATCCTAATAATTAAATCTTGCTTGATGATCTGCACTGTGATCTCTTAACTGGAACTCAGATTCCAAATATTGAAATACATAATCCTAAATTTTAAGAATTGTTAATTTCAATGAGGAGTGTTTTTGTAACGAATTCTCAGAAAGTTCTTATTTTCTTAATATAAACTTATGTATAATGATTAGCTAAACCAATTATGAGCACCGTTTGAATATGTTTTAATTACGTTATTACATTAAAGCCAAAGAGGGGGCGAAAAATAATTTTTATATTGCCTTATTCGTTCTCAATATAAAAGCCTCTCGTCTTGAGAGTATTTAGTTTGCTGTAATCGTCGTAAAAATGCCCGCAACAACAATAGAAACGCGAGCAAAAATAGTTACCCTTTGGGAGCGTGATTTGTCCTACAGGCAAGTTGCTGCAGAAGTTGGTGTATCGGTAAGTATATAATCTATTTTTTATTGTTCTATATGAATTCTTTGAGTGCATTGCACAGATACTATTTTATTCTATTTTTTGTACTTTAGTGTATTGGTGTTGGTTCATTGATGTTCTGGCTTGATGACTTAGCGTAAAACGGTTATTTGACTAATAAATAGAAATTGAAAGTCAGTGATATCAACACCAAAAAAACTTGATTCTAGAGTTTTCAAATCAAATGTACCTTACGCACACACATTAAATATTAATTGAAAGATAAATAAATGTTAAGTTGATTGTAACTACATTTCACTCATCATTAGATAACGTTTAGTCCTTCTATTAACAAACAAAATATGCCAACGAGTAGGTATTCATTTGTTTTATGATATCCCTCGTTGGTCTAAATTTTTAGTAACCGTTACTTCTGTGGAACTCTATAAAACTGTATCTTTTCTTTTTTTTTCTCTAACTGTACTTCAACATAACGCTGGCGAACCGAAAACGAAGATGTAGCTCTACGAAATAAATCGAGGCCTGGACAACCACCCAAAATTAATCCAGAAGATGGTAATAGAATTTTGAACTACGTTCAACAAAATCCAGTCACCCATCATCCATTTTTTGTTTTTATTTATTTTTCCATAAGTAAACACTTTAATGAAAATTATCTGTATATAGCAGTGAAATAATTATATAAAAACCTATTTAACTCGAAAGATTTTTTTTCTTATACTTCATATAACCAACACGTATAAAAAGAAGATGTATATGTTTCTCCGGTTGACTGTACTATTAAATTTATTAGATTCAAAAATTTAGTTGCTTAACCACTGATGACATTAAAAAAAGGTTTTTTATATTGTTATACCCCTGGGAATTGAAAACACAATTTGTGGAATACCAAAAATGTTTGTTTCCAACTAAACTTCCTTCATATAATATATAATTTGTAATAATTTCTGATTAATTCTTTACGTACACAGAAAGAACTCTTTCGTATTCGGTAGTGATATATGAAAAAAGACAATACATGTATTTAAATCTGCTTTCAATATCACTATAAATTTCTATTATAACTTTTACGAAATACATATAACATTAATAATAATTCAATAATGATAGAATACATCAATACATATGATAATCTTATGTTATTATTGTAACGTGACTACGACCCAAATATCAAATACGGAAAGAATGATTTTAATTAAAGTTCTTTTGTAAGAGAACTCTCCTCTAAGTGCTACAGTTTTCCAGTTGTACCAATTAGAAGTGTGTTACTGTTGCCGATATTTGTCAACTCTATTGATACTGTAGGAGAATCTAAAATATTTAAATAGTCCCATGAATATTAGTGACCTTGTGTGCATTATATTATACCGTATTTGCATGCTAAATGGGTTTTAAATCACCCTGCAATGTAGAAACTCTTGTCGTTACGATTTTACCTGTATGTGTACGGCCTTGAGCGAAAGCGAAGAGTTATTGCAAGGGTATCAATAGCTTCGGTATTTCTCGTATTATTATACTGTGACAGGACTGTCCAACCATTATCATTGCCTACTGTACATACATATATGATAATAAATATTAGGCAATCGTTACTATCGTGTCAATTTCTATTTTATAACTTAATGTAATAAGCAGGGCAAATTGGGAAAAAGATATTGATATATCTGTCAAAATTATAAAAATCAACTATTATTACGCTAATTACCATTATTTATATTGGTAAAAATAAGTATTTTAAAGCTATTTGGCATTAAAATGCATAAATAGAAGTGATAAATATTGATAAGTAAAGGTAATTTTTTCAGTCCTACGTTTTTTAATGACAAATATGAACAAATGTCAAATTTAAACTGCTATTGTAACTTTGACATTTCTAAAGTTTTACTTACTTCATAACGCAAATAGAAAAAAAATCATTCAATTCATAATACAGGTGCATATAACAGATTTAACTTGACAAATAATTACTATATTGTATGTATTTACATAAATGTATCCCTCATGATAGGTATGCTTACATTAGCAATTTAGACGTTGCTGCAAGTAACGCTATTTTATCTAACCAGCCAAAAAACAGCACAAGTAAATAATGACGCAGATCCGAAGCATGTCCGCGAATATTTCCGCATTCTATCTCAACTAAATGGGTGATGATTAATCATCTTTAATGCAAGAGGTAGGTAATAAAAATAATTGTATTATAAATAATAGATAAGAATTCACGACTCATAACTTACTGACCGTGAAATCTTTTTCCTTCCTGTACATTTAGATAGTGTAGTATGTATGTATAGCATGTATGTAATATGTAATATATGTATAATAATAATGAATACATACACAAGAATACTTTTCAATTTAATAATTTTTATTTTTACGGATACCCCGAGCGACATCTATGTAGGAATACCTCAACTACAGCTTTCTTTTCCTGCATTACATTTCACTACGCTAAATTTTATTGCAAGATTTTCATTCGGTACCTTTTTGCAATATTTAAAATGTTAACAATACTTATCAAGTTTCAAGTTGACTATCACAGAATTTTGTGTCGAGTTGGTTGCCTGCGCAAGCGGGTGGTCTGTGGGTCTGTTAATAGTGGCATCTAATATAAAAGTGTCAAACTATTTGGCCAGATATTCCGGTTTTGTAGCCATCTTTTACCGTAATTCCAAGAACGATTAATTTAAAAAATATAGTTAGAATGAAACACAAATACAATATCTACAATATTGTAAGAGAATAATACAATTTTAATTTCTATTTTTCCTGAATATTGTGTTTTAATAATTATTATCGATCAGCGCCCTCTAGTTTGTTTAATAGCAATTACTTTTAATATAGGTAGGCGTACAAATTCAATTATGGACATTATTTACTTTCATTGACACTTAAGGAAATGATAATATAAAATTTATCAACAAAATAACTGACTTTTTAATACTTTGTCTTCATATTAAGTAAAATATAATTATTATTGGAGTTTATTTGAGATAAATATTTACTGTATTACATCGCAACGACATCTATTATATAAAGTAAGCGATGATGATGATTTATCCGAGAAATTTTAGGTTCGTAGTATAAATACAGGAATAGGAATAGCATAAAAGCATTTGTTTATTACTTATAAATGCGGTTGCGAGATACCTAAATAAATAGAAAAATTAGAAATATTTTCAAATTAATGAATTGCGAACGTAGCGCGGGCGAAACCAAACGAAGTTGCCTGGTGCGCGGAAACAAATGTATTGTTTATGATGTCTAAATTAAACAAAATCAAAAAATATTCAATCAATCAAAATTAACATAAATTTAATTCATTTTTGATATACGAGCAACATCCCATTGCGATGATTTATTCGGCGTGCCGCCGACGAAGTAACGACTGAAGCACCCGGGTGTACCATACCACCGATTTACATAACACCCGGTGAAGATGTTCAGATTCCATAGGATAGCTAATTTCGCCGCTAAATCTATTCGGCCAGCTATCAAATTCACCACACACGATAAATTAGGTAAGTCGTTACGTACTTTATCCTATGGCATGAGAAAATTACGCATCTTCACTCTCTTTCTAACCTATAATTCACGTGCTAACTTCAAAATGCCGATAAACGAAAGAGAATTTCGTACGCGAGAGACGACGACTGACACTGACATTTCATAATAATCACGACTATCGTTTTTATATTACAGAAACGCAACGATACCTTTTGATTACGCACAGATTCTATAGTAATAAAAAGAAGGATGATAAAACATGTCGAAAAACAGAACCCATCAAAGAAGTAGATAAGAGTAAATTGAACCCTAGCGATTGTAAACCTAGGGACTTGAAACCTTGTAAACCACCTGAATCAATAATATGCGATAGAAAGGTTGTTCTGTTTTAACCATATATGGTACGTATTGAAATAAAATATTAGTATTTTGTAGCCCGTCCCGTCCTTGCAAGAATGTCCCAAACCGAATTTGATGAGCGATATGCCCAAACCTGACTGCGCGTGGGAAGCTGCGGAAGCACGCCAGCGACAGAGAAATAGAATAATTTTACTTTTAGGCGCACTACTGGCAGCTCTTAGCATCGGAACTGTAAGTTTTTATTTGATATCATCTCGTTAAACAATGCGTATCGATAACGGAAACATATAAATTTGTAGGTATTCCTTTATTTGAAACAAAAACACGCCCCAGTTAAGGAGAAGAAGATAAAAAAGAAACATAGCACAACAAGTAATGTCTAACTGTCCAGTATATGAAAAGGTGATTTGATTATATTACGCATTCTTGTTTTGTAGAAAAACGGACTGCCCACAAGATTCCAGCCGATGCGAGAGAAATTCCAAAAGAAGTACCGTACCTGTTGATTGGTGGTGGAACGACTGCGTTCTCCGCATTCAGGGCTATCAAATCAGCAGATCCTTTAGCTAAAGTAATTCTAACGTGATTTTGTGTGAGTTTAATAAGAACCCCATCTGTACTATAAATGTTTAAGGTTCTAGTTGTGTCTTCGGACGGCTACTATCCGTACATGAGACCCCCGCTTTCCAAGGAGATATGGTACAGCGAAGATGTCGAACTCACTAAGAATCTGGAGTTCAAACAGTGGAACGGATCGCAGAGAAGGTGAGGTATTTTTAAATTTCCGTCGCAATTATTTTCGTGTTGTTGTGTTTTATTAGTTTGTTTTACGAACCGGAGGACTTTTACACGAAGTGCAAGGATCTGCTGGCGTCGCCCAACGGCGGCGTCGCCGTAGCGAGGGGTTGGTCGATCTCGCACATCGACGTGGTCGCTCGCGAAGCCTACCTAGAGAACGGCGACGTCATCAAGTACGACAAGTGCCTGATCGCGACCGGCGCCACGCCCAAGAACCTGGACGTGTTCGAGGTGGCCGAGGAGGAGGTGCAGGACCACGTGACCGTCTACCGCGACATCTACGATTTCGAATTCCTGAACCGAAAATTGGAGAAGGTCAAGTCGGTGGCGATCATCGGCGGCGGTTTCCTCGGCAGCGAGCTGGCGTGCTCGCTGGCGCACAAGATGAAGAGCAACCAGTCGCTGAAGATCTACCAGATCTTCAAGGAGTCGGGCAATCTCGGTAAAGTGTTGCCGGAGTATCTGAGCTTTTGGACGACCGACAAGGTTAAGAGTTTGGGCGTTGAGGTGAGTGCCGTTTGGTTGTTGTTTATTTTTGTGTCCGATGGTCCGAATTTGGTGCGATGTGTGTTTAGGTGATGAGCGAAATCGAGGTGACAGCCGCCGTGCCGAAGGATGGCAAAGTTAGACTGACGTTGAGCAACGGCGAACCTCTATTAGTCGATCAGGTGATCGTTGCCGTCGGAGTGAAGCCGAACACGCAGATGGCGGAGAAGTCCGACTTGGAGGTGGATCCGGACTTGGACGGTTTCCTCGTCAACACCGAACTGCAGGCTCGTTCCCATTTGTACATCGTAAGTGTCAAATGTGCTAGTTGCGCAAATAGATTTCCGTATCCTGTACGGTTGCCAGCATTCGTCGCGAATTTTAAAAAATCGCAAAAAATTTTACAAGCGTACATATATGCAACCAACTGGGCAATAACTGGTTTTTGCAACGGTTGTTTGATTTATTATTTTATTGTAATGGGCATGCTCCTGATACTTCCAACCGTTGGAAATGGCTGCAAAAACAAAGCTAATGTTTGATTTATTATTTAGTTAGTACAGACTTATTATTGATGTGTACACGCCCACGCTGTATAACAAGAGAGGGTGTTCATATACCTGATACATATGTATGTAGGATACGGAAAAAGTCGTTTCTATCGATCAACATATTAGTATTAACGGTGTTTTGTGTGTGTTCGATTACAGGCGGGCGATTCCGCCTGTTTCTACGACGTCAAGTTGGGCAGGCGAAGAGTGGAGCATCACGATCACGCCGTCATATCGGGTCGGTTAGCCGGCGAGAACATGACGGGCGCCGCTAAGCCGTACCTCCACCAGAGCATGTTCTGGTCGGATCTGGGTCCGGACGTCGGCTTCGAAGCGATCGGCATCGTCGATTCGAAATTGCCGACGGTGGGCGTGTTCGCCAAGGCAACGGACAGGGATAATCCGAAGGCGCTGGTCACTACGACGGACGAGGGATTGCGTGCGTCGTCCGAAGATGAGGTATGTCTGTATCATCTACATTTACTATAGTTACAGCCATGATGATCATTTTATTTATCCCGTCTACACACACACATAGGGACAGAAGGGAAATGTTTTAACAATTAAACCGCGAAATAGAAAACACTTGTGGGAATTCCAATTAATCGTTGTTTTGTTATTTGTTTGTTTCCTATACAAAGACGCTCACAATAAAAATGCTCACCGTATGTGCTCGTTTACCTAAATTAGTAATTATTATATCTTAGATACCCGACGAGTGTAAGAAGTTCGTGTCCAAGTCGGCCGAGGCCCAGAAGAAAACTTTAGAGAAGCGGAAAGCGCTGAGCAAACCGCGCGAGGGCGATGGCGAGGACTTCGGCAAAGGCATCATATTCTACCTGCGCGACGACATCGTCGTCGGCATCATGCTGTGGAACGTGTTCAACCGGATGCAGGTGGCCAGGCAGGTACTGCAGGACGAGAAGAAGTACGACGACCTGAACGAAGTAGCCAAACTGTTCAACATACACGAAGAATGAGATGGACGCCCGCCCAGGTTAATTCGAAAGATGATTCCTCTCTCATCCGATGTAATTTGTCCCCTACCCCCCCTTTTTTTTCTTACGACGTAATGATTTGTAGTCATAGGAGACGTAACTGGTTCGTATTTTAGTGTAAACAACAACAACAAAAAATCGGTAACGGTGGTTCGCGGATACGCGAACGCTTACGCTATATATACGCAAGATTGTAAATTGAATTATGTATTGTATTGAGTCCTATCTCAAGCCCGCCCGTTTCTTCTTTTTTTTTTTTTATTAAAATGAATGATGATGATTTATGTTAATGATGTACCCTCTAATAAATATAATTGATTGTTCGCCATCGGGTTTGTACGTTTGCGTTTCCCTCTGAATAAATGTCAAATGTATATATCTAGAAAGACTATATCTTGTTTTTAATAAATTTTTTTAAAATACGAAACAATTTGTTGTGTGGATTGCTTAGTGTTGCGCCCGCCTTTTAATATTAATTGATTGATTACCGTAGTTCGTAGGTCGATATATGTAAAATGTTGTCATGTTTTTGGAAATTGCATTTATTTTGTTATCTTTCATCGATTTACGTTACATAAAGATGATGATGATGATTGAAGTCGTTTCAGTTGTAATTGATTTTTGAAAAGAATAAAAACTTATGTCTTAGTTTAATTTTTTTTTTACAAAGGAATTTAAAAAAAATGAAGAAGCGTTTATTCAATTTGATGTATTCGGTATATAAATTGAGAGAGAATCATTCTAAATTAGTCGATACGTTAAAATTCGTACATACATAGATAATTTTTTTAAAAAGACGATTTATATAAAAATATTCCTAATGAGAAAAAAAATGTACTCATTACAAAAATTAAATAAATATTATACAAAGATAAAAGTAAAAAAAATAATAATAAATCAATAGTGTAGTACTTAAAATCTATACAGTTACATTTCCGATATATGTAGTAGATATATAATTTACCGTGAAGGTACTTTTAAGAGAAATAAATTATTTCTTTTTACTTTTGCCCAACGTTAGAGTGTGATGAGTTGTCGCCATCGTAGCGTACTGCTGCTTCCTACGATTGAACTCCACAATTTCGTCCTCCAGTTTCTTGCGGTTATCCTCCAATTTTTTCTTATCGTCCGTATGATCCTTCTTGAGCTTATCGAATTTGGCGTGAAGCTGTAAAACATTCGCAATTAATCACCACATAGACATACAGGGTGTCGCAGCTAACGCGGTTTCTTTGATAATTTGTTTATTTTACAGTACCTATAGAGAAACAAGTTTCAAATAAAAGTTGTCCCTATTTAAACGACGCATAGCTAAGAAAATATTTTCAAACATATAGGACGTCCCAATTATAGAAAAAGCGTATGTAACTTTATTATTTTAAACGGATCACCCTATATATTATATATTTTTTAGATTCTACATGATATTTTTATTAAGACCTTCCTAGAGACAATTTTTATTTGAAACTTTTTTCTCTATACTGTAAAATAAACAAATTATCAAAGAAACCGCGTCAGCTGAGACACCCCCTGTATATTAACAAGAATAAACGGCGAATACCTCCTTTTCAGCCTCCTTCAGTTCAGCCTCTTTCTCCTTAACACGGACGACGAACATCTGTCGCATCTCGTCCTCCTTCTGCTGCAACTCCTGCAGATGATTGCACCTTTTGGTCTCGAACGTCTGTTGGAAACTTATCGGCTTATTATCGGCATCGACGTCGCTAAATCCCATCTGTTCTAATCGTTTCTTGCGGAACAGTTCGTAATGGAGACAATGCGTCTTCTCCCTCATATCCTCCATATTCGTCCTGATCAGCATCTCCCTTAATTTAACGAAATCGCAATGACCTTCGTTCTCCACCTGCACGGTGCCCCACGGATATTGCCGCGCTCTAACCATCTTGTTAGCAACGCGGACGAAGTCGGTACTACCCACGACGGCGAAAGGAATGTGACTATTCATGGTGGTATTCACCTCCGAGACGGTTTCATCGTCGACGGGGAATTCGTAAATCTGCACCCCGTTATTCTGTAGTTCGGAGATAATTTTCGACTTGAATTTCTGCAACTCGTTTTTAGAAATCGTGTCGGCTTTCGCGATGATTGGGATGATGTTGACTTTCTGGTCTAATTTCTTCATACAGACGAGATCTATGGATTTCAAACCGTGACCGGTCGGACAGATAAAATACAGACAGGCGTGAATTCGGTTATCGTGGTACGTGCACAACGATCGTTTGATTTTTAACTCTTCTTGCAGGTAATTTTCAAATTGTGCGTCGATATAATCCACGATCGCTTTGAAGCTATCCTCTTTGTTGATTTGATCGCCGTAACCAACTGTATCGACTATGGTAAGCTATTGAAACAAAATAACAATCTAGAATAGCATACGTTTTATATAAGATATAAACGAGGTAAGTCAGTCTTTAGATGCATAGAATATCTTACTGACCTTCAAACGTACATTGCTTTCTTGTAATTCGTAAGTATGAGCTTTTAGTTTAACTGTTGGTAGAGAATGTGGACTGGGAGTCGATTCAAAATTGGTATTGAATAGCGAATCCATCAAAGTAGATTTTCCCAATCCGGTTTCCCCTAAAAAAGAAATATTCATCTTGAATTTCACCAATACAAACTAGGAAGCGTCTACAACATACCGATACACATGATGTTAAAGTTAAACCCGTTCTGGACACTTTTCGAGACCAATTGATCTGGTAAACTATCGAAACCCACATGTCCGGATAATTTTAAAGTTCTCACTTCGTTTTCAATCTGAAATCGTGAAAACAAAATATTAATCCCCCTTTAGTAGACAACGCCCATGTAAATAAACAAATATTGGTCACACAATAAACTGTAGATATTTTGTTTGAACTCACGTTCGGTTTTTCAACTTCCCCAACGGCCATTGCAGTATTATTTCCTTATTTAAAAGTGTGCAATATTCTAGTCAATTTAGTAATACAATCACGAAACTTTAAACCTAACTGTTTATAAAACGTTATTGATAACACATTTATGTATGAGGAAGTTTTATAAGAAGGAAAATTTTGACAGTTGTGAGTCGTTAGTCATGGAACAGTTATCTTGGAACGTTGTTATCTCCGTGAAATGTTTTTGTGCGTTACTTGTCATATGATAACACATTACAAATCGTCCAAACACGAAGAAATTTGAAGATAAATATGTAGGAACGATCCGAAATTAAAACATTATGTTATATATTTGAAAAATGTAATGGGGACGATTTTGTTTATCAATTTTCTTACTCCCTTATTATACCGAAGGATGAATCGTAAATCAATCACATGAATGAATCTCCAATTGTGTTACTTGTACAACCTAATTTATAATTAAGTTTGCAGTACGTTATTCTACCTATGTTTACATCATTTTGTCGAATAACAAGAAGCAAAAATAATTAATTTCATATAAATTTGGATTTTATCTATTCAATTTAGTGACCTCTAGTGACAGCAGTTGTAATTGGCGATGTATTTATTATAGTATTCTACACTAGATGTCTCTTACTAGGTTAAAGGCGACAGTTCTACATGATCGGTAAAAAAGATCGTCTCTTGCGAAATGTGCGCAGTACTAAAGCTAAAAATAAGTATATTTGTTTTCATAAAAATAGACTTTTAATTAATTAGGCTCGCAGGTAGGTTTTGGGTTTCTAAACGATTGTATTGTAAGTACAATAATAATTAGTAATAAATACTAAGTAAACATAGAACACTGTAAAACGCCATTTACGCCATCTGGCGAAATGTGCGCTAGGTACGAGTAATATTCCAATTATTATTGTCATCTCATGATTCAGAATTTGTGTATATTTTTTCATTCTCCTGTGATTCACCCATATTTAATAATCAATTTCAGGATGTAAATAATAAATTTCTTTTCACGGACAACATAAAAACACAAAAGTATAATAAATCTATAATATTACATTTCTTTTCATTGCACAAAATATAATAAAATTGCACTAACGAACATGTTATTTACAAAAATTAAGTTTCACTGTTTCTCGCCGATTTCTTTTCTTCTCCTATATTAACGAACGATAATGCAATAATTTCTTGTTGCAACGTTAGACGTTTTAGACATCTCATACTGTCGATTCTTTGGGTAGAAACGCTTTCGTGAATCTGTTATAATAAGTATACTTCTTCAAGATGCCGCTTTTCTTCTGCGGCGCAGCTCTTTTAGAACGCAGCAGGGCACATTCAAGACTCACCTAAAATAAGTACTAAAATAGAAACAGGGAAATACTTCAATCGCTTACAGTGCTATGCAATAAATTGGCGCACACTTTTTTAAGTTCGATTATTCGTAAAATGTCAATACTTAGTCACCAAACGTCGGTGCGTCATTTTATTGCGCAACACTGTATATATATAGATGCATATATCTTATTAGAAAAGTTTTTAACTTGGTGATTTACTAAGTTCTACTTACTAGCGGGGAGAAGAAGCAAGCGCAACGTGATTTCGATCTAAAAAAGAAATCAAAACGAAACGAAAAGAAAAAAATACAGTGCTCTTCGATCAATATCTTTTACTGGTATAAAAATATACAAAACGAAAACATGTATTATTTCTATAATAATAGCTAAAGGCGTTAGAATCGGAACTTTTGCGTATTCTGGCAATACACATTCGTAAATAATAAATAATACTGAAGAGAAATCGAAAAATTACATATCTATATATGTATATATGTACGCACGTATTACGCATACATATACAACAACAACGAAAAAAATTATACAAAAATCATCTATCTTCGTTAAATATCTTAATTGCATGTATTCTAAAAATATTTTTTTAAAAAACGTTTAGGTCATTCGGTGCACTTATGTATGTAGTAGAGTGTGTTCATCTTATGATGATGAGGTTAACGTGAGAGTGGCTCCCGTGGAGGTACGGCGTGATATTTGGCACCTAAGCTGATGTACTTGGCAGTGCTCTGGTGGTGTTTCTCCGACGTGTCTTTGAGATCTTTAGCTATGAACTTCACCTGACACGGATCGTGCCGTAAGAGGAAATGCTCCAACGTATCCCAACCGCCGCCGACGCGAACCATCGTGTGTTTACCTTTTAACAGCTGAAACGCAAAGCGCATGCATTATTCAGAACATCATATTTCGACTATTCCGCTTTATTATATGTACGTACCCTCACGAATACGTTCCTCCCCGCTATATTGTACTTGCCCTCGCCGATCTTCCGCACCGTCAACCTCGAACATCTCCCGTTCAAACAGTTGCAGTTCCGCTGCAACAATTTCGTCGCCTCTTGCACCTTCCGATCCAGTTCGGTTAAGCTGTCGCCGCCGCCGTCGCTCCGCGCCGGTTTCACGTCGCCGTCCGGTTCGTCCTCGCTATCGCGGCAGGAATCGTTGTCGGTGTGTTCGCTGAAGATGCCGTCGCTCGCCATGCTCATCGTCCTGTTTGGAATCTTCGCGTTATTGCCGCCGTCGTCGCCGGAACCGCCCCGATCTATGCTCAGAGACTGTAAGAGTTTCGCGTCCAAGCTTCTTCTGTTCTGATTGTTGCGCATCAAATTACTCCTGCAACATCAAACATTTTAATCGTCTATACATAGATACAACGCTCATCATGTGTGTTTGTGTGTGTGTGTTTACCCGCTTATTTTCGTATCGCAATCGTCCGGATTTCTAGGCGAGGTCGGTTGGAATTGCCACGACAATAGAGAACTTAAGCCGGAATCCGCGGAATGGTCGCGTTCCTCTTCGGCGATTTCCTTCTCGAATTGTATCAATCCGGGCGGTTCGATGCCGAATCTCGTCGCTAAACGAGCAACCTCAAGCAGGCACAGGATTACGTTACGTGGTTGATTGTGGAGGACTACAACAAACGCATCGATTATTCGCTTTCCTTCAATATATTTTACGAATTATGAGGATGATCGATTACCTAGATCGTCACTTTCGAATAATAAATTGTCGTGTACACCTAACGAACGGCAAAACTTGATGAAATTCTCCATATTGTCGCGAGAGAAGAAGCTACGTCTCATAGCTTTCTCGAAACATTTTCCACGTATCGTAGGTGGGGGCTGAATAGAATAAAAACAAAATCACATTAACAATAACAAAATATGTACAGGATGTTCCAACTATCCTTCTATAACTCTGTAGCTGTAAATGTAACAAAAAAATGTTTTTAATAAAAGTTGTCTAGAATCATGTGGGCCAAGTAAGGAAAATATTTTTAGCTTCACAGGATGTTCCATTTCCCGGGGGCGCTACACAACTTTGTTATTTTAAATGGAACACCCTATATATTATTATATTTTTGGATTTCTCGGTTAATTTTAGTTAGAATTTATTAACTACATATGATGCTTAAAGCTGACCGTTTTCGAGATATTCAGATGTTTTTGAAAAAAAAAATCACGATTTCAGCTCTCTCAATGAGGCTAAATAGCATCTGAACCGTAAAAGTTAGAAACCTGTGGTTTTGAAGGTTCGTTTTGGCATGAATTACTCTATCTTTTCATTATTGAACAAAATGTGTAGGTTATTCGTAGTCGCAAATACTGAGGTCTACATTTAACAATCTTAAAAGTTGAAAAAGTTGTTTTTTCAAATAGAATAATCCATATTAATTATCATGGGTGGATGCAAAATTGAATGGCCTTTCGATTGATATATGGTTTTCCAGAAAAATCTAGTTCTCTTCTAACGTCCGAAAAATCGCTATGTATCAGCATCAAGAAGGCCTTGCAAAACCACTTTTCTCTCACATTTTATCAGGCTTGGGACTGGTAGTGTCAATATTTACTGGCATGCAAAAAAAATGATTTGACAAACAAACCTAAACCACTAACAACTAAAACAAAACGCAAAACGAAATAAATTAATTTAATAAATTAAAACTCGGAACACAACAGAATACTTAGACCGTAGATTTACATCAATTGCTCGAAATGTCCTCCATTTTGATTAATACACAAACGAATTAAATTTTTAAAAGACTGTTCAATATTGGTCAGCATATCTGGCGTAATTTCTTGGAAAGCTACTGTAATACGCTTGCGCATATTTTCCACTTTAGTTGGTGATGTTCTTAACGTAAATTTTACTTTTTATAAATCGCCATAAAAAGAAGTCGCAACTTGTCATATTTGGAGACCTGGAAGGCCAACTCATTGATCCCCCTCGCCCAATCCATCTATTGGGAAAACTTCCGTGTAAAAATTGACGAACCGCAGCACCATTGTGAGGTGGAGCACCGTCATGCTGCATCCACATCCTCTGAGGTGTTGCTAAAGGAATATCGTCTAATAAATCTGCTAATGTGTCGGTTAAAAAGTTTAAATAAACTGCTCCTGTTAGATGTTCGTCAAAGAAGAATGATCCAATGACATAGCTTCCTAAAATTCCTTCCCACATATTCAGAGACCATCTATGTTGGCTATGAGTTGTAAGTGAGGATTTACTGTGTCACAATAATGACAATTATGACGGTTGGTGAAACCATTTTTATGAAAAGTAACCTCATCGGAGAACATGATCCGTTTAAAAAAATCATCGTCTCGATTTAACATCTCAAGTGCCCATTGACAAAACTCTAATCTCAGTTGAAAGTCTACTTCAAGTAACTCTTGCTGTAATTGGATGCGATAAAGATGATAACTGTGCTTCTATCAAGCACTAGTTGAAACGCTTTCCTCCGTGGATGTATTCTCTCACCAAGATATTAGCGTTAATCAAAACTAGAGTGACATTTGCTTTACCTTGTATGTCAAACAGTGCAAAAATCATTGTTTGCAAGGCCCTCTTGACGCTGATACATAGCAATTTTCCGGACGTTAGAAAAGCATAGATTTTTCTGGAAAACTGTTAGAGATAAATATAGACAACCTTATATCAATCGAAAGGCCACTCAATTTTGCATCCACCCATGATTAATTAATTAATATGGGTCACGAACGATTTGAAAAAAAACAAGTTTTTCAACTTTTAAGATTGTTAAATGTAGGCCTCAGTATTTCCGACTACGAATGACCTTTTTCAACTTTTAAGATTGTTAAATGTAGGCATTTTATTTCCGTTCAATTTTGTTCAATGAAAAGATAGAGTAATGTATGCCAAAACGAACCTTCAAAACCGCAGCTCTTTAATTTTTACGGTTTAGATGCTATTTAGCTTCATTGAGAGAGCTGAAATCTTGATTTTTTTTTTTTCAAAAACATCTGAATATCTCGAAAACGGTCAGCTTTAAGCATCATATGTTGTTAATAAATTCTAACTAAAATTAACCGAGGAATCCAAAAATATAATAATATATAGGGTGTTCCATTTAAAATAACAAAGTTGTGTAGCGCCCCCGGGAAATGGAACACCCTGTGAAGCTAAAAATATTTTCCTTACTTGGCCCACATGATTCTAGACAACTTTTATTAAAAACATTTTTTTTTATTATATTTACAGCTACAGAGTTACAGAAGAATCCCGCTTAGTTGGAACACCCTGTATATAAAAATGGAAACAACGTACACCTTTAATCATTCCGGCATCTATTGCAAGTTTTGCCCGTTCTTGTATAACCTGAGCTAAATGGCAGAGGACGACTCCATTATCCAAGTCCGCCAGGAAGTTTTCTCTATTTATGTAATCGATACCTATAAAAGAAAAATAAGAATTATTTTGTCGATTGTTTTTTTTTGTTGTTGTTGAAATGCGTTATACGAAAGCGAAATATTTCTGGAAGTGCCTTACGAGACCAAAAACTAACCTCTTAAACTTTGAAATGTGCCCTAACATGATTAAAGCCGTTTTTCCATTCAGTAAAGATCAATATGCATGCAGGAGTCGTTTTATCTTATTTAACACGCCCGCATACGTTATTATTTGTATATACCTGTCTGTATATACAGGGTTTCCACGGTCGAGTGGGACATAGGGAAAATACATGTAAAATCGGTTTTCGGTGAATATTATCTCCCTAATACTGCTTCATCCAAATTTAAGTGCCGAATATTATAACTGGGTTAACAATGAACATTTCCACAATCATAGTACAAAGAAAGTCATTTTAATAAAGCCAAAAAAATTATTATTTTTAAACCTATTGTACGTGAATTCTTAATAAGGCTTTTAACACGTGAGTTAGTGCAAGCGGCCGTGGCGCAGACGTTCACGCGACGCCTTAATAACGCAAGGCACACATTGTTTGGGGTTCGAATCCGAGAAATAAATTTTATTTTTTTTTTTTTTAATCTTGATTAAGTTTTGTTGTTTATTTCGACAAATGATTCGACGTTAGTAACAATTAAAAATCGAATAATAGCACGTGATCATTTTTGTTATTGTAAAAATTATTCATTATTTACCTTAATCATAAAAAAATCGATTTTATAGTCTTCAAGATCTCTGATTTTTGAAGTGTTATTGAATTTGTAGCATTATTGTTGGAGATAAAAAATAAAAAAAAAACTTAATCTGCCGGGATTCGAACCCTAAACAATCCGTGCATTTCCGTTATTAAGCCGTCGCGCGAACCATTGCGCCATGGACGCTTGCACTAACTCAGGTATTAAAAGCCTTATTAGGAATTCACGTACAATAGATTTAAAAATAATAATTTTTTGGCTTTATTAAAATGACTTTCTTTGTACTATGATTGTGGAGATGTTCATTGTTAACCCAGTTATAATATGCGGCCCTTAATTTTGAATGAAGTAGTATTAGGGAGATAATATTCACCGAAAACCGATTTTATATGTATTCTCCCTATGTCCCACTTGGCCGTGGAAACCCTGTATATATGTATGTTGATGGTGTAACATTACTAATTATAGAATCGATATGATACTTCCGTAAATTTAGTCTCATTTTAGGATGGTCAGCATACATCTACTTGCTTACACAATCACCCCATAATAAAATATATTGCATTCATAATAACCACATCTCCGATTATTGATTGGTAACTAATTGTGTGTTTCCTCTATTAAATTGGTTAATTCCAACTAAAGATACTTCTAATCCGATAAAATACGATTATTTAGTAAGATACAGGAATTCTGCGTTAAAACGCGATGAAATGTGAATGTAAAAAAGACCCCGTTTCGTTGAAACATTTCTTTTGAATTAGATTTACTCATTATAGACGGTTAATATGATATACATATATAAGATAAACGTATACTAAATTTACTTTCGTACCCAATGTTTTATTAATCCATTCCGAGAGATCTTCTTTTAGTGGATCCAATTGCCTTAATTGAGTGTTTATAATTCTCTCCGTGTATTCTTCGTCGACGAACTCTGGCTCGACCCGACGTAATTCGTACGATAAAGAGAACGGACCGCAACTATTTCTATTCTTGGATCTGTTTTTATTCAATGCCATATCCTATAATAAACAAAACAGAAATTTAGATAAATTCAAAATGTTGGTTTAATATCTTGATCGATAATACAGACAACTATAAAACTAAAATTTGTCTATACTGGCGATTTATTTTAAATTAAAATTAAACATATAAATTATGCGCATCAACGCAATTTAATATCTGAGAATATTACAGCTCACCTGCAGATTCATTTATTATAAGTATCTCCTCGCAAAATTATAAAAACAAATTTGACAGTAACTTCAAATGACAGCGATAAATCTGACGTTTATGCATTTTTGACGGAAATATCTTCAAAAACCGTTAAATTTTTAAAACTATTAAAATACAAATTGAAAAATTAGGTTTTTTAGAAGATATTTGACAGATTCCCGTAAATTAAATATAATAAAAGACAGAGCTTAATACTATCAATAGATATTTACCTAAATCATGAAATTATGACGATGACGATAATTGAATAATAGAAACACGAACCAACTAAGTACATACTCTATAAATGGGAACTAACGATTGTGAAAAAACACCTACGAATTGTATTATAATCTTACGCAAGCAAAATTAATCCGCTCCTATATTAGTGGAAAACTGCGCTTGTACGTTTTTTTAAACTATACCTACAATCTACACATCTGTAATAATGAAATCCGTATACCTACAAAACAATATAGGTAACAACAATATTAACTTATCTTAATTTAGGATAACATGTGTGCGTATGGGAATTTCTCTAATAATTCGATTAATTAACTTTATACAACTACCTACTATATGTATATAGCTTACATTTAATGAGAGAAGTACGTATAGGTATTAGAAGTTAAAGTTGGAATCCGTAAATCATATGCTGCACATGGTATGCTGACGACGATGCGATGGCAATGAAACTTCTTCGTGACAGTTGATTAGAGCGAAATCGTTGGATGTGCGTGTTTTCGACAATTTAAAAATAATACTAAAACGAAACCGAGTAGTATTAGGTACAACCCGTACTAGGGACGTTGCACAATAAAATCCACACACAAGTCCTTGCCTTTTATCGCGGGGAATATTTTGCTCCCGTTTTACATATTTCGATTATTTTTCATAGGTATATACTTACATAACTATATAGATGCAAAACACGATATCCTATTGCTCGCCCAGACTACATATCCGTGGAAAATATTGATTATTGAAAATAGATACAAAAATATTGTTGAAATTATTAATTAATTTGTTGTATACAGATTGTATACAATTATTATAACTATTTATCTGTTACGTTTAATCTTTGTGCAAAGATTATAAAAGTTATTTAAGAAACACATCAAATCTAGACTAAACAAAAATAAATTGAATCGGATTATTCCCTTTTAATTATTATAAAAATCAGTGGCATCATTTTGTAAACGCTATTCAGAAATACTTTTTAAGATTTGAAAGACAAAATTATGCTAACGAGCATGTCTGAACAGTATTTAACATCATGTTTGGGTCTTCATTTGTACGTCATAGTCGCCCTTTTTTTTTCTCTAGAGCAAATCAAATCAAGGAATTAATAGATCTGTGCATATGTGATATAAATCTATGAGCTGGAGTAATATTTGTTATCTCCGTGGGTAGGTGGTTATAATATATTATAGCTCTATAGTAAGGATTCCTTTCAAATAGATTTGTCCTGTGAGAAGGTACACTGATATTAGATGCCGACCGCGTGTTCATATCATTGTATATGTCACCATTTGTCAGAAAGCTACTCTGATACTTTTTAAAAAATATAAGTATTTCAAACAAATACAATGACCAAAGCGGCAATATGCGTAGTTGTTTGAACAGTGGGCGGCAGGAAGTCAAGGAAGATACACCCATCATATATCGAATAATGCGCTTCTGCATAAGAAACACACCATTCGCTCCGGGCACGGCGCCCCAGAACACCAAACCGTAACGCAGACGAGATTCTACATATGCAAAATAGAACATTCTGAGCGAATTTGCTGTGACTGTGCCTCTTAAATTACGCATGCCAAATAGAGCAGATGAGAGCTTACACTCTATATACCTACGTAGGAACAGTGATTAACAAATTTCAGATTACTATCTACTCGTAGACCCAAAAACTTGACACAGTTCTGCTCAGGTATAGATTTTCCATTACATTTTACATATAAACTTTCATTTGAAACTACATTTGAATCTAATCAATCCCGTTTTGTTACCATTCAATACCAGCCCATTCACTGTGCACCACTCAATCATGGAGGTAACGACAGTATTAACAGAACTGGCCAAGGTATTAATTCCAGTAGATGCCACCACACAACTAGTGTCATCAGCAAACTAACATGATCTTGATGGACCCTGAATTGATTTTAAATTGTTGATGTATATGAGAAATAACACTGGTCCCAGGATCGACCCCTGTGGAACACCATCCACCGTTCCTGTTACAGCCACACAAGTTTTACGATCACGCAAGTAAGATGAAAACAATTCATATGCAACACCGCGAATTCCAATTTCTGACATTTTAGATAACAGTATAGAGTGATCGACTAAGTCAAAAGCTTTAGACATATCAAATAAAATTCCAGCCACACAATTACGTTTATCAAGTTCCTCATACACATAGCTCAAGCAGTGGTAGATCGCGTCAGAGGTTGATTTGCCTGATACGAAACCAAACTGACTATTGGAAATAAATTCAATTTTTGTAAATATCCAGATAGTCTACTATTTATGCATTTTTCAAATACTTTTGCAAATGCTGATGATAATGAAATTGGTCTGTAATTTTCAGGCATGAGATGATTACCCTTTTTATATACTGGTATGGTTTTCAGATTTTCAGTGATAAGGATAAATACCTTCAACAAAACAACGGTTAATGATATGTACCAGTGGATTCCCAAGTTGATGCTTGATATGTTTTAGAATAGAACATGGAACGTCGTCAAGACCAGCGCAATTTTTAGTGGTTACATCATCGATGATCCGTAACACCTCAGGCATATCAGTGAGGTACATGTATAAACTATTACTGGGGGCACATTGAGTCTCCTCCAAAGATGAAGGAATGTAAGGTTTTTCGACATTACAAAACTGCAAGCAAAACAAGTTTGCAATATTGTTTGGATTAGACGTAATGGCGCCCAAGGAATCTCTTAGTTCTAGTTTTGTATCGCTTATTCTCGTACCGCTTAATTGGTTGATAATATTCCAGCAATCTCTCACTCTGTTTTCGGAATTTTGTATTAAACGGTCATAGAAAGCCGCTTTTGTAGCTTGTACCTGTAAATGGTAGGTACTCTTTTTTCAATTTTTTATATGCTTCAAGAACAGCTGTGTTGTTAGAGGGCTTATATATATGCGAAACAAATCACGCAGGTCTTGAGCAGTCCGTCTCAAATCCTCAGTATACCAATTTGCAGTAGTTTTCTTATTATTACGAATTTTTGTAACAGGAAGCATAAGTTGAAATAATATAAAAATCTATCATAGAATAGCGTAAATACATTTTGTGCATTACTATCTGAGGAGTATAAATCCAGCCATTATTCTCTATCCAAAGCAGACCGAAACCGGGCAATAGCCTCCTCCGAAAAGTAACGCCTATAGGAATAGCCAACATCGGATGATAAAATGTGATGTTGCATTTCAAGGACTTGATAGTAATGATCAGAAACTATTGGTAGGTGTACCTACATAACATCTGTGTGCACCGGGCGTTGCATACTAGCAAATATATTATCAAATATAGTCTTGGAGTGTTCCACGACGCGAGTAAAGTTTTTAACATGTGGGTGCAAGTCAAATGATTTAAAAATATTTAATAGTGTTCGAACACGATTATCGTCAGTATGAAAATTGATGTTGAAGTCCCCGCACACTATAATATTTCGTTTTCTTCCGAATACTTCTTCAAGTAATAAGAGTAGATTCTCAACAAATACATCAAATCTTCCTGACGGTGACCTATACAAACAGATTATTATTAAACTGGTACTATTCAAATTGAAACAAGCACAGGCAAATTCAAAATCCTTCTCAATTGGCCTAACGGAGACATTGTATAGATCTGCTTGTAAAGCATACCTGGAATATATAGCAACACCGCCGGCTTTAAAGTTAAGTTTCAAGAGGACACGCATCATTTAATAAATCAATTGGAATTAAACGACCTAGTCCGAGATCTGAATTTATTAAAAACTCAGGCAGAAATATTAGGATCAAGATTGCAAGGATGGAAGTCGAACTCGCCAGAAAGAACTGCCACAGTATTTTTCAACTGAAGAAGGTCTTTCATTTTGCAAAAATTTTGACGGTTTAATACGAGAATTAGATTACAAACACCAACCGGAAGAATGGCATCTTTTTATAGATGCTTCTAAATTGAGTTTGAAAGCTGTCCTTCTACATATAGGAAACATTTACCCCCTCCATTCCTGTTGGTCATGCCCTGCACATGAAGGAAACATATAATAATATGACACGTCTCCTTGATCAAATCAATTACAAAACTTATAAATGGTACATCAGTGCTGATCTCAAAGTAGTTGCAATTCAACTTGGTCTACAACTTGGATTCACAAAGTATTGCTGTTTCCGCTTTTGAATGGGATAGTCGAGCGAGAAATTTGCACTATATACTGTTAAGCATTGGCTAACCATAATAGAATATATTCCTGGAGAAAAGAACGTAGTCCATAATTCGTTAGTACATGGAGCCTCATAAAATACTTTTACCGCCATTACACATAAAATTAGGTTTGATGAAGAATTTCGTCAAAGCATTGGACAAAGAGGGACCAGGATTTCTATATCTTAAACAAAAATTTCCTAATATATCTGAGGCAAAACTTAAAGAGGGGATTTTTATTGGATCCCAGATTAATCTGTTACAACAGGATCGAGAATTTGACGTACTCTTGAGCGATATAGAACGGACTGCTTGGAATGCATATAAAAGTGTGACAAAGAATTTCTTAGGAAATAAAAAATCTGAAGATGACGAGGAAATTGTTTTAGAGTGAACTTGTTAGAAGTTACCATGCATTAACTAAGGCTAAAATTAAGACGAATTCTATTATGTAGAATCGCAAAGTTTATTTAGTATAACTGTTTATTTATTTATTCATCATTTTAAGCATGTATTTATGTATATATGTACATACAAATCGACATGTAGATCTACTAATAATATATCTATATAAATCCTAACTGAAGGCAACATTAAGTATTCATTCGGGGTTTCGAAATTCCGTAACTGTTATGCTTATTACATTACATATACATGTACATATCCTAATATGTACAACATTAAGTATTCATTCGCAGCAACTGTATTACTGCACATTACATATGTACATGCCGCAGCATGTATCTGCATATCTTGTAGGACATGTAATACCTACTGTTTATATGTGTAACGTCACATCCACTACGTGTTTACAATTCAATTGTTTCTTAAAAGTTATGCTTTTTGCTAAAATAGTATAGAAGTGCAATTTTCGAACATTTTATTTATGTTCTTTATCTCACGATTAAAATATTATGTTGGACCGTTGTGTGTGTGTGTGTGTGTGTTTTTTTTTTTTTCAATTCATTCATCAATATGTACCTACTACGATGTATAATAACAAAACAGATTAAAATCGCGCATATATAGAATGAATGTATACCTCCCACAAAATTAGAAGAGGTGGATGGTTATGTATTCACATCGTATGCATAAATGCTTCTTTAGCTGCTGAAACTGCGACTCGTAATAATAATTAGAGGATCCCAATTTGGTTACATCTATAATAGTTTATACGTCATTTTGTTTTTTTTTTAACATATTCACAATTCGAAAAAGGACGGATGTTCAAGAACAACTGGTAATATTTTGCGTAGTATTATTATTGTTATTGCGTATTAATAGTTTCAGTTATTTATAGTCATTATTAAAAAAAAAACCCCATTGTATGTATTATATTTTGTCGTAAGTATATATTTACAATTTAGAATGTTATTATCAGCAATGAATATAACTTGTATAAAAGAAAGTTTTGGGACTCATAGCCTCCAAATTTGACGAAAGTTGTTCTGTATATGCGGACCAATTTATTCCTGATCCTCATCATGGAAATGTCATCAATTATTAAAGATAATAACATGTTGATAAAAAGTTTTATTATTACGCTTTAATTGTCGAAAAAATATATATATGTTACAATTTCTATGATCGTCAGTGTACTTACAAGAAACGAGGTATTTTCGGCAACCCTTGTATACACGAAATAATAATCATTTTTTTGCAAAACATACTTTTTCTCATATTTAATTTTAACAACACTTATCAATAAGACTAATATAATAAATCACAGTATTATCGTAAATTATTTAACCAGAAAAAACTACCTATATAGAATAATTAGTGTTAATATGTAAATTGGAAATGAAATTTTGTATTTTCAATTTAAATTAAACGAACTATCTTTCGTGTAATCAACAACAAATTATCATTACGTATAGAAGCGCGCTATTAATTTAAACTACGATTAGTAAACGCGTCGCTAATTTTAAAAGATCTTTTCGAATCTAATATTACTAAATAATTCATTTACAATTATTTATTAGAACATTGCAGGATGTACCTAACCTAAAATTTAAAACTGCAAAGATCCTGCTGTATAGATATAAACTCGTACAGAATTTCAGTCAAAGAAAAAACTTACCCCGTCGGAGTATCTTATCGTGAAAGCATCCAGTTCTTCACGATACGACTATACAACAGCTTATTACATTTAAAGATTACAATCACGGAGAAAAATAAACACTTTCAGATGCAATCTTAAATTTGAATGATTTGATTTGGGATAATTAAACGGAAGACTACCTACACATATTTTTTTTTTTGTTTTTATTATAGTTAGTTGGGTGAATATGTGTGTGTAATTTTCGAAACGTGTTATAGGTACAATATACCCGTGAAATATTAGAATACGCACTTCGTACATCCACTGAGACTACACGAACACGAGATTAAATAAAATTGCACATGCCTCTCCCTAGTAGCCGGCGACAGACTTATATTGGGGGTGGGGAATGATTTAAATGAGTTAGGGAAGACCCAACGATAATACCCTAAATACCCGGTTACACGGCGAATTCTTCAAGTCTAAAATGCGCTGGACGAAGGATGTAAATAGGTAATAACAAAAATTTAAAATTATCGTAGATATTCGTACACGAACTAAGGAAAGTTAAACGTGTTGTATTTTAAAGAATAAGCGAAAATATAATCGACATTAATGCGTAAATGAATGTGAAAAACGTGCCATTTACAACGGTCTAATAATTACTGATATTAAATTTATTTTAGAACGTCAGGTTTAACGCATTTAATTACTATAAATGATTTCCGTTGAATCCCATTTTACTGTATAATGTATTATGTACGTAATTATTAATTATTTTTCTAATAGGTCAATTTAATTATATCTACGTATTATTATACATTATGATGTAAATAAAAATTAATTATTTTAAAATAAGAAATATCTATAATTTATATTTTTTAAATATGAAACTTTTAATCCGCGCACCCTTTATTACCGACTGAAAATAATTTTATTCAAGTATCCTAAATTACCGACATATCTGCATGTTACACCTACTTATCAATAGATGGACGATTCCGTTTTTAATACGTATCGATAAAAAAAATTCCTATAAACTTAAAATTTTAGACAATAAAATGTGACATTTGACATTCAATAAATAGTAAATGACGTGTTCTGTATTAACAATTCCATATTTTTCGTTTTTAAGGCAGTAAAAATGTTAGATCTATTCACTATATTTAGTAAAGGAGGAATAGTATTATGGTGCTTTCAAAGTACAAGTCAAATATTTACACCTTCCGTAAACGCTCTCATTACGAATGTTATTTTACAGGTTAGTTTGTGTGTGACATGTATTTTTTGTAATAGCTAATTTGCTCTTTAATCGACATATGTTAAGCTTAAACACGTTGTACTATAAATTTTAAATTCTATAATTTAAGTATTTACAACAATTTTTTTAATTTAGTAGCCACAAAAATTTGTATTAATTATTTATATTTTATTACTGATACCACGATTTTATTTTATTTTTTTAATCATTTTAAAGAAATTTTAAAATTTATTTTGTAGGAGCGTACGGGAAACAATGTGTACGATCATAAAGGTTTAAATCTTCATTACAAGTTGGATAATGAGTTCGATTTAGTTTTCGTTATCGCTTATCAAAAAATATTACAACTATCTTACGTAGACAAATTTTTAAACGATATACACTTAGAATTCCGAGATAAATACAAAAATGACTTATCCAACGGTAGCTACTTTGGTGGTTTCGATTTTCAAGAGAGTTTCAATTCTGTACTGCGAGCGTCGGAAGAATGGGGCAAAACCCAACTTAAAATACCGAAACAGATGCGTACTTTCGATGAATCTGGAAAATCGAAGAAAACCGTAGCTTCTATGATCGAGAAGAAATCGAACGACAAACCGGTTAAGGAAGTTAAAAAGAAAGAGGTTGCTTTTGCTCAAGGTAAGGTTGTTAATATTTAAGCTGTCGAATATTGCAACGTATGCTGTAGAGCCTCCCAAAATGGATCCGCCATCTCCGAAACAAACCGACTCCTCTGTTGTTGATGAAGATATTTTGGCGGTAAACAGGGCTAAGTTCGCTCAGAAGATGTCGCATAAAAAGAAAGGTGAAACAAAGTGAGTTTTTTTTTGTAAGTTGTGAGAATATTTTAATTTACTTAACATATTATTGGAAAAAAAATATAAAGTTGCTTGAAACAGGAAGAGCCCCAAACCGCAAAGCGAAAAAGCTGGTAAAAAGCCTCGAGTATGGGAATTGAGTGGTTCTCCGAAGGATTTGAAATCGCTCGAGAGAACTGTGGATAAACCCGATGAATCGCAGACTAATTTCGTTCCTAACACGGAGGTAAAACATGTCCGCTATCAATGCTATAATTTACTGTAATAGTTTCGTAGATGATTGGAAAAATGCAAGGCACCATTAAAGATTTAGAAGTCGATGAATCATCGGACGAGGACTATGAAGAGCAGCAGTACGAAGAAGATGAAAATAAGAAATCCAGCAATCATAGCAAACCCGCAAAGGGGGGAATGTTTTCTCTTTTCAGAGGACTAGTCGGTTCCAAGAATCTATCCCAATCCGACATGCAACCGGTCCTCGATAAGTTGAAAGACCATCTGATCGGGAAGAACGTCGCTTCGGATATCGCCCTGAAGTTATGCGATTCGGTCGCCGCCAAATTGGAGGGCAGGGTGTTGGGCACCTTCGATACGGTCGCCGCTACCGTGAAGGCCACCCTAACGGAATCTCTCGTTCAAATCCTGAGCCCCAGGAGGAGGGTCGACATATTGAGGGACTGCATCGAAACGCAGAAGAAGAACAGGGCTTACGTGATGGCGTTCTGCGGGGTAAGCATGGCGATCGGTTTCCGCTAAAAGTTAATTCGCGAATTGCAGGTGAACGGTGTCGGTAAATCGACCAATCTGGCAAAGATTTGCTTCTGGTTGATCGAGAACAACATGAGAGTGCTGATTGCCGCTTGCGACACATTCAGGGCGGGTGCCGTGGAACAATTGCGCACCCACACGAAACATTTGAACGCGCTGCATCCGGCGGAACGTCACAACGGGAAAACTATGGTCCAGCTGTACGAGAAGGGGTACGGTAAGGATGCCGCCGGTATCGCGATGGAAGCGATCAAATTCGCTAACGATACGAATTTCGACGTCGTTTTGGTCGATACAGCCGGAAGGATGCAGGTGCGTTCTTCTCTCTCTCTCTCTTTTATAGCGTTAAGTGTCGTGTTTCATTCTCGTTGTTTTATAGGATAACGAGCCGTTGATGAGGGCTTTGGCGAAATTGATTAAAGTAAACGAACCCGATCTAGTTTTGTTCGTCGGGGAGGCGTTAGTGGGTAACGAAGCCGTCGATCAACTCGTGAAATTCAATCAAGCTCTTGCCGATTACTCGGCCAGCACGAATCCGCATCTTATCGACGGCATCGTGTTAACTAAGTTCGATACGATCGATGATAAGGTAATCTAGGATTCCGATTTATTAAATAAAAATAAAAAGAGAGATTATTGACATGTACGTTTTTGTTTTGTCGCAGGTTGGAGCTGCAATATCGATGACGTACATAACGGGGCAACCGATCGTCTTCGTCGGGACGGGACAAACTTACACCGATTTAAAAGCCTTGAATGCGAAAGCTGTCGTTCATGCTCTTATGAAGTAATTATACGGTTGAGATTTTTCGATACGATATACATAAATACTTATAAATATATGAGATCATTTTAAATTTACAAAATGGTAAATGGTTAACCTGCGTTTTTTTTAAGTTTTTTATTTATGTTGTAATTAGATCGTGGTCGATCGTGTAAAATACAAACATTATTTATTAATAAAAAAAAGTGGCTTTCATTTATTAAAGTTCCTTTAGATTCCTGGCAATAGATTATGGTATTGAAGGTGTGATGGAAGGTACTCGCGACAAACAACGTTTAAAACCTTCAAATAGAAGAAGGATTCACCATGCGATCGCCACATGATAATCCCTGTAACGAAGTTAGCAATGGCACGTGCGCATTTAACTTGGCGTAACTTTGTATATAAATTTAATAGTTCGTATTGTATAATAATCCGTTAACTAAACGATAAATCTTGAACACCTTACTTACCTATTCCCGCATTATTTTTAACCGTTTATCATATTGAAACACATTCCAATCTTTGTTGTGAGTTTAAAACATTGAATAGAATGTTTCATAACAATAGAGAATATATGTACAGTGAGCTGCAAAGATATCCGGACACGTCTAGATAGAAATACCATGCGCTTAATACTTTATTCCAAAGAGCAGCGGGGCCAGCTTACTACCTTCTGGGTGTAGTTTGTCGCTCTTACAATAACATTGCAATATACAAATGCGTATAATGTATATGTATACATATAGGATGATTGGTGAGAGTAGCCCATTAAAAGTAAAGTACAAATATCAAAATAAATATGTAAAACAAATAAGCTAAGCACCCTTGCTTTAGTAAATTGACATATGTGAGCATTTTAGATACAGAGGCTAATTAAATCGTTATAATTCGCCTTGCACTTTAGGTATA
Source organism: Holotrichia oblita (assembly GCA_023690525.1). Taxonomy (NCBI): domain Eukaryota; kingdom Metazoa; phylum Arthropoda; class Insecta; order Coleoptera; family Scarabaeidae; genus Holotrichia; species Holotrichia oblita. Next base: position 155,459,044 of record CM043018.1, read on the forward strand.
GGAACACCTAATACAGATGAAAAGAGAATATTTTGTAGAATCAGAATATTTCCATAAAAAAAATCTACTTTTCGCAGATTGAACGTATGTATAAACCACCAACTTTTGAAACACCCTGTATAACGTTACAGAGAAGAAGTTCAAATGTTGTGTAACTACACAATATCAGCATCTGTGCGTATGCAAAATTTCATTCGTCTCTTTTACTCCTACGTGACGTAATATCACTATAAAGTAAGATCGGTATCTGTCACTTTTTTTCTTTAATTGCGAATAACTCAGAAGGAATGATATTTAGGTATCAGGTATGATACATGAAATATGTGTAGAATTGATCATAGAAGCTGAATTTGTAATTTATTTTATAGCATGCTATTTAAAAAATCGAAGATGATGCCCGCTTCCGGTTAACCGGAAGTGATATTTATTCAAAAATATGTTCACATGATAGTTCATATTCAACCATATCCAAATGCAAAATTTTGTTTTAAAATTCCGTTCCGTTTGTATAGTATAATACTTTTAATAGGCCATTCTTACCAATCACCCTGTATATGCGTTTATATAATACAATGTTATTGTACGAATGACAAAGTGACGATCCCACCCACCAGGTAGTAAGGTGCCCTGCGGCTCTTTGGAATAAAGTATTGAGCGTAGGGTATTTCTCTATTTAGACGTGTCCGGATATCTTTGCAGCTCACTGTACATACATACATAGAAAAGGATAATCTGAAATTAAGGAACAGCAATATATTACTAAATATATTTATTTAGAATCACTTCTCACTCAAAAGAATATGTACAATTTTAACATAAAATCAATCATCAATTACATACAAATCGAATAGAATCAATATGATAACATTTATTACACATGAAGATACAAATCAGCTTTCATTAAAAATCACAACATCGTTACCAGTTTTAAGGCAGCTTTATAAACAGCTAAAAAATACAAAATTAGTCTTGGAAAATAACAAGAACAAAAAAAAAATATCAGTTTCGTTTAGTTTTCATTTGATCAATCAAGAATCAATTACCGAGAGTACTGTACGTACTTGTGTACAAATCACCTGTCATAAATTAAAAGAATCGGCGACAATTCCTCAACATTCAACTTAGAAATCTGATATATTTTACATAGCTTACTCATAGTTAACAAACATGCATAGATCTGTCATAAAAACCAACGTTCTTATGGAAAAACTCACGTCGAACGCTTCAAAGCTTTCCGTATCGTCGTCCAATCCTCCATTATATCCTGCGGCTTCAACATATAAACGATATACGGTCCGGAAACCGTAACGGCTTTTCTCCTAGAACGAGATCGCGATCTCGTACTCCATTCCCCTCCTTCGCCCCAACTGATCTCCACATTATGCCTGTCTTCCTCCAATCGTTTTATAGTCTCAATCAACTCCTCGTAATAATAATCCCAAGCCAACGCTTTCTCGCTTTCCAAATTCTGCCTAGCGGCTTGTTCCTCAGCGTCGTACTTATTTCTAATATTCGCTAATCGCAACTGTCTCAAAATACTCGCTACCTCCGTTCTGATTCTCATATCGTCTTGTAATTGCTGTAAAGGAATTAAATACTCTTGTGACCTTCCACCTTTAACCTCAGCTAATTGATGATCAACCTGCGCTATCCTTTCACGATATAACTGTTCCCTGAGCAGTGAAAATTGTCTTTCTAAATCCGTCAAGTTATCCATGCACTCGTTCCGTCGCTGTTCGCATTCACCTTCGTCCATTTCGGAGCTATCGTCGGAGTCCGCTTCCTCATCGCTGGAATCTCGTACGTTATCTATCTCACTCATGTTTGACCTATCCGAATCACCAGCAGACATGTCTCCATCGCTTTCGTCGCCCCCCGGAGTACTGGATAATTTCATGGATGGCATTTTTAGTGTATCAAAATAACTCTTTGAGGACTCAATTTTTGTAGCTGTTGTTGTAACAAAATCAAAAGAAAAACTAATTAAAACAATCAGTTATAGCACAAAACAGGATTGTTTAAATACGCAGTTTTCAATTAAATTACTTTTTAGACTTAATTTTTTCGATTTTGGTGATAAAAAGCGCGTATTTTCTATTTATTTATATTAAAGACAAAAAAGAAAACATTAAACTTAACCTTACTTCAATCATCAACGTTGTCAAGTCAACAACTCGAAATTATAGTTTAATCAAGGAGATGCAACTCTTTACTGCGCGTTTTGAACTAATATGTAGCGCCATCTATTCCAACGTTTCTATACAATCGATAAACATAACATCAGAGATTACGCCATCATTATAGCCATTCGTGTTATAAACATAATAGCGTAATGTAAATCTTTATTTTATTATTGCTATATTATAAAAAAATAATAACAGTCGAATGTTGAGATATTTGAGTTTGTCACGCATGTGTATCAGTAGTAGATTCCTTCTTTAATGGTAATAGTTCAAAACTGTGAGGACAGATAGCTCTAGTCCTTGTTCTAAATTTTGAAATCCTCATTTTTCTCTGAGCGCAATATGGAGCGCAAAAACCAACATTTCGTCGTGTAATATTACCAAAATTTATTCATTTATTTTGTTGGCAGTTGGCAGCAACCAATGTTTATTTAAAATGTGTGTTGTGTTGCCTCCAAATTATACTCCACGATAATTTTAAATGTTTGTTTATGTACCAGTGAAATGACCAAAAGAACTGGAAATTTTTCAGATACAACATGTAAAAAAGCGAAAATAGAAAACGGTAATATTAATCAATTACTAGATGATGATTTCGATGAATGTTTACTATTAGCTACACAGGTTTGCGAACAGGTATATTAAAGAATTTCATTCCCTTTAAAAATGTTAATGCTCTTCCGTAATATTGCTTAGAATGGAATTACCGACATCCAACACAATGATACTTCTATTCTACCGAATTATAGCGTTTTCGAACAGCAGCATACGGATGTCTGCACCTCAACGCAACAAAATTCCGTTAATAGGAGTATAATCTGTTCAACGTTCATACAACCGTGCAGTAGTTATAGGAAAAATGGCAATTTAAATGGTAAAACTGAAACAGTAGTAGATTTAGAGGTAGAATTAAAGAATTTAAAGGAGAAATATGAATGTAAAGATGGGGAAGTGACAATGCTACGGACGCAATTAAAAGAGACTCGACAACGTTTAGAGCAAGAACACCAGAAGAAAATGAAAGAATGGATGGACAAGAATAACGCACAAAGAAAGGAAATTATCGCTATAAGAAGTCAATTGGATTTCAAGGTATGTATATATGTATTTCAATTTCAGTTTAAGTGAAATCACAGAATTCATTTTAGAATTTGGAAATTGTTAATGTCAAAAATACCCTATTAGGAGTTTCTAAAGCGTATAAGGCAATCGCATTAAAAGAAGAAAAATGTCAAATTATTCCGCCTCCTGCTCCAGTAATAAAACAACAATCGTCGAAATTACAAGGGATTACTATTAAAAGTATAAGTTTCTGCATGCGATCGATGCATTTTTATAAAAGTAGTTTCGTTTCAGGGCATCCATTCCCAGATGATGCCGCAGCTTCTGTGTTCCTTCCAGATCACTCGGAAAACTTTAGTTCCGGTTTAAAATGTAATATTAATTTGGATATGTTGACGGACGAGGAGGAATGGGAAATCCTTAAGAGATATAGAAGTCTGATTGATTTTAAACAGTTTAAATTGGATCGTATGTGTTATTGTGTTTTGGTGATAATGAAAAATGATTTTGTCCGTGTAAACGAGTCCTGTTCCCATGTTGATGAAGTAAAATCTTACGACAAACAAAAATAACGAATTTAATTATTGACGATTTGTTTTTTTAGGTTTTAAGAATTACAGTGTCCGCGTTAACGTTTTTATGCAATTATTTATTAATTCAAGAGTACCAAATTTTAGCTACCGATCGTCATGTCAACGAAACTCTCCCAGAGCCAATTGTTACCGTCCGAAATCCAAATTTATCAATATACGATTCGAAGTATATACATATGTTTAATAATTTGAATATTTTTCTGAAATTGTATTTCTTATTTATAGTTCCTGGTTCGATAAGGAAATTGGCGTAAAAGCTCGACAAGTAGTTAGTGTTATTGCTGAACTACTTCCCTATAATTCTTATCTGCAGCGAATTTTCTTAAGTATTAAGCGTACAAATATTGATTATTTAAATTGTATTAAGACGATTTTAAAAACGATTAATAGAATTGTAAGTTTGCAACGTTCGATATGATTGCAATTCGATTAATTCGAATAATTTTACAGAAAAAAGCTGATGTTACTTACGGGTTCTTGTGTGCTGTTGCGACACTTTTAGTTAGGATATCCCAAGTTGAACCTCTTAATTATAAGTATGCGTTTAAGTATTCAATAGCTACGATGCGATGATAATTGTCATTTGTTTCAGCAATAAACATATTTTAGATATATTTGAAGAATTATTTTTGTTAAAACCGACTTCCAGAATTATAAAACAGCTGCTATTATGCCTTCACCAAAGCAGTATACATTCAATTTTCGTTAAAGAACTGTGCAAATCATCAATACAAACAGGTAAGTATCAGTGTACCTATTAATTTTAATAATAATTTAATTTAATTGTGTTCGTAGGTTGTTGTATCCTAAATACGTTTTTAAGTATACATTTAAATAAAATAATCGAAACGGAAGATTTTAATTTGAAACTGATGTTAAATACGTTACAATTAATTTCGAATTTATTAAATCATAATCCATCGTGGCTTCACTACTTTGACAAGAAATCGTACGTCTACTTTCCCAGTTTAAGATTTTCCCATTAATTTTACATCGATCTCAATTTCAGTTGCGACTGCATCTGTAAAATTAACACGTTAGCTGTAAACATTGTCTTCGACATTGTTAATAATTCCAGAAGGATGTGTTCTTTAAATTCAACCCGAGATGTGGCGATTTTTAAGGGTTGCGTCAAGATCCTCCACATTATGATTTTTAAATATTTCGATCCGGTCAATAAACATTTTATCGTTTCGCAAAATAAATTTATCTTGAAGTATTTGTGTTCGTTAGGGGATGTAATTAATTGGAAAGATTTCGAAAGTACGTAAATATGTAGGTAGTTTGAGTGTTGTTTTCGATAATAATAGAAAATTTTTATTTCAGATGAAGCTCTGCAGGAAATAAGTACGCAAGATGAAATTTGTAAGATAGATAGTGACGATTTTGGTAAAATTCCAATTTGGAGTTAATTCTTTCCGGTAATAAAATATATATATATATGTAATTGAAATCAAGTTGTTATTAATTCAAACTTATACACTGTTATATTTTCTATGTTAATAAATAATAAATTATACGTCGATTGATATAATTTTGAATGAATTATCACTTGTTTGACTACTATACACGGTGATCATATAATTAAGAACGATATATTTATTATTTTTGCTTGTGAATTATTAAAAACTGGCATAATTGCCATTTGATAGTAAAATATTTCATTTATACGTCTAGAATTGAAAATCTAAATGGTAAAATGTTGTACCATGCTTCATACCTCTTCAAGGTCGGATATTCAGTCCCTTAATAAACATTTGTATTGGTTATTTATCGGTATACACAAATTAAAAATTGTATAAATATTGTATAATAGATTTTTATTTGAAACCTTATTTTACATCAACATGTATACATAATATAGTTTTCTTTCTAAAACACTTAATAAAACTGTACACGATATATATTCACTATATAATATATATATATTTCATAATCGATAAAGTGTTTCTATAATGACGGATAAAATAAAACGTCGGATGCCAAAATTTAATACTGAATTGATTGAAAAGAAAAAAAGCACCTGATCTGTACACAATTACATATTATACTTAAGCAATTATATCATACGCTAAAACAAAACTAACAAAGAAAATATGGAATGAAAGGATTCTTTTTCTTCCTCGATTATTAACTTATTATTGCCTTATCTTTACAAGATAAACCCTCACCGCTATTTATTATTAAACGCTACGCAATTTTGTTTTTTCCTTTTTTTTTTTTTACTAAAACGTAATTTGCACGACTAATTCTTAATATTTTACATTGAACAACAGCTTATATCGAATTATATTTTTAAGACAGGGGGCGGGGACTATAAACAACTTTTTACAATAAATTGTACGTCTTCCTTGATTATATAAAGGGTGATAATAACAACAAAACAAAAAAAAAAAAAGAGTACAGAATAATAGGACTAATTACACGTAGTAGTGAGGCTTTACTAATAAATATCTGCGCAATAGTCTCTCTTTAATCTTCCAAATTCCTAAACGCCTGTTGGATATCTTCGTATAACTGATCGAAGTCGGCCTTGATCTTCGCCTCGCCGTCCTTGACGGGGTCCTTGAACTTCATACTACTCAGCTGGTACAGGATGTTACCCATCGAGTCCCTGATCACGTTCCACGTGATTTTGTTCTCGGACTGCGCGGTCGTCTCCACGGCGTGCCTGGCCATATCGTACAGGCCGATCATGTTCTTGAGCATACCTACCGTCTTATAGAACGGACAGAAACGATCGTAACTCGAATACGAATTCTGCTGCAAGAAGTCCTCCTTCAACAGCTTGGCGACTTCCAGGGTGATCTTATCGGATTCGGCCAGCGAAGCTTTACCGACCAACTGTACGATTTCGGAAAGATCTTCCTCTTCCTAATATTTAATAATATTTACCCAAATTTAATCCCTTCTCAACTTAATATTTAATCGAAAAGTACTTTACCTGCAAGATCTCCTTGACTTTAGTACGGAGCGGTACGAATTCCTGGAAGTTCTTATCGTAGAAATCGTCCAAGGCGCGCGTATATTTAGAATAGGAAATCAACCAATTGATGGATGGGAAATGCTTCCTCTGGGCGAGCTTCTTATCCAAACCCCAGAACACCTGTACGATACCCAGAGTGGCGGAAGTGACGGGATCGGAGAAATCACCGCCTGGCGGCGATACGGCACCTACGATGGAGACGGAACCTTCCCTGTCGGGGTTGCCGAGACATTTGACGCGACCGGCACGTTCGTAGAAGGAGGCGAGACGGGCACCCAGGTAGGCCGGGTAACCGGAATCGGCGGGCATCTCGGCCAGACGACCGGAAATTTCTCTCAAGGCTTCCGCCCAACGCGACGTCGAATCAGCCATCATCGACACGTTGTAACCCATGTCCCTGAAGTATTCGGAGAGCGTGATGCCGGTGTAGATGGAAGCTTCACGGGCGGCGACAGGCATGTTCGAAGTGTTCGCTACCAGAGCGGTACGTTTCATGATGGATTCGGTTTGACCGTCGATCTCGACTGAGAGTTCCGGGAAATCACGCAATACTTCAGACATTTCGTTACCTGTTTTATATTAAAAACAATAAAATGAATACATTTTGGATGCAACGGAAAGAGAAATAAATACCTCTTTCACCACAACCTACGTAAATGATGACGTCTGAGTTGGAGTATTTTGAAAGGGATTGCGAAATTACAGTTTTTCCGCAACCGAAAGCACCAGGAATAGCTGTAGTACCACCTTGTACACACCTGAAGAGATAAAACGAATAACACGATAATAAATCAAGAATACGTTAGGTTATAAACAGTTACGTACGGGAAAAGTGAGTCGAGTACACGTTGACCAGTCAATAGTGGATGATTTGCAGGTAATTTCTCGCTAACAGGACGTGGCTGACGTACAGGCCACACTTGCAACATAGTATATTTCGTTCTCTCCCCATCGAACTCGGTTTCCAATACGACATCCTAAAATAAAAATAATCGTCAGCAACGTAGAATAAATCAAACAAAAATCACATCGGTATCTTACATCGACGCTGTAGTTTCCAGGTGAAGCTATTGCGACTACAGTACCTTTAGCGCGCGGAGGTAACGTCAATTTATGTTTCACCAGAGTATTTTCATGGACGATACCGTATAAATCACCACCAGTCAAATGAGCACCAACCTACAAGAAAATCTATTAATTTCAGAATAAATCGTTAACGATCATAACATACTTTAATATTTAACGGGCTAAAATCCCAAGCTTGTGTCCTAGATAGAGCCGGAACGTTGACACCCTTCGGGATATAAATACTCTGCGTCAAATCGCTAATATCCTTCAATGGACGTTGGATACCATCAAAAATAGAACCCAAGATACCAGGTCCCAGCTCGACGGAGAGTGGTTTACCAGTACGTAGCACAGGATCCCCGACAGTTACGCCAGATGTTTCTTCGTATACCTACATCATAAAATACATTAAAAAAATATAAAACTGCTTAAAATATCATCAATTTACTTGAATCGTAGCCATGTCACCTTCTAAACGGATAATCTCCCCTACCAGTTCGAAATACCCTACCCTCACGAGCTCGTACATAGCGGAGCCGCTCATTTTTTGCGCCGTGACGACTAAAACAAAATCACCAAATTAATAGTTTTAATACGGGGATATGAAAGAAAGGGTAGTTTACCAGGCCCCGATACCGCAAACACATAACCATAATTGCTCTCGCGCTCTTCATCTCCAACTTTAGGTAAGCGTGACATCTTGTTGGTGCTTCAACTGAAACAAATGTTTAAAATCCGACATTAGATTCAGCTAATTTTCCATTGAAAATTCAAAATTTTCTAGTCACGTGAAAATATATAGCGCCACACCCCTATCTATATGGAGCGTAAGGAATGGACCTTATCAATTCCCCGTCGTTCGAAGGCATTACATCATTGCCGCACGCTAATAATGCTGAACAGAATATAGGCACCTTGTTAAGACTACGCCTTGTATTTCATTAAAGTGCAATTAAACTGTATTTAAACGATACGAATCGATCGTTTCATTACAAACATCTCTTCTTGTTAATATAAATCGCTCCTCGAACAATACTTAAAGCGATTTAACGAATAAATCACGAGTATACAACTGGGTCATATCTCCGACGAACGAAAAACAGTCAAGTATTGCAAGATCAATATTCCGTGGAAAATATATAAAATATTAGGATAATTATTGTCGAAATTAATCGGAAACCCTCACTAAACATGAAATATTGCGATATTAATGAATATTTCCAAGTGCTTACCTGCCTATCTCACTTTTTACTCCACTAAACTAAACATGAAACTCGACTCGACTACTTCAATCAGAATCTCACAGCACGGCGAATTAACCAACTGATCACAAGACAATCAGCTGACAGCTTCTGATCGAATCAAATTAGAATCTGTACTCATACGTCAATACAAAATTAATTGCAAAGTTAAACGTAATAACGTGACTAATTAATTTTTTAATTTTGTCTGAGATTATTTAAAAAAACTTTAATTATTATAATTCTAATATATCGAATATAAAAATTATACGCATGTATAGAATTCTGCATTTTCTCATAATCACGCCATCTTCTAAATAAACTTCAAAACTGTGGAGGAAAAAAAGAGCGCCAAATTCAAAATTAGGGATGAAATAAAAAGTATAAATATGTATTTAAATAATATATTATAATGGTAGTATATTATTAGTATCAGTTTTTTTCTTTTTACATAAAAATTCCATATTATAGTTTCCTTAGACATAATATACACATTTTAACAGCAGTATTAACAAAAAATATATAAAAACTTTGTAATACGATAATCTATCAGCTATAATTATGCACAAAAATTACTCCTAAAATCACTTATTCTCTTCTGAGATTATCAAGTCTTGCTTGCAGATCGGCATCTGCGTCCGAAAGGCCATTTGCACCTGCTGGAACGGCAGTGGGTTGTTTAGTACTTTGCCCAGGCATCGATACTGCTGTGGACGGAAGCCCCGAAAGCTGGTCACCCAATTGCAAACCTAATTCGTCTAATACTTGATTCACAACTGCATCGCTGAAATAAAATCATTTTCGTTTAATTATATAAGGAAAATATCATCGATAAAAGTGTACCTTTCTTCTTCGTCCGCATCATCGGCCATCGCATCATCGATAGCATCATTCATCACTTCCTCCTTCATATCCATGATCTCACTCTGCTTCTCAAATTCCTGTAAAATTCTCTGGATTTGTGGTAAGTTCAGCTGCCTATTCATGCTTTGCATAGCTTTCGTAACACCTTTCATAGCTTGCGCCATAGCATTTTGTGATCTTAAAGTTTGTATTTTTAGAGAGACGGCTTGAATATTCGCTTTCATCACCATAAATTTCTTGACGTATCTCCTAGTCCGTACTAGATCTTTAGCCATTATTTTAACAGCATCCTGTAATGTTTTTATACTTTTACACAATTCTAAACTCAATTTTGTACTACTTACCATTTGTCCTTCCTTAGCCATTTTCTTAATATCGCCAATAACTTTTTTTTCTTGCTGTTCCATTTTCATACGTTCCCGATCTAAATCTCGCATGGCCTTATTCAACGCCCGTTGGTTCTTTCGAAGCATTTCTTCGGGCGTTAACCGTTTTCCAAATAACCATTCCATTTTTCAATATTTCTCGTATACGATTTCTAATTGCGATTTTGTGGCATAAAAGTTTGACAACTTATAACCTCTACTTGTCAAAGAGTGATTCATCCGTGTTATCGTGTGACTCACGTCATGGAATCCAAAATGTGAATTTTTACACAGTAAAATCACAATTCATTATCACCTAGTTCAATGTGTGATTCCCTGTTCTGTAAATTACTATATATTGAAGACGAAAAAAAATGTGAATTTCCGCTGCTATAGAAAAAAGATAAATATAGTTCCGTAAAATTAAAAACTGGTATTTGTTGTTCAACCAAATTATGTGATATGTAGGGAATTTTATTATATATGTTGGTGACTGGGAAGCTGTAAGATTTATACTGCGCAAACGCACGGGGTTGGCACAACGGATATATTAGTTTCGCTTCAGCTCACTTAGAGCGCGATGGTTTCCGCATAATCTGACATTTGATTTCGTTTATGATAAATAGTTTTAACTAAAGCTCATATTATAATAATAAAACTTCAAATTTTTGAAATATATAAGATTTCAGGTTGTATTACATTTATCTGACCATTATAATAGTACAAGGTGTCGAATACATTTACCCGCCTTACAAGTGCTGCTATAGACGACCTGAAGTAGAACTAAAATAGTTTTTTTTAATTTCAGCATTTACTGTACCGTTGTTGGTCAAACGTCAAGAGCAGTCAATATTAGGTTAGAAAAATTTAGAGTGTGGTTAATTTTTTTCAAGTAATATGATGAAATGCAATTATCTTCTGTGATTATCGTTTAAAGGTACAATAGAAATCATTTCCTTGTTAAATATGGATAGTTTCACTTGTATTTCTTGCCGTGTCGTGTTTAAAAACGGCGAAATTCAACGTTTACATTACAAAACGGACTGGCACCGTTACAATTTAAAGCGTAAAGTTGCCGAATTACCTCCGGTAAGTTTCGAAGAGTTCCAGAAACGAGCGTATATATCGCACAAACAGACGGTCAGTTTACAACAGGACACATCAGCTTATTGCAGTGCCTGTCGGAAATCTTTTAGTACCCAGAATGCCTACGAGAATCATCTTAATTCGAAGAGACATAAAGAGAAATTAATTACGGAACAAACCAATGCTAGTATTGTGCATCAAAATTCTGGTTCTGATCGTAAGATTCTGAAAGATATAATAGAGGTAGATATCGAGACAGATTCTGAAATAGAGGAGGTAGATAGCGATGAATGGGAAGATGACGAAACGGAGAACGTAATCAATTGCAACAAGTGCTTATTTTGTACGTTTACTAGCGTTTCATTATTAAATCGTGTCGAACATATGTCTATTAAGCACTCCTTCTTTATTCCGGATGTCGAGTATTGCATCGATATAAAAGGATTATTGCAATATTTAGCTGAGAAAATTACTTTCGGTAAGTTGTATTATTTTTGTGTTTATACGGATTAACGTCATTTTGCATGTTTCAGGTTTTATGTGTATTTGGTGTAACGAGAATGGTCGAACATTCCACAGCGCCGAAGCTGCTCTAAGTCATATGATCGATAAAGGACACTGTAAGATGTTGCACGAAGGTTTAACTTTGGCGGAATATGCCAACTTCTACGACTATTCCTCTTCCTATCCGGATAACTCTAACGATGTGGATAAGGATAGCGAAGTTGCTGTTAATGAATTAGACGATTCGGATTATCAACTTGTTTTACCATCGGGAGCTGTAATCGGACATAGAAGTTTGATGCGGTATTATAGGCAGAATATCGATCCCGAAAGAGCTCTAATGTTATCAACCAAGAATACGAAAAAGCTGCATAAAGTTTTGGCCGGCTATCGAGCTTTGGGTTGGAGCCTTACGCAACAGGAAGCTGCCGCTAGGAAAGCTAGGGATTTACATCATATGAAGAGGATGCAGAGTAAATATAATATGCAGTTAGGAACGAAAGCGAATAAGTTGCAGAAACATTTTAGACCACAAACTAATTTTTAGTATATATCTTGTTGTAACGAAAACAAAAAAAAAAAAAAAAAATTGCTATTGGTTAAAAATTAGCTATTTTATTGCTACATAATTTATTTATTTACATATGTAAATTTAGATCTATATTTTAGAATTACATAAGAGATAATGTAAATTCTAATTGAGTTTTTTCCTATAATCGGATTCTGGAGAGTTCTTATTATATCCGAAAATATCCATTTCATCAGGACCGCTCCTTCTAGTTGATTGTAACTGTTCTGCGTTTACAATTGTAGTAGGACTAACTTTGCTGAGGAGTAGTTCCGTTTCGCTCGGGCAATCCCCCACATTGCTGCTTGTGGATCGAGTTAAATTTAAAATCATTCTACGATAATGTAATTAAACGTTTATTGCATTTTATTTTGTTTAAGATTTAATATTGATATACCTGCTTCGCATTTCCTGTTGCCTCTTCGCCTTCAACTTCTCGAATTCATCGCTCTCAGAATCCGTAACAGATCCTATACTGATATTGTCCAGAGCATCGTTCGGTGAAGCTTGAGATTCTGACGGGGCAGAACGCGAAAACCCTCCATTAGGCATATTCCTGGAATAATAATTGTGTGACGTGATCTTTTCCTTCGATGATCTGACGATTTACCTGTTTCTCGATTGCGGTACAGAAATTGGATCGGAAGGTGGTGGTGGGCTAAATATATTCATCACAGATGGTCGAGGTTCGTTAGCATTTTTCTGCGAGGTAATGGTTAATTGCTCGTCGACCTAGAAATCATCAATCAATCGTAAGATCAGGGGTCTTGTATAAAGAATTGCGTACCTCTTCGATGACTTGATCCGTAATCCTCATGGTATTTGGTTGCGTCCTAATCTGCGAAGGTAGAGAACTGCTACTTCCTCCGCTGGTCATTTTATTCGGTGTTGGAGCCGGAGCAACCAATTCGATTGGAGAATCTTTTTCCAATTTTGGATCTCGATTATCATCTTTAGTAAATAATTTCTTAAGCACGTTTGTTACGGAATTAACTCGCGAAATTGAATCTATCATGAAAGAATAGCAATTATATTTTTATAGAAATATGTGATACGAATACTTACCAGGCACTGAAGCGCCAGGATTGGAGACCTGCGACATACCCCGTTTTAATTGAGCGGCGCTAGGTCTCGCTGTAAACATGATGCCACTATTCATATCGTTCATGAATTGCATATCGTCGATCTTTACTCCTGTGGGTATCGCGAAGTCCGCAGTTTGGGGCATCACTGCGATGTTAGCCGTGGAGGGAAGGGGGTGCTGTTCTCTGAACGGTTCCGAAGCTAAAGTGTACGGCAGTTCTTGCGGGAACACCTCATCCCAATACTGGTCTCGAACTAGTTCCGGATGAGCATGATGCATCTCATCGACTATCAGGTACGACACCTACACGTATAGATAATATCATCGGATTGTTTTAATTAAAATTAATTTGATTAATCGGTGCGTACCTGTAAGTTTCTATCCACCATCCAATTTACTTCAAAATCATCGTCGTCGTCGCCGAACGGATTGATTAAAGATTCGGCCACCTTTAACCAACCCATATAGAAGAAGAATTGTAAAGTTGTGAATACAGGGAAGAATATGTCAAATTTGTACGGCCCACCTTCTACCCATTGATGACCCATCAATGCTGTAAGAAAGTATGTATATACAGCCAATGTTACTACCTAAAAAGATTCAGATGTAATCAAATTTAACACGTGTTTGAAGAAACCGTTCGTCCTTAAAATTTATTCCGTAAATAAATCAAACCCAAAACTTACCTGAGTATAAACTAACGGTATGCTTATAGTATCGTAACTTAATAAAAGGCCACATTGTCCTCGTAATTTGTTTAATTCATCTATTATAGTTTTAACCGCGAAATCATCTCTTATCCGACCTTCTTTTCTAGCGCGTGTGATAATACTGCTCGCCCAAACTATTGGCATCCTGTAAATCGACACTTACATCTTTTCCATAGTTAAAAGAAAAAATTAAATAAAAGTTTACCAATGTTTGGAATACTTTGGAAATTTTAGATTTAAATCGGATATTATATCCCTCTCGCTAACTTGCAGAAGACCAGCTTCCACAAAATGATCTAACGTCGGGAATCTTTTCTTAACTCTAGGCGATATCATAGTGAACATCATGGTGATACACAAACATACGTATCTCATTACTGTGCGTCTCATCACACGACCGCGTTCGTCCTACGGATAACACCATACATCCCGGTTACAATATAAAAAGGCTATAAATTACCTGACCGTGTATTGTGGCACTGACAAACACCGCGATCGTATCAGGCCATGGTATCGATGTATATTGATTCCACCATCGTGTCATAACAATTGAAACGTAGAAACCAAGTACGAAAGACAACGGTATCAGATCACTATAATCTTTACAATACTGTACAATTTCTTCAAATATTCTATAAAAAAAAAACAAACGCCACAATGAATTAAATGTCAAAATTTAGGTTATGCATGGGTATGTTAATTTTGACAATTTCAAATCACATAGTATAGTACACTCGCTTGCAATAAAATTGCGTACACTTTATTATACCTATGTAATTTGGATGTAATCTGTCATCTATAATTTGAAAAGTACATTTCAATACATCGAAAAAACATGAAAATTGGTATAGGAGTTGTACGCAGATTTATTGCAAGCGACTGTACTTGAAAATTAAATAATTTGCAAAACGTTCACTCACTTTTTTGATTCATCGTTAAGAGCAAGATGATACACCGAACTCAAACAATAATAAGCAAATAGGAATATAGATAAATCGATCCATACTAATTTGTAAATACTGCCTTTCCATCTAGAAACAAATCAACATCTTATTATTACAATCTAAACGAGACATATAATCACAATTATTCGTCTTACCTTCTTAATAGTTTCAGAAAACAACCTAACTTTGTGCAAGTGGCTACTTCTGCGGTATACGTTACAGTCATTATTATTTACAGAGTGTTTTTTAAATATAAGTTGGGAAGGACGAAGGACGTTGCATGCGGTGTATAACATGATAATAATAATTGATGAAATCATAAAGGTAATTATCCATTTCTCAGAAATTGCTTCTCTTGCTTCACGAACATTACACGGATCAGAATTCACAACAACATAAAGGAATAGTTACGATACATACGAAACTAATTCGTTGAAAAGGAATAGAGACAATGGGCGATATAGAAAAAAAAACGGGAGAGATCGGTCATTGAATTATTGCATGACACCAGCAATTAATTCCACATCTTTCCTATTTATAATTTAGCGATCATTCTAATTTTCCACCGATTATATAAAGACAAAAAGAGTATAATTAGATAGGCGAGATTTTAGATTGCGCCATAAGCAGATTTTTTAGCGATAATCCGAGTCAAAGTTTTAATTACATATAATTTTCATATCAAAATGTGTGAATGCAATATGTGATTAATTTTTGTAATAATAAGGCGCAATTGTAAAAGTGAGGCAAGATACACCGTACACATGCCAAAACTGTATGAATTAAAATCATATGATCTCATAGATAAAATAAACGGAGGTGTTTGTAATTTTCCGCAATAAATAATATAATTACATAGTTTCATGTAAAAGATAAAGTGAAAAATTAAAAAAAAATAATTATCGGCACGAGCGCCACCTA
Organism: Holotrichia oblita; assembly: GCA_023690525.1. NCBI lineage: Eukaryota > Metazoa > Arthropoda > Insecta > Coleoptera > Scarabaeidae > Holotrichia > Holotrichia oblita. Next base: position 155,475,223 of record CM043018.1, read on the forward strand.
AGTTTCGGTAGTTATAATGTAAACGCGTATTTTAGATTTAAACCAATCTTTTTAATAGCGCCATCCGTTTACGATTAGCAATATTATAAATATTTAGCCTAGTTTCAAACCTTATATTTCGATATAATAAATAGAGATGGATAAATCGCTCAACATAAACGTAAAAGAAAGATAACCTGCTTTCAAAAACATAACATACTTTTTTCCAAGTAATTGGCTTGTTCGGTGTTGTTATATTATTGCGGATAATTAATTGAACTCCGCTTCAATAAAATATTCCCTGTATAAATATAAACAATAAGATGAATTAACGCAACGAATTACGAGTTTCTTATATAAGATACTTACGGTAAATACTGAGGAAGTTGCATTTCCAAATGTTGGGATAAATATGTCAGATAATCACAGAAAATTGTACTCCAAGAAGGGAACGGGCACGGTGCCAAAAATAAAGTATGGTAATAATACTTCAGTATTCAATCAGGATGAAACAAACCTGGTATCGAACAATTTGGTATGTAGTGCAACAGAAATAAACACAACTTTGCATGTCGTACGCACTGCCTAAAAATATAACATCCTATATATAGCTTACTCATGTTATCTTTCTTTTGATTCACCTCTTTTCAGAGTAGGGATATTAACAGGCCGAATGCTGTGAAACATTTTAGAAATTCTGGAAAATATCAAACCGGTACACATCACTGCTTTGGAATGGATCATTTTATGGATGAACAGAACACGATATCTACTCAACATTCAAGCATTGTATCTTGTAAGTATCTTATAGAATTGATAGATTTTGTAATGCATTATCGACTAGTCGTCATCTTTCATAATACTGTTTTTAATTTGTTATATAGCGAATGATTTGTCTTCCCAAAACGTGGGAAATTCGATATCGAGACGTAATTCATCGGAGACAGTTCCAAAATGTGATAATATTACAAAGTATCCCGATAAGAAGCAGATCGAAGATAAATTAAATCAAATCAGGGAATATCTGCATATCACATCGACTCTCATGTCTAACATGAAGAACTCGGAAAACCAGGTTAGTTGTATCGATATCGTAGATGTAATACAGTTACGTTATATGTACTTTTATATAGTGTAGTGATAGTGAAATCGAACAATTAAAAAAAACCTATAACGATTTAAGAGATAGCGAGGCAAAATTAAATGCGATGCTAGTTGATATTGAGCGTTATGATAAAAATATCGTCGAAGAAACCAAAAAATTTAAGGTGATTTATTTTGCATAGAGATTTTGTTGTGTGCATGAATTTCTTTATTGTAGTTTGCCTGCGATAGTTCGATTTTGGATTTGACGATTGTGCTTTTACAAATCATCACCGATCGGGGTAGATTTATAAACATCGATTGTATGTTTTTTAGATGCTGGAGAATGGTTTCGATAGCACTTCGGAATCAGTGGCGCAGCTATCGAAAGGTTTCCTTGAAAAGAAAGTCGAGCATGCGAATAGACAACTGGAAATGCTACACGAACATGAGAATCTGTTGATGTCGCTACAGTTGAAAGCCGAGAATCAATTACGGGAAGCTCGTCACGCCCAACAGAGCCTGTCGTCGCATCAGAACACCCTCCAGATCGATGACATTTCAGATCTCAACTCGAATGAAATTATTAACAACGACCCCTCCTATAATGCGGGGAGTAAGAAAGCTAATCAGGAGGTTATAAAGGAATTGGAGGATCGGTTGAATAGCCTTAAAGCTGATAATTCTACGCCGCGTCAATCATCCTTGAATATACAGGAGCAATTCCAAGCGCAAGTCGACTCGATCCAGCAGAAGATCAATCAGCTGCGGGATTCCAACGATAATAGGAACCAGTTGATTCAATTTTTAGATAAACGCGACGTACAATTGCAATCGGAGCATATGGAGTTGCAGGGGAAACTGAGGGAGTTGCAAACTAAAAAGATGCAGGTCGATCAGTTGGTGTCGCAGTTGCAATGTATGAATGACGAGTCGGAAGAAGATGATATCGGTATGTTTCATTAAAGTCATTATTTCACCCACAAAACGCTAAGCACTCGATATATAGGGTGTGCAAAGTTAAAGGTGTACTACTGTTCAAAGTCGTATTTCTGCTTTAAGACACTGATAGATATGCTAATAATCTTTATATAGATATGCTTAACCTAAATTATCAAAAAATGTAGATATATACGACTACTATGCCTAACACGGCAGTGTATGTCAATGTCAAAAAAATATACAGGGTGTCATTTCCGGTTTGCTAGGAAATGAAAAAAAATCATTTGTTAGTGTATTCAATAGTACAGTCTACTGCAACTAAGAAACTATTAATTGCAAGATGAAAAGTTATCGAGTGTTACCGTTTTTTCTGAACGACCCCGTATATAACGCTAAAAATGTTTCAACATCGATATTGGATATTTTGCGGGTGAAATAGTGCTTTCAGCGTTCGCAATGCATATAAATAAATATTTACATGTACATATCTGTCGTTGTATTAGGTTTTCAGGTTCGAAAGATCGTAAGCATGAAGGAGCAACTTTCCAAGCTGAAAGATATGCTGGAGACGGTTAAGAATTCGGAAAATTTCTTCGAAACCCAGAACGTGAACGAAACGGACGTGGAGGAGATCGACATCATTAATGCCATCCCATCGAAATCGGATAACATGATCCAGAACGACGTGCGCAGCAATCAACACGACAATCACGAGAACATCTCCAATTCGCGCCTGGAAAGTAACCCCAGATCGTCCAACGAACGCAAGATCAAAGAGAAACAGGTGAATAAGAAATCGATGAACGCTAACGAGAAGGAACGGATGAAATTGCAAGCGGAATTGCACGCGAAGAAGCGCGAATTGGAGGAATTAATGTGCAAGCATAAAGGTTAGTTTACACAGCGTTTATTTTAGATAATTTTGTTTGCGTATGTTTGTGTTTTAGCGGCTTCGTCTAATTTGAATCAAGATGTTCAATGCGAAAATAAATCGGACGTCGGAGCCACCAATCATAGTTTGTACGAAGGAACCACCAATTCTTGGTATCCCATGCCGTCGAATTTGTACCACCTTCCGAACTCCAGTGAACGTTATTCTAGGTAAACCCGCATATAATGAGGAAAATCAATGTTTTGTTTTTTGTTTTTGTATATTTAGTGATGATGGCGGTGACGACGATATAAACGAATATTCAGAGTTGAATTCTTCAGGTGAGGCTAGTAATATCCAGATGATACCGCCGATGGCTGCGTTAAATTACCCGACATCGAATTACGTGAAACATAAGAGCGCCGAGAGATGTTTAGAAGTACCGGAATCGTATATGAGGGCCTCCTCGCACACTCCCGATCACAGTATACATTCGGTTGGCGGTAGCGGCGTTAGAGGACAACAAACCGAGAGGGTTAGGTCCAATAACGAAAGGGAAACTCAAAATAAAAGCCAGGTATCTACGCGATCGTCTGACACGTTAAGACGCGTTATTAAAATATTCTCTTCCGTTTTCAGGTACAGAAGCAACTCGAATTAATAAGGAGCGTCTGCGATTCGATGTTAGAACAGCAAAATTTGAACAAAGAACAGCCGGTAGCGACGCAAAACGTTCGAAACAATCTAACACCGTCACCGCTGTATTCGGATCCGAGACAGTTCGCGTCGCCGAATCCCAATTCGAACGCGAACGCCTTGAACGTAATGCATCCGGTGGTCGACCCGACCTGGACCCCGTCGAATTCCAGCCAATCGAACGTCATGTTCAACGACGCTTCCGGATATCAGAACTGGCTGACGACTAACACGTTGCAGACGCAGGCGTTCATGCTGAACACACTGAACCAGTGCTGCCAGATGTTGTGGTTGCAGCAGAGGGAATTGGCCTCGTTAAGGAGCACGATCGCGGTGATGCAGGAGAAACTGCAGACGTCGTCGTACGATCATCACAACGGCGGTGCTGCGCTGCCGCTGTACGTCGGCGCGAATTCGTGCCTGTACCCGGTGACGATGCCTCCGCCGCCGCCGTCGTCGGAGTCGAGGGAGAGCTCGCAGATGCGGTCGGGCCTAGCGAATTCGAAGATGAATCAAGTGTCGTCGGCGACCTCCCTGCCCAACCTGAACCATCCGCATGCGGCGCACGCTGCTACTAACACGATCGAGTCCGCTTACGTTAACCAAAATAACCTGCACAATGCTCGCATATTAGAGAGTAGCTTGAATAACACGACCGTCCACCAGAATACTGCGGGCGGACACGCGAATAACACGACGCTGTTGTCCGGCGTTAATCAACCGTTGCCCTCGCAGATCTGGAACGGGCAAGCTCTAAATAACCAAGTGGCACCCGGTAATAGAGCTAACAATTATTGGGACAATTTTCGCAGGTAAGTAATTTTTCTTTTTTTTTGGTTTTGATTTTGTTGTGTTGTAGTTTATTGGAAACATTTTTTTTTTGTTTTTGTGTGTTTAATTAACTTGTGTTTTATCTTCTATTTATCTATGATTGTGCTTAGATGTTTGCCGTGTGTCCTATTCCTAAATTCCTCTCCTACCAGTTACAATTAATTACTATTTCCGAAATATCAGTAGTAACAGCGTTTACGAGGTAAGACCAATTTTGAATCTAATGCATACCAGTTGGCATTGTTTTTTTATACTAAAATTATAGTGAGAACTAATAACTAGATTAATAAAATAAAAGTGCGTATCGATTTTGCGTGGCCCACTTTGCTGTATTTCTCGCTAAAGTCGATCTATCGAGTCTATAAATTAATATGAAGTGTGATGACGATTTGTTAACATAAGAAAATCTAAAATTTACAAAAATTATTGGTGCTTCATTCATTAAACCGTAGTTATCAAAAGATAAAAAAAAATGGACTATGAGGACCCCTAGTTTTTCTAAATTTTCGAACGTATACACAATCTATGTCTTACTAAGAGCTTCTGGTTAAAATTTCATCGTGGCACAAGCACTAATCGTTGCCAACTTCACAATGGTTTACAAGATAGCCCTTTATTTGAAACTTGTTTTCATATCCTACTCTGTTTGTGCCAAAATAAACGAACCACTCTGTATAGAAGTGCATAATACAGTTGGTGCCAACTAATTAAGGACAGACTATGTACAGTCTGTTCCAAAATTAATGTCGCTCCCAAGGGGAAACAAACCTATAAAAATGATGTTTCCCATAATCCAATGCGATTTTTCGTTAGTGAATACTAATTTTGTAAATGCGATGCAAACCAAATATCGATTAAACTTCATGCATCTAATTTGCATTAGCAGTTATAACGTGTTTTTCGGCACAGGGGGTGACATTAATTTTGGAACAGACTGTACATATATGTAGCAAAGTCCGTATATGCCTAAGTACATATTTAATTCGTGAAACCGATACGCACACCTTAATAAGCACAATCTGAAGATTTATTCGTAATCCATTAAATTAATAAAAAATACTCTCGTCTAAGATTTATTTACTTAAATTAAATTTAGAAGAACTTATTACGTTTCAGCTACTCTAGACAAAATTTACTATCGACGAAAAGCAACGAGGGTATTCAGAACCAATCCGCCGCTAGCGCCGGCATCACTAGCGCAGAAAGAACGAACAACATCACGGAGCGCTGTCAAACTTACACATTTCCATCGTTCTCGACGCAGAAACGCAACCCCAACCAGCAGGAATCGTCGAATTCCTCCGCGGACAATACGCCCAAGAGGAAGACGGCGTTGAAATCGCCACGGCACGCCGTCAACACGGAAACCGTACCGGCGGACGTGCTCGCGCACAAGTCGAACGAGAGCAACGATCTGATGGAGATACCGATACAGATCGGCTTCGAACCGTTCGCGGACGCCTTCGCCGATCATTTAGAGACGGCCGTCGTCGTTAACAATTCGAATAGGATGGCGGCGAACCCGCACGATTGTAAGAATTGTACAGCGCCCTCGTTACGGAATCGGAACGAGTGGCAGCACCATAATAACGCGAATAGTAGCGAGAATAGCAGTCGGCAATCGTCCAAGTCGAAATTGTTCGATGAATTGAGGGAGAACGTCTACAAGGAGGTGGCGTCGTTGATCTCCGCCAATCAAGGAAGGCCGCATTTCTTGATTCAACTGTTTAGGGATCTGCAGATGGTCAGTTCGGATCCTATGCGGAGGAAGACGCTGCAGTCCATTCAATCTTTGATATCTCATTCGCTCTCCGGTAACGCTACTACGGGCGTTCTTCAACAGGTTCGCGTCAATATCCTTACCGTGGAGGTAATCGTGATTATTTATGGAAATTTTTGTAGGTGACGAATGCGCAGACGGTAGGGATCATCGATAATAACGATGTTCTCGCACATTATCCGCCGTCGTATTTTGAGGTACCGGCGAATTCGTGGAACCATCTACGAGTAAATATTGTAAGTTCGAATCTACTTTCAATTTTTGTTTGTTTAATATCTACGTACATTGTCCTGTACAATTACAGGACAGCGATAGCAGTCTAGAAACGGATTGTCCGAATTACCTATCTGAAGTGCTCGAATTTTTAAATTCGCATAACAACGATTTCCTGCAACAGAATCTGTTGGATTCGTTAAAGGAGTTATTAACGGAATGTACTTTCTCGACGATATTCATTAACAACAATAAAGATAGCATTATCCAGAAACATTTTGCTAATTCAGCTATGGAAGCTTTCGAACAATATAAAGGCAAACGGTAGGTAACACAGAACCTCTTTATGAATTATATACAAACTTATTTTGTTTTATATTTCTAATATAATAATTATTATAAAAACAAATATCTTCTATCACGTCTGGTATTGTCAACAAATGCAATTCATATTGATCATACAATACTAACACTAACTAAGTAGGATTGCTATTCTGGGATGTATTTAGAAAGTCTTTCTTTTCACTTTTCTTTTATTTGGGATTGGGAAGAACATTCCGAAATTAAAGTCCAACAGTAGTCAGCAAGCATCTCGCTATTCCACTTGCCCTGATAGCGTTTTTCAATAGTGGAAATATCCTGATGAAATCTTTCCCCATGCTCCCCATCTCCAAGATTCGGGGGAAAAGAAGTTCAGGTGCAGAAATGGTGCAAGAAATGTATTTTAAAACTCCTATTACAGCTTAATGCATGGTAACTTCTAACAAGTTCACTACGTAACAATTTCTTCGTAATCTTCAGATTTTTTATTTCCTAAGAAATTCTTTGTCACACTTTTAAATGCATTCCAAGCAGTCCGTTCTAAATCTCTCCGAACGATTACAGAGAACGTGATCTCTGTAATCGTTCGGAGAACGTCTAGAGATCTGCCCTTGTTGGTGTCCAGTTATCGCCCGATAGAGGTCATGGAGTTTATCTTCTGATTTTCTTTCGAGTAATTTCAGGATATAACGGGTCCGGGGAATACGTTTGTTGGTTCATATTCTTGTATCACGCACTGATGAGAACTAATAAGTTCGAAACACGTGTCTGTGTGTCAGGATTGAACTTTCAAACGTTTCCTTTTACGGCGTGTGGTTATCGTCAAATTCATGTACTTGAATTAGGTTTTCCTTTTTCTTTGCTATATGTTTGTATTTTAACCGTTCACCTATAGAGTGACTTGCACGTCTTTACACATTTGTGTTTGTTTACATATATGTATAATATTAAAAAAAAACATTTCTAAGAAACCTGACGTGATAGCCAATTTTTGAAGATATTTTCAGAACTACAATGAAAAAGTCTATAACGTACACGTCTCAGATTGTAGTGTAGTGCAATTTTTGAAGGAAAAATTCACTAAAACGAAAAAAATTTCAGCGTACAAGATGTGCAAATGAATATACTGCAAACGATCGAAGATTTATTAAGGAGCGAAATATCACTGATAAGACTGATGAGGGAAAGCGTGCCCGACACGAACGATTTGAATTCCTTAATGACGAACGACGCCGCGACGATCTTGCAATCGAATCAAAACATCCCGTTCGATATACCGAACATCGCTGCGGAGGACAGCAATAGCACGCCTCAAATACAGAACGGAGATCTAGCCGAAGCGGATCAGAGCAGATTGGAACTGGAGGACGACGAAGAAGGTGCCGTCGGCGGTGTGTTAAACGTGACCGACGAATGCAACGCCAACAATCTAGGGCAGGTAATATGTTTACGCTCGTTTATTACGTCCGTGAAAATGGTGAACGTTATCGGTTGTATTTGTAATTTCGTGTGTTACCTCGTTTTGTCCATATTTAATGTAAAATATCTATTGGATGGTTGGTTATTAAGGCATAATAAATGAATAACACACACAAGGACGATCTTTGAATTATAAATTAAACAATCCACAATATCGAATAGTCGAACGAACAACGGAGGGAATACGAACGATTTTATTACAGAGTTTATTTCAGACGGATACAGAATTTGCCGAGCAGGGTTTGGATCAGGTGCCGACGCGATTAACCGCGCATTCGAGATCGCAATTGAGCACGCCGATTAGAGGTAAAAAACTATTATTATACGAGCACCGTGTGTATTGGATGATGATGATTTTGCGTTACAGATCATTTAAATTCTTCGAGGACTGATACTTCGGAACAGTTTTAACTTCGCCAGGACTTCTACCGCTACGGTGATTACTCATTTTTCTCTGAATTAGTACTGAACAATTAATTGTTAATTCTCTTATAGTTAGGTATCTGTATATACAAACAAACATATTAAAAATGATGATTCTGCATTGTTTTTTTGTTTTATTCTATTTCTTGATTCGACACTTTCTTTGTATGGAAAAATTAAGAAATATTAATTCAAGACTATAAAAAATTTAAAAGAAAACCTTTTGCAATTGCACCCAATTTGGGATACCTGTATATTCTTAAAAATATTGATACAAATAATGATTTTATTACTTAATCTTTAATTACAGACGATTTAACTTAGGTAGAGAAGGAGAAAAAAGTATCCGGACAGTGCGCGAAAGAAGGAGGCTTCTTACTCAAACCCTACTGGAACTTTATTGTCCTAGAGTGCATACAAATAATGTCTGTGCCTCAGACAGTCCATGTAGGTATACTACGTCAATAAACTACCCGTGCATTTTGAGTGAAGGGCGTCTTTCTTACATGCACTGACAGGATACTTTTTTCTCCTGCTGTACGTACAACATTAAATACAAAATGTTATAATCTTATTTTTTCTGGCCGCGTCAAAAGAAAAAAACGGGACATGTCAACGATTTTGACGTTAATTTAGTTTTGTAAGCTTATCTGTCAATAATATAAGGTTATGCACCTGTCAACTTCAAGTTAGTGTAATGCATAAAGTATGTTCACAATAGGTTCAAAAGAGTGATCAAAGAAAACTGTCCTTATTTTTAGCATTGTAAAACGGTTCCCGAAAATTTAAAGACAGGTTCACGATATGTAACTTTGATCAAAATTTTGTTAAACGTCAAAATGATTGGACAAATTTTTTGACCGCGACTGTACAATATTAGTTTGTCGTATACGTTTAATAAAAACAAATTTCTGGTAGGTATGGTATATGAAGTAGGCAAAAATATACTTAATACATCAATTAATGCATAACTTTTAATCCCGGATATCTTTTCATTTGTATTTGTAGGTCAAATAAAACAGGAATTAATTAAAAATCAATTTTTAACGAAAACGTAATAATTTATGTTCTGGAATAAATTGATTTTCTAATTAATTAAGTGGAAAGACATCTGGTATTAAAAAGATAAATACTTGCAGGTAACAATAGAGATAACTATACCCTAAAACCTTAATTCATATTTAATCGAAAACATGAAAATCCTCTGACCTGTCGATCTTTAAAATCAGGATGCACAAAATACGACATACAAAATATAAACGACTGTTTGCAATTTAAAAGATAAAAACCTACAAACTGAATTAATAATTAAAATGAATGATATATTTGGATTTTAATAGTAGTATCGTATTGAGTCAAATAAAAATGTTGAACTCTAGAAAAGTGCTAGCTTAATTTCATGTTTCCCAAAATATCACAAACTTTGTTATCAAATATTTTGTTCGGTACATCATTCATACAACAATCTTGCAAACTATTCGCATAATCGTGCACGCATTTATAAAAATCTTTTAATAAAATATTCTCCAAATGATTTTTGACTAAAATTAAAAAAACCCCTCTTTGAGCAGCTCGAAACTTCCTCGTATCTGATAGGGGTCGCGTCTTCCATTTATCCAATTTCGACTCCTAGAAAAATACGCTCATTATAAACCGAAATATTAAATCGTTAAAATTTTATTGTTACCTGTGTATCGAATAATGTCGGTGGGAAATTAAAATAATGCGTTAGACATTCCCCTAATGTCCTCGTCTCTGTCGGTGTCTCCCCCAATTTTTTTCTCACCGCTATATCTGCAACTTTCGTATCGAATATATTCTTCATCCGGATACCGTATTGTTTGGCGAAAATTTGCGTGAGTAACCTCGAATCGTGTAACACCTTCTTAATATCCTCGCATCTAAGTATTTCCTCTAATTCAGGTGGAAACTTTTTAGAATTCAACACTAGGAAATCGATAATATATAACTGATCCCATGTAGAGATGATAATCAAGTTTATTCCGGCAGTTTTTTCGTAAATCGTCGTTACCGCAGCAATCCCAATAGTTTCGTACGTTTTAAGGTAATTCATTGCATCGTAATACCTTGAATCTAAACTACCCATGTAGATGTAATTGTGGGACATCTCTTTTAAGCGGTCGTATTCCAATTTAGGAATTAATATAGTATCCTTGTAATTGGTCTCCGGACATTCCGTTTTGTTTAGAATATTTTTACAATTTTTACCTTCAGATTCGTTTAACAATCGGATGTATAATATATCTGATCTATAGTAGTTGTAGGGACCCTTTATGATGGTTTTATTCCTATACGATGAAATGTTAATAAGGCTTAATCGATTTTTGTCCCCGTTCACGAATTCACCCTCGAGAATATCATCGCGGGTATTAATCAGTTCTAACACTAATTTATCACCTTTTTTAAAATTATATTCCATCGTAATTTAAACACAACACTAAATAAAACATATTAGTTACAACATAACCAAACATAATAATTGATGATAACAATAAAGTATGCAACCAAATTAACGTGGTAACGTGGCGCATTCTGATGTAGAAAACGGGAAACTATAATGGCGTATCGCGACATCTACATGTAATATATCGCAACGCCGAGTTGTAATTTGCAGGTCATACTGGGCGATCGCCAAACACAACACACACGAAGGTCACATAAGTAAAAGGCGTACCCATTCTATTTAATTCTAATATTCCAAGGTATTTATTTTATATAACGTATGAACATGCGATTGTACGCCACGACTATGGTTTAAACTAAATACTACCTACCTATCTAATAAGAAATGTATCTCTAATACATATATATATAACCTATTATTCATACTTTACATAAAATTTGGGACGTTGTGAATAAAAATAAACTAAAGGATATATGTATATAGCTTTTTTCCGCTTTAATTTAATTTGATCAATACATCCAACACATGTATATATAGGTACAAAAAACAACTTAGGTACAACACTCTCATTAGATTTACATAAGTATATATTAGAAACAAAATATCAAAAAGCAAACATTAAGTTAAATTTATACATAACACGTTAAGATCATTGCGAATCGATTTATCTAATCTACAGTAGGTACTCAATATTTTCCTAAAATGTTAAGTTTCAATTTCACACACATCTTTCTACAATTTCACAAAACTATTGTTATAATAAGTAACTGGTCCTGTTATTCCGTTTACGTCACGAAAAATTGTAGATGAAATTCGTTCTATTAAATGCTTAACGAACATTTTATTTGTAGGGACGTTATATGTAATGTCCCATAATGCAACGAGGCATATCCGGTACGTTATGCGTAGGCGGTTTAAAATGTAAATGTTTCGCCGGTGAAGGGTTGTTGTTGTTGTTGTTGCTGTATTCCATCGATGATGGGGAATATTCTGAAACGAAAACGTAAAGACTAAACAAAAAAATTCATTACGAACGCATTCGAACTTACCATTTTCCCGCTTCCTCTTCCTATCTCTCTCTTCGCTATCGTAGTCCCAAACACGCTTTCTACTTTGTTGGTGATGATGATGATGATGGTGTTCGTAGGTTATTATACCTGTCGTATCAAGTTTATTTTCAAACGCACCGAAATTATTAAATCGAATTTCGTCGCAGGTTTGCATGTTCATCGAATTAAAATCCTTCCCAACGACGTCATTTTTGTTTATAATCAACGGTTGATAGCCATAGTAACCGTTAGATGTAATGCTGGTGTAATTTTTCGCAGGATTCGCGTCCAAACTGCCGTCGCTGATGGGATCCTGCAGTACAGGAATGAAATAGTTAAAAGCGACCCTCATCCTTTCGCACGAATAATCTGGATATCTAAAGCAGCAGGTATATACTCGTATAACCGAACGCCAGTTACCGACTACTAGTCAACTTGCTAGATTGCGTAGCCGAGCTAAATAAATTCTACAAGATTACAACATTCGAATAGCGACCAGTCAGTCGTATAGGTACTAAATGTGTTGTATATACACAACAATCATCTTTTCAACCGATTTAACCGATGTGTACTTTTATTCCGTAACGTCCTCCCCTACTTTACGCCGTGTCGTTTGTACGAATTGGGGAAATTCACGGGCAAATTGACAAATTAATACTCCTTCTATTCTAGCGATCAATTTTAAAAATAATTATTAGCGAAATAATCGATATGAGTGTTGTTAGCGAAATTTTTAAAGATCGTTCACGATCGAATCTAACGAGTTTAAACGAGTTGTTTTCCACGATGATAAATTATATTTGTTTTAAAAAATACCACATTTGAATAAACCATATGTATATTTATAATTATGGGACGAATTAGTGGCGCCATCTAGTTATAAATTATCAAAAATTTGTATTATTAATTTATAATATTACTTTCTTAATACTGATTTAAGAAAATTAATTTAAATTGTAATAAATATATTCATTTTATCTTACATAATAAAAAGTATTAAACATACAAAGTTTAAATTTAACTTGATAAACGGAACTTGTACAGATTTCTTTATTAAAGATAATTAATGAAGCCTTCTACGTTTAGATGGCGCCATCTTTTTTAATACAAACTTCATATCTTTTACTTTATATACACAATTATACATAGATTTTTCTATAAATAGAAAAATATATCGGTCTGGTATAAATTCCTCGAATCAAAAAATCCCACCTAATAATAAAAGAGCTAATGGAAATTTTCAACTGCTGAAATTGTAGTTATAATATATTTAAATCGTTAGTCGATTACCAAGGACACATTTCGATGATTAATAAAACCTACACCAGACCTACACTTAAAACAGTATATCGCGGAAAATTACGTTTCTTTTTAGTATAAAACAGTTAATTTTGTATATTTAGGAATTTAAAAACGTCACGATTAATTTGGCGGGAAATTTGAAACGAAATAAAAATTCTAACGCCATATATACATATAATGCGTATATTTTCTATAAATAAAAATAATTTTATAATTACGTGAAATATTAAACAACCACGAAACTTTCAAAATATATTTCTACATATTATTACTGTATATATTCATTTCATTTTAGTAAAAAACATGTCCATTATTTTTTATTTTATGGTTCTAAACGGTGTATCACAACGTTAGCTACATTTTAATATAAACATAAAACATTATGAACTTTACATCAGTAATCATCCTAAAAAGAAAAAAAACAAACGAAAAGATACGTTTACACCAACTTAATTTGTATATTAACCTAATGCAGATTATAAATATACACTTGCTAATAGAATAACAGTACTAATCGATCTTATCATCTTTATCAGGTTTAGATGAAATTCGATGTTTCTGAATAGGCACGATATATATACATTCCTAGAGCTACGTGTAAGACTAAAATTGCAGCGATTGCTGACCATACATTGCTTGTTACTTTAGATGCGGTTACAATTCCTACAAAACAAGAAATACTCAGTTACAGGTTGTAAATCATGTGATACAACTTACCTTCGAATATAAAAAATTTTACGCTAAAAAACGTCGATATTGGAGCTAATATAATAAATATGGAATAGTAAAATACCGTTTTAAAAACGTTAAATTGCGATATTTCGACCATTGTGGAAGGAATTACTAAAAATCCATACTACAATATTATACACATAAGAAGAGGTTATCCAAAGCATGGATGTATTATTATATGGATAAATAACGGATTGTTTGTTTAAAGTGAGAGGTTGCACAAGAGATTGAGCTAAATTAAAGCATTCTATTCGCCCATAAGATTTACATTGTTATTTTGCGTTTCAGGTATTTATCCGTTTATCTCGTTTAATATTGATCGGATACCGACTTAAATATATAAATGCGTAGTAGCTTAAATAGAGAATAACTTGTACTTTGATTTTTATTGATAATAAGTAAATACTATTAAATATATTCAGAAAGCCCATCAATGTGCGTTTCCCCCCTATTACAGGTATGAAATATATGTTAAATCTTCCGTAATATATAATACTTACCTTTTAGCGTTATATGATAATTGGTGCAAAAAATATATTCGTTTAAGATTTTCCCAATATATTAAATTTGATTTTTAAGGTGATTTAATTCATAATCTTTGTGCTAAAACTCACAAAACTATTTTCAATATCTTTGTCTCAGGTAGATGGCGCCATGAAATATACATATATAACTAAAGGAATATATAAACATCGTATAATGAGCATAAAATAACTAAATTAAAAATTAATTCTTATTAACAAAGAAAAAAAAATGTATTGCTCAAATTTAAATTTAACAAAACATTAAAATATTAATGAGATTCCATGGTGGACTCTGTTTGAGTAATGTTTAAATAAATAGTAAAAGAATTATGGTCCTTTCTCACAATTTTTCTTTAATAAGAAAATTAGGCTATCCGGTTTCGAACTGTTAGTTCATCTTCATAGCCAGAAAATAAATGACATCTCAGACTCAAAATGAATACATCACCAAAATGGGAATTGACTAATTGGTTATTTGACTAATTGGTTTATCTCTATAGTTAAAAGAATGTTAAAATTATTAAAGTAATTCTATATTTCAAATATGAGACAAAGATATTGAAAATAGTTTTGTGATTTTTGGCACAAAGATTATCAATAAATAAATCACTTTATAAATCAATTTCATTTAATATATTCGGAAAATCTTTCTTACGAATATTTTTTATGTATATATTCACCCATATAACGCTAAAAAACAAGTATTATTGGATTTAACATAATT
This sequence comes from Holotrichia oblita, assembly GCA_023690525.1. Taxonomy (NCBI): domain Eukaryota; kingdom Metazoa; phylum Arthropoda; class Insecta; order Coleoptera; family Scarabaeidae; genus Holotrichia; species Holotrichia oblita. Next base: position 155,490,597 of record CM043018.1, read on the forward strand.
TCATACATTTTAATATGGGGAAAAACATTGATGGGCTTTACATAATATATTTAATAGTAACTTAGGTATTTACTTAATTTGTAAAAACCAAAGTACAAGTATATTCTTGCTAATTATTCCGCTAACGCATTTCAATATAAAATAAGTCATATCCGATCAATATTAACGAGATAAACTGATAAATACCTAAACGAAACCAAAATAACAATGAAATCTTATTGAGCGTATATGAATCCTTTGCCTATTCTAATCTCACTTGTGGAAACCTTCACTCTTAATGTTGGATATTTCGCTGTTTGTTTAGTAATTAATTACTAATATATATTATACATCCATGATCCAAAGTACTTAATAACCTGTTTGTTTGGTTGTATAACTATTAACACATTTAATTTCGCGCCCTCTTTGCGTATTAATTTGTACTTGACGCAATATAAATTTGCGTCATCTATCAGGATGATTCGTACTATTTTCAAGAAAGAGTTCAATTAACTTTTTACTGACAACGTGAGTGTTTTATTTTGTATTTTAGTAATCCCTATAACGAATTTTTAAACATTACAGATGCGAGTACTTGAGTATCAACATGTAGTCAGCCATATACTAATGAAAGTAGAAAATATAAAATATGCTATGTGTAAAATGCAAATTGGTTTCGGCGGATTTTAAAATTTTTATTTAGTTTGGCCATAATTCTTCAGCATTATTTTAAGTAGCCCATCCTGTATAATAAACTCCTGCGATAAATGTGTAGGAAATGATGAATTATCGTGAACATGAGATTTTATAAATAAAATAAATGAGTTTCAGCGCCACTTTCGGGTTGATTCGTATTAAAAACAATGTTCAAAATTGCATATAAAGTTGAACTCCTATGGACATTACTATATCTTTTACAACAGATATTTTATCATGTAAATTTTTATAGAATTGTTAATTATCTGCTAATTACAACAATGTTAATACACATACATATTACACATATTTCATTTTAATGATTTGTCTCGTGATTCATACGTATAAATATATCACGTGATTGGTGATATATGTAAAAGTATCTCTATTTAAAACGACTTTATTGCACGAAATAGATTTAAATCTTATCGATTGATTTTAAATTATACAGAAATTTAAAAAATGATTTAAATTCTATTTTAAAATTTAAATAATTTACCATTTTTCTCTTGTTGAATCGTTTACTACGCCCCTGACCGAAACACTCATGATTTGTCATTTCTGTCAAATATGTTTTATCTTCCTATCAATCTTTCGGAATAAAGTAATAAATCGTGAATAAATTGTGTAGAAACCGTAGTTTTAAGTGCGATGATTATAATTTTTAATGTAGATTTTATCGTTTAATATGTAATTGAAGGTAAATATCCGTTTCGTCGATTATACATCCGATTGTGTGTGTTGCAAGCTCTTGACATTTTAAAAATATAACCAAATGTATTGTTTATTTTGCTGTTTCTCCCGTTCGTAACATTTCCCAACAAAAGAAATTGTTTGCTTAAACGATAAAATGCACGATATTCCGTTAATGGTAGTCGATGTCCTTGCTTAATCGTCTAAATATCTATATATTAGTCATATACATAATTACATTTTTAGGGTGTGCAAGTACTTAACTTATGCTTTTATTATAAGTCAGAATGTCCAAATATAAAGATACATTGCACGAAGGATGGTTAACGAAATCTCCACCTACGAAAAGGATATGGAGAGGGGTATTTAATTTAATTTAATTTTATAAACATATTTCCATACATTTCCTTTGTTTACTTCGTTTAGAGGTGGAGAAGACGATGGTTCGTGTTGCATCCAGGTGATCTACCGCAACAATATATATTAGCTTATTACACTGATCGTAGTTGTCGAAAATTAAAAGGAATTATCGACTTGGATCACTGCGATCAAGTCGATATCGGTTTCAAATTCGAAGATAAAAAAGTTAAATTTGATTTCATGTTTGCAATAAAGACACAGCCCCGCACATATTATTTAGCAGCTGATTCGGATGTCGAGTTGAAGAGTTGGGTTAAATGCATTTGCGATGTTTGCGGATTGAAAGCGACGAGCGAAGAAGACGATGGTAATTATCCCGATTACAGCATCGAGTATGTAACGGTATAACGATTTTTAGGTGTACAAATTATCGAAGAGAAGCCGCAATCCACTATTCCAATAGAGATACGTAACACTTTACCACTGAAACATATCTTAGAATCACCTCCGATTTCTCCAGTTAGTACTAGTCCTTACATTCCTATATCGGAATGCATTACAGGGAAGTCTCCGATTTTATTAAAGGATAATAATGTAAGCGTGTATTAAGTAGAGATAAATGGGTGTTATTTTAATTTTTGTAGGTTTTACCTAAACGATTTAATTCGCCGTATTTAATAAGCAACCAGAATCATTCGAATGCCACTTACGAAACGCCTACATATCTGAACTGTGCATATCCTACATCTTACGAAACACCACGCAGTTTATTACCGCACAAAAGTACAAAATCGATCAATAAGACATCGGAGGAATCTTCGAACCGTAAAAATAGTATATCACCTTTGCAAAGCCCCGCTGGCTCCGATAGTGTATTCACCGATGAGAATTGGAGTAACGATATGCTTTTCAAACAATGTAAGTCACATTAGACGTATTGAGATGGTTTTAATTTTAATTTAATTGTAGCTTCGCGGAATACGAAGACATCAGATAGTTTTGAGGAGGTAATAATAGCGGAGAAGCTGACGAAGGTGCATGTCGACTCGAATATCTCAGCTGAAGATTCGCCTCACGTACCACCGAGACCGCCCAAGCCAGCACATATCCACCAGGGTTCTTTCTCCTCCACCAATTATTTTAACATATCAGCACGACCAAGCTTGACGAAATCGTCTAAGACCAGCGCTAACTCCGAAGATGTACATCCCCACGTCACGAGCGACGAAATGTACGACTTCCCACGGTCACATCAGGTAGAGACGGACACCTCGCAGAATAATACGATGAAACGGCACTGTTATAATAACGCAGCACCTGTAATGTATCAGCACGAGGGACAGGTATTTAAATATGATGGATCTCCGCAAGCAGGAACCAGCAATCAACAGGTACGTTAGAATTTAGATCAATTTGAGGTTTTGTGCGGGTCACTTTTATTTCGAATGGTGTGTTTCTTGAACGGAGGTAATGCCAATTGTATAAATATTAATCTTGTTCTGGCAAAATTGTGTTGTTACCGCAAAGCAAATTTAAATCGCTGCTGTTACGATAATCTGTGCCAATATTGGAGAAAATATCTCTTTATTATCTTCGACAGGTATTCGTGTACGATATAGACGATATGAGCGATGTTCCACCGTCGCCATCATCGCAGAATTCATCGGTCTATTACAACCTACCTAGTCCGTTATTGCCAGATTCTCAAGTATGTATTACGTTAGCGCAATAATCCGTTAACGATACCATCAAGCGTATTTAATCGCATCGATGACTTCCAGGTAGTCGCTCCGCCGGTTGTTAACCGCGATCTGAAACCGAAGCGGAAACTCTCGGATACCTTATCGATAGCATCCAACACGGAACCATCTTCGCCGAGATCCGCTCCGTGCATCGATAGGAAATTGAAACCGTCCGGTTCAGGAGGTGCATCGGTAAGTATTTCCTTCCGGAGCGCTTTTCGAAGAATTTAAATTTTTCGATTGTACGTAGAAGGTATCCCGCTTGCAATCGTGCCACGCCGAAGCGCAAGGTAACTTGAGGAAAATGTTCGAAACGGATATGGATACTATTCGTACATTGAGAGCGGCACCGAGTCCGATTCCTATGATATTGAGGAGATCGCACGATAGTCTCGTCACCGATACCGAACAGGTAATTATTTATTTATTGTCGGTTAAAATATTCGTTAAATATTGCGTTGTTTTGCAGTTTTATTTATTCCCACCGATCGATAGCTTGCAAAACTATCACAAATTAGAATATTTAGATTTGGATCTGGACAACAAGACATGTCAAATTTCAAGCTCAAAATCGTCACAGCCGCTACGTTCACCGGGTGCTAATACCGTATATAAGAAAGTCGATTTCATGAAAACGGAAGCGTTCAATATAACGCGTAATATCTTGGAAAAGGAGAGGAACGCCATGTTCGAGTAATAAGCTACCGCCGATTTATTAATCTAGTAGGTGTCGCATAAAATAAAAAAGAAAAGAAAACGATCCAAGCCGTAATTCTATTATTTAAATTCGATTTTTACAAGTCAGGTACTAAATGATACAGATACAGATTTTGCTTTCTGAATTTATTGATTTATTTATAATGTAGTGTGCCATGGAAGAAAAAAGTGCATTGCGCATATGAAAGTTATATTCAAAGTTACAAACATAAATTTTTTTTATTAATTTGAATACTCTTCAATAACAAAAAAAGAAACAAAGATTCTGGCAATCGAAAAAATTTGTGTGATCGCAGCGCCATCTTTATTTTCACGTGATAAAACACAATTGTGACATAGCAAACTAGAGTTGAGTCACATTCATCAACGACTTGTTTTTATAAAGTTCAAATAGCTTTATCCGTTTCCGAGATATTCGACCTGGTAGTTTGAAGTGGCACACTCTGTATACATATAGGGTGTCTCAGCGTGACCGTTCAATGGAAGTTTATGGCATTCTGGTCAAAATACAAATTTGAAAATTTATAATTATATATAGTCGATCATGTTCTCTTCAATGAAAATATTATTAGATTCAACTTTCGACAGTAGTATTTTTAATGGAACAATCATGTATATTTTTACATATTTGCATTCCTCTATGTATAAGCTTTATGATTATCTTTTGTAGTTATTCGATTTTTTCTGCGACTTTGACGTTAGACTTTGACAATATCTTTGACAACATTTATTTTCCATGGCACACTGGATAAGTATCGATGAATTATGTGCAATTTTTCAAAAAATCTAATTATCTCCTAAACTATTAATTTTAGGAATAGTACATGTGGGATATGAAAGATGTAAAATTGGACGCCGAAGACGAATAAGTAATAAAATATGGGGGATGCCATTTGAAAAAAATGAAGTTATGGTTCTTCAAAATTTCGAAGATTTAACGTGCCATAGTAAAGTAACCACGCAATGTAGACAGCCGTTCTCGGCGCTAAAATATACTCCAACATAGTGTTTAAGTATATTATGAATTTTAAATCGATATCCGAAAAATCGAGTGTTCTCTGATTTTTTGAATAAATGCCTGCTATAGGAAATTTTTTCGGAAAAAGTTGAATAACTACAAAACTTACCGATCAAATTGCAAAAAGTAAACATATTCATAAAGCTTATACATAGAGGAATCCAAATATGTAAAAATATATAGTGTTCCATTAAAAATAATAAAGTAGATGGCGACTTCCGGTATAACCGGAAGCACTAGAAATCTAATAATATTTTCATTGAAGAGAACATGATCGACTGTATATAATTCTAAATTTTCAAATTTATATTTTGACCAGGACGCCATAAACTTCTAATGAATGGTCTCGCTGAGACACCCTGTATACAACAGAAGACACTGGGATAAGTCAATTTATTTTGCCAACTGCCAAGTTGCAGAAAAATTCTAATTTTTTTTTTTGTAATATTTGTTTACTGCTTATTAAAACGCCTTCATTATGACAATTTTGACGTTTATTAAAAAAAATTCAGCAATATTTACAAAAAAATGAATGGCAAATAATGATGGCGCTCAAAAATAAAAAAACGATTTATTCAAACTTAAAAAAATTATTATACTTAAAATAGATTAAAAATATGTTATGCTGGGACTGATTAGAAAAATTTGAATTTATATTATTCAATATTTTACGATTGTACGATATTTGAAAATAACATTTCTAGAGGTGTTTAGCATAGTAACATTTCTGTTATAATTAAACTATTAACACATGTTAGTATATTTTCTAAATCAATGCATTAACAATCGAAATCAGTTATTTTATACAATATGCACTGCATTTTGTTTAAAAAAATTTTACAAAATGCTTTCGAATTAATACTAACAGTATAACAAAATAAGCGACAAAAAATTGTTTTTATTAAACTTTAAACTGGCTGTTAATGGGTTTAGTTGTCACAGTTTTTTTTTTTGCAACCAAGTTTAGGATAAAAATTGAAAATCGTTAAAAATTGAAGATGGCATTGGACCCATTTACTTTCTAAATGTAGCTATAAATCATTGCATTTAGTACCCGCCCTTCTGTACAGTGACGTAGCCAGAATTTTGGTTTGGGAGGGGCCTAAAAGGGTTGAAGAACTAAAAAAAGAACGAAAGTTTTGAAAAAGTATATTTAACATTTTTAAATCATCCAAATTCTGACAGTTGAAGCGCGAAAGACCAACTCCCAACTAGAAATCATGTTAATTATTATAAATTCTTACGGGTATTGTGTGGTAAAAACACGTTAGCGAACAAACTTTGTAATAGAAAATGTGTAACCGCTACAATGAAAGGCACTGAACTTTCCCTATAACATATAATGTTTTGAGATGTATATTTGTACAGTAAATAATAAAATTAATCAAATTAAGCGCAACCTGAACAATTTGAAATCGCTCAATTTGCGACTTGCGATTTCTTCAAAAAAGTTGTCGCAATTTTGTGTCAGAAGTCGCTCAAATTCCGATAAATCGCCCAACCTGGCAACTCTGTGCGAGTGTGCACTGTGCAGTGTTGCAATAGATACTTATTTTCCTCAGATATATTTAGATTTATCGTTTCTATCGAAAAAAAAATATTTTAATATTTTTCAATAAAATTCGAATTATGGATACAGTATAATTTCGGAGGGGGGCCGGGCCCCTGGGGCCCTCCCTCTGGCTACGCCACTGCTGCTGTATGAAAATCAGAATATAAATAAAACAGGGTTACAGCTTGAGTTGTTTTTTTTTGGTTTGTTTGACACTCGGTATAAATCTATATAACTGGAAATCTTGTGATTACGATTATGTTTGTTTCGGTTGATTTGCGATTAAGATGATTTTTGTGTGATTACAGTTATACAGATCGCAACGTGTATATTTTCCTCTAATTAATTAATTGTTCGATTTCCTCCCCTCACCCCTCTCTCTTCTTCAATTTCATTTAAATAAGTGTACAGTTTGTACTTTTATATAGGATATTTTTCTAAGAAATAAAAAAAAAATATTTTTTATAGTCAAGACAACTTAACATAGCTTTAACACTTTTGTTAATAGTATTTCATACTTGTGGCCATTTTTTGACAATTTTATATTTTATCAAATGATCTATATATTATATATATTATACAGTTACTATTGTAATTATTATTATTATGTATAGTTTTAATAAAATCGTAAAAAAAAATGTTTGACTTTTTACTTCCATCCGTTCCTGTTGTAGTTTGCGGTTAAAACAAATTAGTACCTATATAATAAGAATATTAGCATTTATAATGCTAGCGATTCTTGTGTTTTTAAAGAGAGGCGAGACAATCAATTTCTAACGGATATTGTACAGTTTTCCACGTTAACATTTCTACGCTACATAATATTATTTAATCGATATAATATTATTAATAGTAGTTGTAGTTCTTTTCCTTCATTTCTTATATGAATAAATCGAAATGTGCACTTTCACTTCAATCGCGAATAGTTTCCTGTTGTATTGCACAACGAACTCGCGACTGACCCATTAAGCTAACTTATAACGTATTTTTCTACGACAAAACATATTGTAGATAATCATTGAGTTTTATTAATATCTAAGTAGTACCTAATACGAGATTTTGCGCAATTTCCATTCGATTGTAATTAATAAATTGTGAATATCCAGGCATTTGTTGATTTAAGACCGCATTGTTATGGATAAAATTCACGGTTATTTTTACGTTTTATGTTTTTTTTTTGTTCGTTTTAATAAGTTCAGTTCACGCATTAGTCCGTGTTACGTAACGTTCTAACGGATAAAAACTTGATACGAACGACAGCGACACATTTGAATACAACCTTTTTGAAAAGTGTGACGTACCTACTTTAATTTAAATTGTAAAACTGTGAAAGGTAACTAATTAATTCGGATAAAAAAGCCGACTTAACGCCAATTTGATAACGGATTAGTTAACTCAAGTTTGCGGAAATGAATACTAGAGTTGGGGTTTTTATTGTCGTTACAAAATTTTCAAAAATATACTTCTGCACTATATAGTAATTAAATACGCTCTACATAATCTGTTATATTGTTTTATTTGTAAAGGTAATATATAGGGGGGGAGGAAAGATTACGAACAATTATAATAACAAAATAAGCATAACGAAGAATTTTGTAAATAATTGTAATGTCGGTATATCTAATATAGTTACAGCCTTATACATTTTAAAGGAGAAATAAAAAATTCCCTACGGAGGACAAGAATCGAGAATGTGATCTACATTCGATTTCACTTTATATTGTGCATAATATGCGGCCGCATAAAAACTAACAAGTTTAAAGGCGGTAACAAAAGGAAATGTTTACGACAGACACTCACTAAATTGTATGAAATATTGCGAAACGTGATCAACAGGTCCCACAAATATTTACACAGGATTATTTGCACAATATCAATAGCGTAGCCAGGGGAAGGGCCCGGGCCCCCTCCGAAATTATACTGTATCCATAATTCGAATTTTATTGAAAAATATTAAAATATTTTTTTTTTCGATAGAAACGATAAATCTAAATATATCTGAGGAAAATAAGTATCTAATGCAACAGTGCACACTCACACAGAGTTGCCAGGTTGGGCGATTTATCGGAATTTGAGCGACTTCTGACACAAAATTGCGACAACTTTTTTGAAGAAATCGCAAGTCGCAAATTGAGCGATTTCAAATTGTTCAGGTTGCGCTTAATTTGATTAATTTTATTATTTACTGTACAAATATACATCTCAAAACATTATATGTTATAGGGAAAGTTCAGTGCCTTTCATTGTACACAATACCCGTAAGAATTTATAATGATTAACATGATTTCTAGTTGGGAGTTGGTCTTTCGCGCTTCAACTGTCAGAATTTGGATGATTTAGAAATGTTAAATATACTTTTTCAAAACTTTCGTTCTTTTTTTAGTTCTTCAACCCTTTTGGGCCTCTCCCAAACCAACATTCTGGCTACGCCACTGCACAATATGACTATAATTATCATCATATAATGGTGTTTATTAATGTTTAATTCAAGTTTTATAAAGAGCAAATAATATTTTGCGTCTGGCATCCTCTTATAAGACTATATAGTGACGCTTTAGGTGTTGTTGTTTTTTTTTTGATTTAAAATGAATTTAGCTTTACGCCAGGTCCAGCAATTAACTACAGAGAGGCATAGCTAGACAATGGTTCCAATCACATATCTGTCAAACCGTAAACATCAGTTTGTTAAAATTCATAACCATCCATCAGTCACGTGTACCATTAACGTAAACCTTGGTGTGCCACAGGGTTCTGTCTTGGGCCCCACATTATTCCTACTTTATGGGTGTCCATGAATATGTAGGCAATATCTCGGATACATAAAGTTTATGTAAAAATAAGGGTGCACCACTGCTGAGATATTCAACCCTAAACAACCCCTTTATTTATGCCTAATTTGCCTTATGTAGGTATGCCTAATTTTTATAAATCATTGCATAAATGATTAATTATTTAATTTCTTTCAAGTAGATCTTAATGCATATTGAAATAAAAGTGACCTACTTTCGTTAAACTTATGTTTTCTCGGAAAAAGAGCGTTTTATGGAAATCCATGAAGAGGACATTTGTCTTACTTAAGGTTCAAGGAATAGTAAAACACTTATTGGGAGCAAAAAACCTACACACCTTAAAATTGGATGAAAAAAGAGGCAATACATAATTGCATTTAAAAAGCACCTAGCCAGCTGTATGTTTAAGGTTGAATATTTCAGCAGTGGTGCACCCTAGCAAAACAAGATATATAGACATAGATATTCATGGACACCCTGTATAAATGACTTTGCCAAAAGCATTAAGCCTGTAAATACAAATACAATTAATGCTATGGCTTCAGCAAGCTTGAACACTATTCATAAATGGATGAGTTCAAATAAATTAATAATTAATGAACAAAAAAATTTGTTATGCTTTGAAACAACTCAAGAAAAAATGTAACGTTAGCTCTCCCCTAACTTTTTTGGCTCTCCCATTTTTATGTTTACGTCCTATAAAGCATATTACATAGAAAGACTGGCTAATTCAGTAATATTATCCATTGGAATTATCTCTCAATTTAATAGATAGATTAAATATGTTTTATTTTCAACCCACCACATATTTTACTGAAATATTTTGTTCTATAGTATTAAACGATATCGAATTTAGTACACCGCAATAATAAATAACAATTTTTCGACATTGAATCGTCAAAATATTGCGATACCTCCATTGCATTATAACCGCAGATTCAATTGGCATTGCTGAAAACTACTATTATATTTCCATAAATCGGCCACAAACTAATCGACTCCGTTAAATATATGAGTTCGAAATTAAACTCATGAATATGATAATCGAATCGTTGAAGCGTGAACGAAACAACATCATCCTTTTCGGTTGAAAAATTTATAGCTCGAGCTATCGTCGTTCCCAATACTTTTGAATTATGTTGTATACCGATTTCACCTATATATGCATAGTTTCCACTTTTATATCGAGAAATGTTAATGAGCATGAATACGGGAGACAAATAACTGTATAATATGCAATATATAAGTACATTTACTTTATGGAACGAATGTAATCATTCGCTTGTGAACTGTTTTGTGGTCTACGATACAAAAAAATAATAACGAAAAAAAACTACACTTCATTCGACGCCTTGTCTATAAATGAGCAAATAACGCCAAAACTTTCTAGTTTGATAAGTGTGGTTTGTATGTATACATGAGATAACTTCAACTTATCAGCGGCGCAAACGGGACAAGTTCGTTTCAATTATTATGTATGTCCTGTCGGGAAGCAGCTTTATTGCGCTGCTTGTGATATGTCTGTGTTCATTAATTAGTGTTGTCGAAGTTCGCGTCGCTAAACCGGTCGCTTACGAGTTCGGGGATAGAATACCGAAGACGGCTGATTTGGATGGAGCCTCATCCGTTGACAGGAAAGCCACGGTCGTGAAACGTCAACCGCAAACAGTTTATAAACCGGCTAACGTTGTAGCGACAATACCCGTTCAAATTCCAGCGAAAAAGGCGACCGTGCAAAGGACTCGTTCGGCCAAGAAAGCTACCATCCCGATAAAGAAGCAGCAGCAATTTGTAGCTCCCGTCGTTTACAACGTTGCGCCAGCTAAACAGGAAAAAATAACTAATACGCCGATCGTAAAACAACAACTTACATCTCCCACTGTAGCTTATACTGCTGAACCTATTAAAGCAATAACGCGTAAACCGGAATTAGCTAAGAACAAGGAGAAAACTTTACAAACTCCCTTAACGTTTTCGTACAATAATGATCTGAAGACGTCTGCTAGTCACGGTGGCGAATACGTTGTCGCTGAAAGTGATGGCTCCAATCATGGAGGAAGTGATGGCCACCAAGGAGGAGGTGGAGGAGATGGTGGTAATCACCATCGTGAACCTCACGACTGGTCCTACGAGAAAGGCGGCGGAAGAAAACATCACGCTGGACACCACTCCGCTGGTGGTGAAAAAGGCGTAAAAGAATACGATGGTGATCACGAATATGTGAAAGCCGAGAAAGGATATCACGACAAAGAAGGCCATCAAGGTAAATATAAAGATGAAGTTGGGAATAAGAAGTCTCACAATTACGATGATGGTATTTACGGCGAATATCATAAAGGTGAAAAAGGGGAAAGAGGTTCTAAGGTATGTTTATTATTATTAAATTTAAATCGGGCAATTGAATTAAAAATTTGATTGATTTTAGTACGACGAAGAAGGCGAACACTCGAAAGGCCACAATACCAAAGGAGAACACAATATCCACAAGAAAGAAGAATATGAGAAGAAACACGAATTCTACGACGAATTCCACGAAGGCGGGGACCAAGAAAAACACGGCGATTTCCATTACGAAGATGGCTTTCAAAAAAGGCGGCTCCAGCAAAGGAGCCCATCACAAATCCAACGACCACGAAGATCATTACGGCAAGAAAGGTCACCACCTAAAAGAAGACCATTACGATTACGATAAGGGACATAACGTGGCCGATGGTCACGACCAGCATTATAATCACAAAGCTAAACACGGAAAGAAAGGCGGTTATAAAGACGGGAAAAAATGGGGTCATGAAAGCGGCGGAGGTTCCGGTTCTCGCGGAAAACGAGGAAGTGGTCACCCTCAACACAGTCCTATTTACCAGGTTGCTGAGGAATACGATGGTTATTATCCCATCGACAGTCACACACATTACATCGTTACTCATTACTAAGAAGAAAGATGATAGTATATTAAGCTGTTATCGTTTTTTTTTATTTGTTAATTTTTATATAGTGTAATTTATTTATAAAAAATAAATGCTTCTGTACATAAATTTTAAATTACATTTTCAGTATAATATAGGCAACTTAATGTACACCACGTTTTTAACTTTTATTTTAATCGCAAGAGGGCTACAATAAACACATCGTCGATAATGTAGAAATCTGATAATAGCAGGAAAATAGGAAGCTGTAATTTAAAAAATAGGAAACTGTAATTTAACTAGTTCAAATTATTTCTCAAAGAGGGCGTTCTATGTTACGACTCAATCGATAATGCAGAGATTTCAATTAGACATGTTTATTTTCTGATAAACTGTCAAATTTATAAAAGAAAATAAATAGGGCAAATTCATCAGCTCTAACTGCAAATATTTAAGATAATTCCGATTATGTTAATTAAAATGCCGATTAATAATGATGTTTATTAAATGTGTCGTCGTCCGGCTCAATTCTAACGTTAACTGAAAAATGGATCATTTAGCGCAGGATCTATCAATTGCCTTGGAGGAAACTGAATCCTGTGGACCGATTACCCTCGATAATAATCGAAAATGGGGTATACGAAGACGGACGCGTTCCGCTGGCAATTTACGTAAGAATTATTCACTAATTATATATATCTATAATCGGAAGATTATCTATTAATTAATTTGCTTGTGATCTTCTGGTAGATATTTACACGAATAAATCCGGCGATAATCAATCGGAAGATAGCTCGAGTAGTATCTCTGAGATTAGAATTCAGGATCGGAATCGAGCTAAATACGCTACGAGTTTTCATCATTCGGATTCCGATGATATGTCGTTAAGTTTTACAGTGGCTCGAGCCATCAATACTAGATCGCATTCGCTGAGGATGAAAAATTCGCTTCAAGCATTTATTAGAACGAGATATAGTAAAATTGGTAACATCTCTTAGTTACGTAATTAAGTGAATATTTACGTAGATAAGTTTTTAGGAATGAGTCATAGTTTAGAGAGCGATTCTTTCAACGAACATTCACCGCCCGTCCTAATTTGAGACGTAAGAGGAAATTGAAACGAATGAGCATTGACGAAACGCCGATTCCACCTTGCGGAAAGAGAAAACGGCCTCAACGTTTAGACGTTATTGATAGCGGTCGAACTTTAAGATGTACATCCAAGATTAAGCCGTTGCATCAAAGCGTAGTGGATAAAATTGAAAAATTTTGCCAGACCGTGGATATAGACGATGTAAGTTTAATTTTTTTGTTCCGTCCTGTTTTGCAGAGTTTATTTTAGTGTAATCAAATGGAAACGCAATATATAGACAATTGCGATGTTGTAAGCGAAAGCAGTTTAAGTTGGAGTGGCGGTGAAGGTCACGAAGGAGATGACGAATTAACGGATTGGGCTCCATCTCAGGATAACATGTCGGCTATGGATCAATCGTCTTGGAACGAAACGGATCCGAGGGAAATTCGAGCAGGTTATTCGTATTTAGTGCCGTTTATCCGATACGATTGAGTTTAATTTTACGATGTTTAGGTTGTCGACGATTACGCGACGAGAGACCCGGTTTTAGTATAAGTACAGGTGCCAACGAGAGAGTCGCAAAATTCTTACAAGATTCAGCGAAATCTGAGTTGAGATTATACGGTGCTGAACGGGAAAAACTAGGACAGTTGGCTTCGTTGTACTCTTTGGAATTATGGTTCGATGGTCCTAGTTCGTTGCTGCGTAAAACTAACAGGACTCCTTGCATGCAACCGACGCAGAGGCATCATAACGGTCACAGTGCAGCTCACAAGAAGATCAGAACTCATGATCGTAATGTATTATAAGAGAAATCTTTTGTATATATTTGTAAGATGCTTTATAGACTGACATCTATACTTTTGTAAATAATTCATTATTATTGGTTCATTTTATTAATGTAAATAGATTTTTAAGTTGTTATATTTTTATTAAAACCATTAAAAACAGAGGGATTGATCGATTCTAATGCAATAATAGACATTTATGGCATGGTTTTAAAGAAATTTCTACTTAATCATTTTAATTTAATTTATAATACATTTATTGATTGATTTTTTGCTAACGACTATTTTTGTTATACATTTATGTTTCATTTTAATCGTGGATTTTTTTAAGGTATCTTTTATTATATATGGGGTATTCCAAGTGGAAAGAATCGACAAAAACGACATTAACTAAAGCTCAAGTCGATTGTGATCTTTTACTTGGAATACACGCTATTTACGTATTTATTTATTTGGGAACCTGTACATCCAGTTCGATGCATTTATCTGTTTTGTTTAATAAACACCACGTCCAATGTAATTATACTTTAAATAAAAACATACTACATAGGTTTAAAGCTCTCTCTCTCTCTCTCTCATTTATTATTATAACATTAGGAATAGGAATAAATCATATACTAAAACAAAATCGTTTCATTTCAAATTTAAAAAATGGTTCAAATTATAAAAAAAGCAGCTATAACCGATCTCCATGCGACGTCATTTTCATGAATGATTTAAGGGGACCCACACACTGCGTTTCTGTTCGACGAACAAGTCTGTTCGAACAAAAACAATGAACGTGAGTTACCCACAGACTACAGTTTTGTTCAGTAGTTTAATAATATGAAGACAATATAAGTAAGTGTATGCAGTGGCGTCGGTATTAGCCATAAAATCAAAAGAGAAAATTCTAAATGGAAATTGTAAAATATTTGTATGTTTTAAATTACATTATTTTAATACAATAAGTTGGTGTACAGATGTTAAAATTACGTAGATTAACTATACTTGAAATGGTGCAGATTTTACAGTTATAACGACGGTTTTCGACTCACTTCGGTTTTACGATTTTTCGTTGAATAAAAACGCAGTGTGTGGATCCGTAGTGTAATGGTTTTAATTGGATATTTTCGGTCCGTATTGTACATCAAGAAGAACGTTCGGATACTTTTGCAATTCTGTCTGAATTTAAAAAAATACAAATTAGATATCAAATCAATTTCATACGAGACCCTTAAAGGTCACAATTGTGTACTGAATATTAATATTTAAGTATTAAATTCCATAATTACATTATAAATGCTAAAACTGTGGTTAATGTTAAGATTTGACAGTTCGATTTCGTCGATTTAATTTACCATCTTATCCCACTATACGTAGATTTAATCCTAGAATACGAATATAAATGTATTTTTCCATTTCAAAATTAGATTATCCTGTAATTTACAATTTAAAATCATAAATTAGTCGATTCGTATTTGTTTTATATTACGTCAAATTTTCCGCCAATCTGAACGGTTTAAAAGAATTAATAAAAAAAAACAAAAACAAAACAGGATGCGTTCAAGTCGGAGCTATACAGAAAAGTGTCTCTTCAAAACAAGCATTTAATTAGCGAAATATTGAGTGGATCGTTGGAAAGTAGTGTGAAAATTATAGAATAAAGTCTGACGCAAACGTAAAATCATCTTTTGAAGACAGAATCGAATTTGAAGAACCTGAAAATCCGTTAGCATCATCCCGTAATGCAGCATAGCAACCAAATGACGTTCGAGATTCCTGCTTTCTAATTATCCTTCCCGTACGTAATTTATCCTGTTAACAGATAAGTACACTTCAATTTCTATAGCGTAGCGTAAATTTAAGTTGCATATCAAGTCGAAAGTCGAATAAAATAGAACCAAATGTAAAATTAGTTTTGTGTGTACTGCGCAGGGCATATGTTTGTATACGGGGTGACAATTTAAAAATTTACAATAACATATCTGAGGAACAAAATAGTATATTGTTTACCGAGTAAGAAAAGCATTGTGACGCCAATAAGGAACCAGAGAATCCAGGAATGTGGCTTTTCCTACGAGGCAAACATACCAGAGAATTTAATTTTATATCCAATCCTATAAACAGATATAGGGTGTCCCATTTAAAAAAAACAGAGTTATTGACATTTAAATACTTCCAAATGTTGGCACCAGTAATTGTATGTCAATAAATGGATCCGTACATGTTAATATAGGAAATAGTAAAGCAATTCAAGACGTATCAATTTGCGCAAACCAAAATTTTCTACCTTTTTTAGTTTTGATCCTACAGCTCATTAACGAGAGCGCTGCAATTGCAAAATTTTTGATCAAATATTTATTTTCTCGAAAACAAAAGCACATAGGTTTAGGAAGGTCTTAATAAAAATTACTTAAAATATCACGTAGAATCTAAGAAAAATATAATATATAGGGTGATCCATTTAAAATAATAAAGTTACATACGCTTTTTCTATAGTTGGGACACCCTGTATATTTGGAAATATTTTCTAGCTTTGCGTCGTTTAAATAGGGACAACTTTTATTTAAAACTTTTTTCTCTATACCGTAAAATAAATGAATTATCAAAGAAACCGCGTTATACATAATAATATTCCAGACATCTAATGGCTCAACGTGGACAGACTGTATAAGCTGCGGTCGCGTTAGCTTATACAGTCTGTCCACGTCGAGTGATGGCAGAATTTTTTTCGATTTAGTTTTGTTTTCGATTCAAGATGTTTTGATTTAATTTTAATTATTTTTCTCTTTAAAAGTTTAGAACGAATGCTTTCTTTGTTAAGATCTTACCACTCAGTAAGTGGTGCACACACGTCAGTGGATTATTGAAATTTTTTCTTGAATGACAGTTCTTCGTATAACCGGAAATGATTTTATCGCCAAGAAATTTTTACGAAATTAATCCTACTTATCGAGTATTATGTATAATACAGGCGATGCTGATCTTTGTTTATATTGCATGTAGATAAATAGTATCTGGAAATTAATAATATAATCGGAATAAGCCAATTATGTGTACGATTAGTGATAGATAACCGGCGTTTTATTATTATTATTAGCGGACTTATCGGCGATGTACCGGGGACGGATAAATAAAAAAACAATGTTTACAAACTATTTTTTTAGCGGAACAATATTCGAATATGTGTATCTATCTATCTTTTTCGTGGCGATATACGCGACCATCTTTATCTCGGGTGTCTCTTGACGTCAGCGCGAACAACACATAATAGCACAAGCTTCTCTTCTCCGACTAAAACGTCCGTGGCCGCGCAAACAGCTGACGAACGAAAGCGGCAGCCAGCAGCGGAGAGGTAGTCGCCTTTTGGAAGTCAGGCATTCGGGCGTCGATATTAACGCCGCGACGCACGCGACGGCCACGGCTGAGGACACCCAGTCGTTGACAAGAAACTCAACTATGCACTATCCAATCGCTATAACGACAATACATCGAACACATCAGCAATAATACAATTTTTTTTCTATAAACTAAAGTATCGGAATTTCGCGCAAAATAAAATAATAAACGTTTTAAATTAAAAAGCAAAAACCCGAAACGAAAAGATCGTGATGAAAGTGTAACGCACATTTCTAATATTTCTACGTAGTCTATACCTATACGTATTTCTCTTTATAATTTTAATCGCCCGCTTCGAATAAGTCTGACGATGCGGAATACGCGAATTTTATTTTTATATTTTCTTCATCTTCCTGCGGCTTAGCTTTAGATATATCTCGTCTCTTTAAATTAGGATACACACGCGATAGTGCTTTCTACATTTATACGTTGAATGTTGTACATACAGTACATACGTATATATTATTATACAAACATCTATAGAAATTAAATTCGAAATTAATTAATAATAATAATAATAATAAAAAATGGGTGAACGTGAGAGAATATCAAAAACGGCAATACGTGTTGGATTTTACGATATTGAAAGGACTATTGGGAAAGGTAATTTCGCCGTTGTCAAATTAGCTAGGCATCGTATCACTAAGACTGAGGTAAGTCTCATATCAATCTATTTTTAATATAATGTATTAAGAAGATACGTTGTCCAATTTAATTATTTTAAAACGATTGTTTACAAGCAGCATCTCCCCTAACCTATTCCAATGATTGCTCTAAAACCCTCCGAGTTTGCGTAGCTATCACGATTAAACCGAGTCATTGTACCACTAATACGTGCTCCGGAGGCTTTATTTTAACGATTAATTTCGATAGAATGATGATCTTGAAGATTAATAGCGACAACTTTATACTTTCCCTAAAATCAAAATCGTGCTCATATATTATTGAATACAAAAAAACCAACGGGTCCTATTTCTATTGAAACGAAAAAATTTACCGTGGATTTTAATTTATATATTGGAAATGATAGATTTTGAAACAAATATCTCTCTCCTTCAACAAATTTGAAGTATGTACCTATTAAGAAAAGTTGTTAAAAAAACTGGTATAGTCCTTTCTATAATATAGCGACTCTCGATGTTACTGTCGAACGACCTATACATATCTGAGATTCAACAACCTTAAAAATTCCGTGTTTTTTATGTTTATTAAGTTAAAAAGGTTGGCATAATAATTATTTTCTTTATTGTAAAGCTTTAGATCGGATCTTTTCCATACTTTCTTAATCGATATAAATGAATCTTGTGTTTGTGTTCTCCGTTATATACTACACTGAAAAAAAGATTTGTTTATTTAACACTGTATCAGTTAGAATAGTGCTTTCGCAGACTTTTTTGTAGAAAATCTCATGCTCTATAAAAAAAAAAGATCTTACAAGTTTTTTGATCTCTCCTGTCGGTAAGCCTACGTTTGCAAAGAAAAGGAAGATTAGGGTTATTTTTGCGATATTTTCCCTCTTTTGGCGATTGCAGCTTTAACCAAAGACAAGATAAAAAAACTTGTAACACCTTTTTTCTAATTGTTACGGACTTCTCGAGCTAATTTTGTGCGTGAGTTTGATCAGTATATGCAACAGTAACAATAGCTTATTCCAATACTCTCTTAATTCGCGTTGAATTAACTCAATAAATTAATTGTATGAAGACAAAATGAGTATATTGACGTAATATGCTGCAAATGTAAAAATTTATTAACATCAGGTAATTAGAACTACACATTTATAAATGACATATTTCAAACAACTTAAAATCAATTTTAAGTTTATCAATTTTGCTAGATTATAAAATTTTGATAGTTAACATTGAGACGGTACTTTGCTATCAACTGTATGTATTGTCATGTTATGTCATTTCGATCGCTATTTAAAAAAAATATTAAGAAAAGGCGGTCAGGAAAAAATAGACAAAAAAGGGAAGAACGTTTTTGAAAAGTTGATTAAAAAAGAGAAAAATCAGGTGAAGAAAAAAAGGTTTTGTTTTAAGAAGAAAAGACAATAAAATAGAAAGTCAAAAGTTTGAAAAGAAGATTAAAAATTAGAGAGACAGGAGAAAGAGAAACATTTTTGAGAATTGAAAGAAAAAAGATTTGGATTGATTTAAAAAAAATGACGGATGAGAGGATATAAAAAGGTAAAGATTTTGGATAAGATTGAAAAGTAAGAAAAGGAAAATAAGTAGAAGTGTTCATCCTTCTACTGTAAATAAAAATAAATAAAAAAGTCGCTAAAAAACGAAAGACTTGATGCATGATGAACAAAATCGAAGCATTCCAAAATATTAAGAAACTCTTACGCCATCAGCAAAAATGCTGAAAAATGGAATTTCTTCGTGATTGGTTTTGCAAAGCAAAAATTATAAAACAAAAATACAAAATAAAAAAAAACTACATTTCGTCACTAATGTAGGTGGCTTCTTCGGGAACAAAAATTGGGTGAGAAGCGTCAGAAAAATCACGGGAACTCGACGTGTAAACCACGCTAGAGGCGAAAACCTTCTGAATCTTTATAACATATGCCAAAACAAAGTAGATGTATAACATTTCAAAAGTGAGAAAGCAGGCCTTGAGTTGTTTGTTCGCTTTTATGTTGACGTACACCTGAATTCGGTACATAACCACTCACTGTGTTAAATGTTAGTGTATTTTTGAAGATGAAAGTCGTAGAACAAAACAATTTAAGGGAACGTGTGTATAAGTTAATGTAGGTGACTTCTTGGGGAACAAAAATTGGGTGAGAGGCGTCAGAAAAATCACGGGAACTCGACGTGTAAACCACGCTAGAGGCGAAAACCTTCTGAATCTTTATAACATATGCCAAAACAAAGTAGATGCATAAAATTTCAAAAGTGAGAAAGCAGGCCTTGAGTTGTTTGTTCGCTTTTATGTTGACGTACACCTGAATTTCGAAGATGAAAGTCGTAGAACAAAACAATTTAAGGGAACGTGTGTATAAGTTAATGTAGGTGACTTCTTCGGGAACAAAAATTGGGCGAGAGGACCAGAAAAATCACGGGAACTCGACGTGTAAACCACGCTAGAGGCGAAAACCTTCTGAATCTTTATAACATATTATGCCAAAACAAAGTAGATGCATAAAATTTCAAAAGTGAGAAAGCAGGCCTTGAGTTGTTTGTTCGCTTTTATGTTGACGTACACCTGAATTTCGAAGATGAAAGTCGTAGAACAGAACAATTTAATGAAACGTGTGTATAAGTTGGTTGGACAGCACACAAAAAAATTGTTTTGCATCATTTTCTACAAGAAAGTGTCAGCCGTAGAACGATTTATTCAATTTTCTCAAGATACAGCAGAGGATTGCCGGCTGTTGGAATTACTCAAGCTGGCAGAAAAATGATATTAAATATAAATTAACAGGAAAAACTTCAAGACGCTGCAAAAATCATCTTGAGGCATTGAACAGAACTTTAGCACGAAAATTTCATGTTTCTAAAGAAACAATTCGTCAAAATTTGAAGAAACTAGGTGTGAGATATCACAAACGTACGATAGTTCCGAAATATGTTGGGAAACAATTATGTGAAATACTGCCAAATGTCGATTGTTGCAACTAAAGTTTTTGATGAATAGTGTTATTAGTGAATTATTGACGATGAAAAATATTTTACCTTTGGATCGAGTAAAAGTGAACATAATGGGAATTTTTTATACGGACAATATTGCGATGACCTCTGATAATATAGGATTTATTTCAAAAAGTAAATTTGAGTCAAAAGTTCTTGGTGTGGTGTGCGATTTCTCTGAAAGGAATTTCACAGTTGCATATTCAAGATTCAAGAGCTCCAGGGACAAAAAGACTATCAATTGGCTGACAGTAAATAATATCCCTCTTGTTCCGAAGGAAGCAAATCCACTAAATATTCCAAAAACTGGACCAATTAAGGATTTTTGGAATTTATCGTGCCAAGAGGTATACAAGAAAGGATGGGAACCCAAAACGACCGACTGAGTTATTTTAAAAATCAAGAAATCTGTGCAAAAACTTGTTGTCCAAAAAGATGATTAAAAATGTTCGCTGATGAGGGTCCACTTTCCTTATATAAAAGCAAAACGGGTCGATGGCCGCAGTGGTTAGGCGGCTGACTATCGTTGTGAGAGGACGATAGGCGCCGGGGTTCAATTCTCTGGAGGGACGGTGACATTTTTTCAGAGAGTTTAATCCCGGATCGACTTGCCATTCGCTGTTGGGAGCAAAGTGATTAACAGCGCGGCATCATAAAAGGCGATATGATGCTGTCACAAAGCCAATTGAACACAACTTATACACACAAGCAGACAAGTAATACAGCTTACGGAGTCACTGCAACTAACCACCCACCACATATAAAAAAATAATAATAATAATAATTAATAAAAATAAAACGTTTGAACCATCGAATGTTTTTAGTTTAAAAAAAAAAAAAATTTTTTTCGAATTTTCAAATTTGTGCATCTACTTTGTCGGCATATGTTAATTTTTGTTTTTGTTTTATTTTTGTGTTGTATATTATTACGTTACTGTGACGAGGAAGTCCTCCTAACATCCTTGACCGATTTTATTTTTGAAATACCTTCACTAGAAAAAATTTTGCAGTATTGACGTAATGGCAGTTTGTACTAAAGGTGAATACCATTAGAATACCAAATTAGAAAATTCAGAAGCAGAGGAATGAGACGCCCACCCAATATCGAAATGCCTCTAACAATAAGATGGGCTCACACCATTTCACGCTTTGTTGTATTCAATCCAACCAACTGTGGTTGCAGAAATTCTCGTATCATTCTGCAGCAATAAATTGCATTACCCAAAAAAAGATAGTGAATACACCCGTACATTCGGGTGTTCCTCAAGGAAGCGTAATTAGGCCAATAATCTTTACGACAACAGGATTTTTTTAAAATAATAATCGCATATTCTGGTGCAAATAAATTTCGATTTAACCGAATTTAATAACGCTAACTAATGGAAATTTCTGACCGATCCCAGTTTTCGACAGTCTCGCACCTTCGTCATATTTACGATTTGAAATCAACGCGTGTAGTAGTGGCACGGCACACATCATTTGCGCATTACATGATATTGACTTAAGCACTTATCCCTATCTAATTGTTTGCTATTTTATTTCTGGATTACTTGCTTGCGTAGAAACGCATTTAAACTTAATTCGAATGACGTTGGACACTGGCATACTATAAACGAGATAAATCATACACACATACATATGTACATCGTTGCGCATACGTCGGCTTCAATCTCGGAGGCTATTGTATAGTGTTATATATATATATGAATTTTTTTTTTTAAATATGTACTCATCCATAAATGCATGTGCATAGGCGGTGCGATTAATTTTTTTAATTAAATTAAAATTAAACACATATGTAGATATTTAATTGTAGTTATATCTAGCGGGTGATAATTACGGGGTTCCTCTCTACTCGTGGCTCTCTAAGCCTAAAATGTATGTGTGTATGTGTATATGGTAGACTTGAAAACACGCACGCACATAGGAGAGAGGAGTTTGTGTACCTAAACAAGCCGAGAGCCGCCGCGCCGCGCCGCACCGTTCGTTCATCGGAATCGACCTTGTTCGAAGCTCCTACTTGCGTCAAAGATGACGTCAATCATCTCCCTCTCTGCTATGCGTTTACGTACGATATACAATGTTAGAGCTGGATATCTTGGAAATCTTCGAATTTTTGCTCGTTATATATCAACTATTTCGAAATAAAAAAAAAAAGAGATGATGGAGAATTTATAATACCCACCTATAACCTTCTTCATCTTTGTCGAAGGTAACTCTCTATCTACACGTACACATAAAATACACATACATAGAAAATAGAAGCCGGATGAATAAAATTATTTGCAACAAATTTTCCGCTAGACTTAAAACACGATCACAATCCTTTGGTTTTGGTTTTTTTTTTACGTTTCTTTGTTGTGAAACTAAATCCTTTACACGTTAATGGATTTTTTTTGATACACTGGAATTTCTATCTAATATACATAATATTACAGTTATTCTTTTGTATTAATAGTAAATATTTAGACTTCCCTATCTTATATAAATTCAATTGTTTTCATGTTATCTACGAGTTTTAAGCCTACATTCGAGGTCAAGAAGTTATGTGTTTACCAAAGAGAAATACAGGAATGTAAGTTTTAAATATTGCTGTATATACGAAGTGTTGAAAATTTAACAATGAACACCTTTTTTGACATAAGACAGAAATAGCGACAATATACTTAAAAAAAATGCCTGTAACAGGAAAAAACATCAAGCATTAGAAACGGATCGCGCGGTTTCGACCTTTTCGATCTCGTCAGCGTTCCTCCAAATGTAATTGTAACCTCATTCCATCTAGTGGGCAAGGTACACATTGAATGCAGAAAATAATTCTATACCTGAAATCTGCGGAAATGACATTCGATAACTATCATTTATATTTTAATTAATTGAACCTGAAAGTATATTGGAGGTAAGTTTCAAACCAAGCAGGGCTAACTTATAAAAGATCGAATTGAGTTTCAAAGATTTTCAGTTCAGCACACCTCTTGTAGCATCAATCCTGAGACACGCTGTACATATATTGATTCTACTATGATGTGGTCAACACCTGGAAGCCCTCATAATAGAGATTTGGGTCGTAGAAGCCTTCGTATACCTCCTATTTCAAAAAGAAAAGTTTTTGAAATTTGAATTTATTAATATTAATTGTTAAATTATGAATATCCCCCTGTATATCAGTATTTTTTCGTCCAACTATTCTAGCTCTGTGCATAACATTAAAACAATTGAGTTTAGAGATAGACAACCCTGTATATTCGAAGTGCCTCTTAAACATATTATTATTGCAGCAATTAATGAAGGAGTGTCGTGGACACGGGTTCATTTCAATTTTTACGATGCAAACGATGCAAACATACATAAATCAATATACAGATTACAATTATTATGTATACCTACCTAGTCATTCGAAATAATTAATCGCAGAGATTAATCTAAACTTTGATCCTAATCATTCATGCAGATATATTAATGGCATGAAATTGTTTGTTTCGTATATTTTAAATTGCATATATTTTTGAAGTAATCTTTATATATAACAGCCAAATGGATTTCGAAAAAATAGAATTGGGAAAAAACGCTTGGACACGTCGATTTGTAAATACCAACTTTCTTATTTTAAATGTTTTATTATTTATTTTTTGGGTTCTTCGGAAAATTCTAGACATAATTCATGTACAATGTCCCATTATCTTCATTTTCGGAAATATTAACTGTTTTCAGATTTATTACGAAAATTAACATTAAAAAAAAGAAAATTATTTTATTTCATTCTGAGATTACACTAAAAACCTAATAAGTAATACTGATTATTTCTTAATAATGAAAAAATCATTCAATTTAAATTTGAAAATGCTCGCCGCGAACGTCTTGGCAACATGCTAATCTGGTATAGAAATGAACATTAATCTCAACTTTTGATTTAAGCCATCTAAGTTGAGGGGTTTAGAATTTTGACATATCCCCACAATTAGTATTATTATTATGCAAAAGAATTTGGTTCAGGTACTACATTGATTTGGAAATGGGGCGGTGCTCCATTTGCTGAAACCATACTTATTGGCAGGAACTCATTAGGATATCGAAAGTTATTTTGGAAGTTCTAAATATTTATCTCCATTCATTACCATTGAAAAACGATGTATTTCCAAAACATTAACTAGGATTTATGAAATTATATGAAATTAACAATAAGTGTTAATTGGATCCTCATTTTTCACAAAAATAATTCGTCTTACGATGAGCAGTTGGCAATTTTATTAAAGGAGTGTAGTTGAAATTTTTTCGACCAGAATTATGTTCAAAATTCAGAAACTCAAGCATAATATCCAATTTCGTCATCACTTACTGCATTGGCAGCAAACATTAATATTCTTAATAAATCGCAAAACTGTTTTTCTATTTTGCTTTGTTCCTATTACAATTTTTCGTGAAATAAGCGATTTTGTGTCCGTGTGTTATCTCCATAACATGGTCAAATAACCATTTTTCTGATATTATTACAAATTAACGATTGATGATAACTTGTCATTTGTTGCTAAGGCTATATTTTTAATTATCGTATTTTATTAATTTCAGATAAATGGGAAATAGATTTTTAGTGTAATGCAGCAATGCATTTGTGAAATAAAATAATTTTTTTTTTAATGTTAATTTTATCGTAATAAATCTGATCACTAATATTTCATTGATAAATTAAAATTGTTTCCATTTAAAATAAGTTGGTATATTTTAAATTGAAAATATTTTTGAAGTAATCTTTATTATATATTAAAATAGGATTGGGATTTTTCTTCCTCGTCTGAACAAAAGTTTTATATAAGTACCTCTTATGTAAAAAAAAAAACAGACGTCATATTGTTTAACAGTTTAGAATTGCTAATATATTGTACGTTATGTAACATTATCTTATAAATTGATATATGTTGATTATTACTTTTTTTTTCGTTTTCAGGTTGCAATTAAGATTATAGACAAATCACAGTTGGATGCAAGTAATCTACAAAAAGTTTACAGGGAAGTGGATATAATGAAGAGGCTGGACCATCCTCACATCATAAAATTATACCAGGTACATCTGAAACTTCACTCTTGCTATAATCAACTAATTAAATCAAACAGGAATATACCGGGTGTTCCAATTTGACTGTCGGACTGTACATACTTATCATTCAATTTCTATTCAAGTATTTCCACTTGTAGGTATTTAATTAATTGTTGTTTTATTAACCTACAAGTGGAAATATTTCAGGAATTGAAAAATTCCTACTTAACCGGAAGTTGTTCTCATTATTAAACCTTCATTAAATATTGATAATGAGTATTTCTCTTTTGTTTAAAATGAAGACAGATATTTTATGGAAATATACATACCAATAATAAATTTTACTACCGCGAGAGTGATTAATTTGTACACTGCATACGACTATGTCAACTTACACGACCAACTGGCAAGGGTATGATTTTTTTCTCTATCTCTCTATCATCTATGTAAAATTCACATAAAAATGGTTTATCTTCTATAGTGCGATAGTCACTTGTTATTATTATAAACAGTGTCAACACGTCGATAGTCGGAATGTTTAGTCATCTGACTATTTCTGTGGCGGAACGATGCTAGCCGGGTTTTAATTCTCCGGAAGGACGGTGAATTGGAATTCCATTCATCTACCATTCGCTGTAGGAAGCAAAGTGATTAACAGCACGGTACTGTAAAGGCGATGTAATGCTGTTACCAGCACAATTATACAGAGTGTTTTAAAAAAAAAAGTGTCGGATACTTTACTTATAGTTCTCGTCAAGACAAACAAAAAACGTTTTAATAAATATAGGTCCGCAAATCAATTATTTCATAGATAAAGAGGTGATTCTCGTTTAGGCTGTAAAATAATTGTTTATTTGTAGCATTTCCTAATCGTGCAATTCAATCTGATAAATTGTTTTCACGACTACATCAACGATTAAGTGTAAATGGTTAAAAACCGGACGACCAAGATCAATGGCAACTCGAGAAACTGAGAAAAATGTTCTAGCAAGAGTAGAAGAAAATCCGAATATCAGTACCAGAACAATATAGTTAGGGAGTTAAACATTAATGCTTCTTTAGTATGGAGGATTTTGCGAGAACACCTGCTATATGCTTTGTTACCTCCGGATTATGTTTCCAGACTTGCTTTCTGTAGAATCATATCAGAAAAACTTATTCAAAATCAAAACTTTGTTTTACTGACGAGGCTAGTTTTACAAACAAACAATAATGAATTTCTACAACAACCACATTTGGGCTGGATGAAAATCGCCATGCTGTTATGGAGACAAAACATCAACACCGATGTTCTGTAAACGTTTAGCTGGTTATTCTTGGAAATTGTTTGATAGGCCCGGTGTTTTTACCAAATCGTTTAAAAGACGAAAATTAACTTTTTAATCCCCATTACTAGAAGATGTTCTTCTAATTGACAAAAGTTAACCAATGGTTTTTGCACGATGGTGCACCACCACACTTTGCTGTCGCACTAAGGGTCATATTTATAGTCCGTGCTTGAGGTTGTGTCGATGCTTGAGCACGCGATTTTGACAGATTTGTAATGACATTTACGTCAAAATCGCGTGCTCAAGCATCGACACAACCTCAAACACGGACTATAAATATGACCACTAAGGCAATTTTTAAATGAAACTTAAAACAACAAATGAATAGGACGGGGAGGTCCTGTGCCATAGCCACCTAGATCCCCTGATCTAAACCCGCTTGATTTCTGTATTTGAGGATATTTAAAACAACTGGTATATTCAATGCCAATTAATAATGTGGGTGAACTATAGCAGCGAATAGAAAACAAATGCCACACAATCAGACAAAATCTAGGGTTGTTTGAAAGAATACGAGCTTCCTTTCGAATGTAGAAATGGCAGGTGGACATGTAGAACATCTTCTTTAAGCTGCTTTTCTTGTGAAAATATTTAATGCAGTAATATACTGTTTGTTTATAAAAATGTAATTTTTTGATGAGAATAGAAATCCACCTCTATCTGTGAAACAAATGATTTGCGTTGACGAGAACTATAAGCGAGTAGAATATCTGACCGTTTTTTTTTAAACACCCTGTACACCCATAATAACCACACAGCGAAAGTTGCATTGTGGTAGTCAGATAAGCGAGACAGCTTAAGAAGTCATTACAACTAAATATCCATCACATACCTATAAAAAAAATGCTATTTTAACAGGAGAAATTATCTAGATGGCTAGAAGAATATTGAATGTGATGTGGACTTGTAAGGTCCATTACGACAGCAGGTCATATTAAACTTCATCTCTCTATTTAAAATAATAATTTTGTGAATGCGATCCAAATTAAAGTATTACAGGGGAATAAATAAACTCTCCTATTAAAAAAAAGTAATAAATAGTATTTCTTTTTTCTTCCCTCTCCCCTCCGCAGTTTGCTTCACCCTGTATATTACTAATATAAGAAAAATGAAATAATATATCGATCGAAAATGGAATAGTTAATTAAAAAGGAAGCTGATACGCTATTAGAATCGTGCCCCGGCTATTTCTTCAGGATTCTGATTGTAAAATGTAGTTCGTTAACACCACCTTCAACTTGACTGTCCCTGACGCGCGTTTACGGGCGACCGATGACGTCACAACGTCGCTTGGCAACTGCACCTCTACGCTATTAAAGCTTACCGTACAACATATAGATATACCTACGTGTAGAATATTTCTCGACGCTCTGATTCCCGATTCCCTGCGTGTCGAGTTGGGCGCACAATTACTATATTTTTCTACATTTTTTCATTTCCGCATTTTCATTTATTTTCTCGCATGTATACGGACGACATTGTACGATCGTTAACCGCCGACGATTAACAACGTACACCTAAATCGACGTCGAAAAACAATGTGTAAATATAGCGTTATATTAGCGATTATAATTATTCTTTTATTTTGTTATGTATGTAGGAAGTGAACTGTAGATATGGGTTTTTCCTTTGATATCAATTCGTTATCGCTAAGGCCGTGTTATGTTAGTCTGACAATTCTCATTTTTGTTTTATTTTTCGATTTATTGTTGTTATACATAGTGAGGTCTTATCTAATATTTATTTATTTAATTTTTCTTCTTTAACAAACGAATTTGAGTCTCAATTGTATTAATTAATTTTATATTAATACTTGTTTTAATACAGTAGCAATTTTTTTTTCATATAATTTTACGATTCCACGATTAAATAATTAATTTGTATAACCATAAATTTATTACCTGATAAGTATGTATATACTTGCGGAAATGATACCATTGACTTTACGATTCGAAGTAATTGGTTTTACGTTTATTCAATTTAGGTACAGACTCTCTTTATGTGCAATTAAATTTTTATCGCCCCGCCAACTGATCAATCGTATAGAATTAAACGACCAACAAAAAAAAAAAAGAAATTATATACTTCCTATAATAATTAACTAACTGCGTGTTCTTTACAGGTCATGGAAACGAAGAATATGATCTACCTGGTTTCGGAATATGCCAGTCAAGGTGAAATATTTGGTAAGATTAATTTCGCGCACAAGTAAATTTGTTTGGCCGATTTGATTATAGTTTATTCAAATCTGGAACCTTTTTGTTCAAGGTTGTCTGCGAATTTGATTTTCTAAAATTCCCTCATATTGAAGGAAAACACGCGCAAACTACGAAAGTATGTAGTTTGTGTTAGTGTGTGTGTACGTGTCTGTTTAGTTCTCCTATCAATTAGTATAAGATTGTTAAACATGTTATTGGAATTGATTTCTATTTCGCAATCTTTCAATAATAAAAGAAAAAATACGTTTAATATTGCATCTTATAAATTCTAAATATTATATTATTATATACAGGTATAATCATGCATGTATATGTAGTTGGTTTAAGTGTATATACCGGGTGACCACATAAAAATAAATATTAGTACATATTTTCTATTTCCGGTTTATAAGCACAATCAACTCATTTTTTGAAAATTTTATCAAATTGCATCGTAGTACTTAGTGACGTATTTCTTCGGTTTATTTTGATGAATGATTATTGGAACTTAAGCTACTAAGATGGGGTGCAAAATTATTTTTACTTTACCAAAATCTATACAGGGTGTTTGTAATTACCGACCTTATGTTAAATTTCAAACACTAATAACTTCGTAATTTTAAATGGAACACCCTGTATATTTTTACCGCGGACAGTGGAAAATTAAATTCTTCATCGAATGATATCACATTTCTCTCATACCTAAAATGAATATTTTAAATATTCGCAAATTATGTGAATGTATTCAGAAACTTTTTCGTGGCGTATGGCTATGAAAATTCGTCACAGTTTTATCGTAATGTCTAATTTTCTAATGACAGTTCGATAGCATGTTAATAAAGAAATAAAAAACAAATATATTTTTCGAGTAAAGAAGAAACAGAATAGTAAAATTTATTTCGTAACCAAGATAACCTTAAAGAAAACTATGTTAAGAATGAATAAATATGGTATTAAAAAGTAATAAATTAATTCAAATTTTGTTCAAAATTAGCCCCATTCAGTTCCAAACATTTATTAATTCGTTTTGGCATTTGACTACTAGTGACCTTTTGTTTTGCGCTTCTGTTAATGAATTTATGCTCCTCGTATTCTTTCTTTTGTTTCCTCTGCAGTTATCACCGGAGTACTGTAAACTTTGTCCTTAACATAGCCCCAAAGGAAAAAATCCAATGGGTCAAGTCTGGTGAACTAGAACAATTGTTTGCAATAAACTTTCCGTCAAATAACCTCTCCAAGAATAAGTGTACATCTCTTGTTCTGTGAGCTTGCACCATCCATTTGATACCACGCAGTATTTGATTCATAATAGGCAGTGTATCAAGTTCTTCTTCCACAATATTGCGCAATATATCTAAATCCTTTCCCCATTTAAATTTTCGTTATAAAAATGTAGACAAAGTATGCGATTATTTTTTATAGCGCAAAAAACATTAAATTGCCAACTTTCCTGATATCCCCTTTCTCTCGTTACATAGGGATTTTCGGATGCCCAAAAATGACTGTTATGTTTATTAAAGAGGTCATTTTTGCTGAATTCCACTTCGTCAGTCCAAATGATTTTCTTCGTAAAATTTTCGTCGTCCTGACAAGCTATCCCGAAGAATTCAAAAAGTTGACCCTAAAAATCCTGCGTGTAAGTGGGTATCTGCTGGTATGAAAATGGTCTCCATTTATGTCTTTTTAGTACTCTTTGAATGGACATTGTTGAAATTTCCAAAGTTGTCGCTGCTTGTCGAAGAGATGCAGTAGGGTTGGTATAGAAATATCCCATAACACCAATTTCAACTACTTCGTCAACAATTTTTTTTTTTTATTAAATTTTGAAACTGTCCATGTTCTAAACAATTTTTAACTAACCGTCGCAAACATCTTTAGATGGAATTGGCCTGTCCGGATACCTTTGTCGAAATAAAGCAATGTTCGACTTAAAATTTTTCCGGACTCTCCATAAATCATCAATAAATTCCGGTAATCCTGATTTGTCAATCCTAAACGTGACATTTTCGTATACTAGATTAGGAACTGTGTGATATACTAGGAAGTTTATTACCTATCAAACTGTCATTAGAAAATTAGACATTACGCTAAAACTGTGACGAATTTTCATAGCCAATAAGCGCTCACATGAAGTTTCTGAATAATTTTTTTGAAATAGCTCCTAAAATATTCATTTTAGGTATAGGGAAATGTGATATCATTCGATGAAGAATTTAATTTTCTTCGTCTTGGTAAAAATATTGTACCATTTAAAATTACGAAGTTATTAGTGTTTGAAATTTAACATATTAGGTCGGTAAATACTAACACCCTGTATAGTATTTGTACACAAGTGAAAATAATTTTCAATAGCCCATCTTAGTAGCTCTCTAAGTTCCAATAATCATTCATCAACTCTTCTGCATACCGAAGAAATACGTCATTTACTACGATGTCAATTTGATAAAATTATCATAAAAATCAAGTTAGCTATAAAACGGTAACGTTTACGCCAAATTTGCCTGCTAGAATTCAATTTTTGAAAAATTTAATTTTCTAATCCATTTAAAAAATGAAGTTGATTGTGCTTCCGGCGAAACCGGAAATAGAAAATATGTACTAATATTTTCTAAAAGTTTGCCCCCAAGACCTAAAATAACAAATATGGAACTTGCTTAATTGCAGGGATACGGCTAACGTAAGCTCGTCCAGGTTACACCCTGTATATAGTACAGTTTCGGGGAAAAAAAAATCTTTTACTAAAGTATTAATTTAATTTAATTGAGGTCTATTACAAATATGAAAGTTATTAGTATTTTAAGGACACACGACAAGAATTTCTCAAAGAAGCGCCTACCATCCAACGAACTATCTTTTATTGGTGTAAAAATATCTTATTAGAGAACTTCCCAACTCCAACCCCTTAAGATTGTGTAACGAAATATGCCGAACATAATTTGCTATATCTTAATAAATTACTGTCAAGAATTAATTTTAAAAATTTGACATTCTTTTCAATAAAAACAGATTTGATTTCAAACGTGACGCACAAGCCGTCCTCTGTAATAGAATTCAGTTTAGAAAAAAAGGAGCAGCTTTTTCGATGCTGAGAATATTATACTGTATTATATTAATCTTATCTGTTTTATTGATAAGAAATATTAAATGACATTAAAAACGTCATTATTATAATTTGGAAGGACATAAAATTTTTGTTAAAAATCAAGTATCCAAAAAAAAGATCTTCTGACAGAGAAAAATTAAATTAGTTTTTGATTAAGAGATTTTTTTTTCAAAAACCTCAAGTTTGAAATTAAGAAAAATGAAAAAAACCAGTTCTCTTCTATCTCCTTCAAGATACAAGAGAAGGATATCTTAAAAATTACAGAAGCGCATGTAAAATTCTGATATCGTTACCTGGAGATCATTTACAAATATATTAAAAAGCGTAGGCCCAAGAATAGAACCCTGGAGCACACTACAGGTAACATATATCGCGAGGGCATGGGATAGAAAGAGGGGAGATTTTGAAGGAATGCTTATAACTTAGCTTCTATCGAACCGACCATTAATCCACTAATCTAATGCTTCCCTGCTAGAGGGCGCGCTGTTTAAATTTTTGACGGGAGTTTTGTTTTTTATTGAAAGAAAAAAAACGTGCAGTTTCGAAATTGCGAACAAATCAATGAAAACCGGATATCCTATTTAGTCAACTTGTTGATAATTTAGTCCACTTTTAAGCCGTGCATTCTCCACAAAATTTAAGTAGCGCCATTCTTATTTGACCACCCAATACATAATTGTATCTGTATGTAAATATACAGGGTAATCCATTAAAAATGTATGTTTGTCAATATCTCGGAAACGAAATGTTTAATTCTTTTTTTTGCGAATTTAATCAACCAGTAATAAGGAAGTTAGTAATAGTGAACATTTAATTTTGGACACGGTGTATACTGCTTGCTATTTAAAAATAAGAAGTGGCACACCCTGTATACTATAAGTAACCTTTTGTTCAGAGCTAACTATCGCAGCGTTCATTTCGTTCCAAATAAGTCCATTGGAATAAAACTCGTAATGAATCATCTGAAGGTAATGCACATTACAAATCAAATATCGCAGATAATTCTATTTATTGTCCGTTCAGTGCGTTCGTACAAAATCACGTTATTACATACCTACATATATGTATGTACCTGTACGATTTTTTCCTTTTTAAAACAGAAATATATGTATGTGCGCTAACCAGCCATTTATCTATAGTATAGTAGTGTGTAACACAATTTTTTTCTGCGATAACGAAATCGCTGAATGTGTTTGACGTCAATGCCCGGTTATAAAAATAAAACGTAAATAAAATATTTATTTAAAGACCTTCCGAGCGACACATTAAGTCATTCAAGATCGTCCCGTGTTTTTTTTTTTGCTTTATTGCATCGTTCCTCTATCTCAAGAATCGACCTATACATACATCGTACCGGTATAATATCTAATACCTAGCTATAGTATTTACGACGCGTCGTTTATTTTATAATAACACGTATATCCGTAACGAGCTATATAGCAATATAGCCTACTTCACGTATGACTGTGGGGTTCCGATAAAATCGATATTTTAATTCGAGTTTGATATGTTGGGTGATTCACAAAACAATGACGATACTTGACGACGAGTACAATAGATATAAACCGGACTTACCGGAAATTAATACCAATTTTCTTATTCTAAATATTTTAAACAACAACATAACAATATACAGGGTGCCCGGATTTCGTAGGGACATCTAGGGGAATCTATTTTTGGTAATTTAACCGCCTCTCTATGTCTTCCAATAAAAATCCGGGCACCCTGTATATGTTTGAATTTTGCTTCATCCTATATAAACGTATTCTGATTTAAAATGCAGTTATCATATGTAGTGAATCGCCTAGTATAATGTAATAAATCGACGACTAACAATTCAAAATATTGTTTTCTTTAAGAACAACTATATAGGAAGTTAATAGTGGTGAATCATTAATTTTAGACACCCTGTATATTCGCGGTAGATTCTAATCGATTATCCTAACACGTTCACATACAGGGTGACATAGAAAAAAGTACATTGCATAGTGCCACACAATAGAGGACACTAAAATAAGAAAAAAAGGTCCGCAAGACCTTCGGTTAAAAGATACGGGGTGTTGAATTTTTTTTAAATTTATTTGCAAAAACAATGATTAATTAAAACAAAAAATTAATAATACATTTTTCCATTCTTCTTCTTAATGATTGACGGCATCTTTGAAATATTCCTGGGTTATTACGAAATCTATCTGCCGATTCCATAATTCTTATCCACAATTTTTCTTCATTATGTATTTCTACAGCATAAACTTCATTTTTCATAAATCCCCAAAATGAAAAATCGAGGGGATTAAGGTATCGGGACTACGAGCTGGCCCCCCTCGACCAATCCACATATTTCCAAATCTCCTGTCCAAATATTCCCTTGCCACTCGAGAAAAGTGAGCTGGCGCCCGCCCCATCATGCATGTAATACATTCTTCCAGTTATGGCCAATGGGACATCCTCTAATAATGTGTTTAAATCATTCTCCAAGAAATTTCGATACAGTGCACCTGTCAATCGATTAATCGATCGAAATAATTGTCAATTATACCTGCCCACACATTAAATGAAAACCCATATTGGTGACTTCGAATTACAGTTTGATGAGGATTTTCATCACTCCAATGGTGCATGTTATGTAGGTTCAGTATACCATCACGACTAAAACCAGCTTCGTCAGTAAACAAAATTGATGAAATAATGTTTTGTCTTTGGTTTTGCAACCATTGGCAAAATTGTACACGAGGAACAAAGTCATGTTCCAATAGTGAATGAATTTTTTGGAAATGATTTGGGCGAAGAAGTTGTTCTTTGAAAATTTGTCTAACTGATTCACGGTTAAGGTTTCGTACCGCTGAACTTGTTTGTTTCTGGTGCTTGTTCTTGGATTATTTTCTACCATTCGTAAAACAGTTTCTTCGTTTTCGCACAGTGCGACGAGTTCTGGAAACCCCACTATTCAATTTTGGTTTTCTAAAACAGCCATCTTCTCTCAAACGTCTATGCACATGAATAAATGTTCGAACATTAGGAACTTAGGGATAAAGGATATCTTTCTCGATAAATACGTTGAGCTTCGTAAGAATTTGATCTAATAGCTTCGCCGTAACACATAATCATGTCCCTGTATTCTTCAAAAGTGTAGTGAACCATTTTTGAAAGCAAATTTGAATAATCAGTGAGAAAACTTAATCACGAACACAAAATTCCTCAAACAACAATCACATCAGTTTGACAAGTGTCATTATGACACATTATTCAATTGTTATTTTTTGATTAATTAGCGTGCATTGTCGGCTTTCAGATGCATTTGTACTGGAACCATAGATATTAAAAAAAAAAAAACCCAAAAAAAGAAATAAAATTCAACACCCCGTATCTTTTAACCGAAGGTCTTGCGGACCCATGTTCATAGGAATTTTTTTTCTTATTTTAGTGCCCTCTATTGTGTGGCACTATGCAATGTACTTTTTTCTATGTCACCCCGTATATTAAATACAAACTGCTTCACTTTTAGGTATTTAATGGCAAAAACTGCTTTAAAGAATTAAGTTTCGAAACAATTCATTGTTTATTTTATCATCTATGTGTCTGTATGTATATTTTATTTCAGATTATATTGCAAGGTATGGTCGAATGTCTGAAGAACAAGCGAGAGGAAAATTTTGGCAAATATTGTCTGCTGTGGAGTACTGTCACAATCGTAATATTGTACATCGAGATTTAAAGGTGGGTTACCTACTATTATACACGCACACACACACGTATAAGAACTTTACGCTGTCCCAGACAAAACAAATTTAATCTTAGAATAAAAAAAAAAACTACAATATAACTTATTACGCTTATCAAATTCAATAGATACAAAACCGTCTAGTGACTTGACCTACATATGTGCATGCATGTATAGTTGAATTCTTTATCTCATATTACATAATAACGCTTCATTATTAAAGAGGGCAAAAAGAAAAGGAAACGCTGCTCCGTCTTCGAGAATAGTTAAGTATATCAAACACCCTTTTCTCGTGTGCCCACGGTTTTAGAATGACGCCAACATTAGGACGCAATCGATTCTGTGTTAGTGACGTCATTCTTCGATACGTACTCGACGTTGTATTGGAGCAGCGCCACTTTCGTGACCCGAGGGGCGGTTCAGAACCCTTTAAAATATTCCTATCCATCCATTTCAAATAGAATACACAATAAAATGTAGATATTTTTATTATTATTATTTTGATTTATTCATCCGCAGGCTGAAAATCTACTACTGGATAATAATAATAGGATTAAAATAGCGGATTTCGGTTTTTCTAATTATTTCAAAGCCGGCGGCCTGCTATCGACGTGGTGCGGTTCGCCGCCGTACGCCGCCCCCGAAGTCTTCGAAGGGAAGAAGTATACAGGTCCCGAAATAGATATTTGGGTATGTGTTGCGTGATATCCCCGAGTGCGTACCTTGTCTCGTTACATCGTAAGCTGACAGTTACATTCCAGAGCCTCGGCGTCGTTCTCTACGTATTAGTTTGCGGAGCTTTACCTTTCGACGGCTGTTCCCTGCCCGCCCTGCGAGACCGTGTGCTGTCGGGCCGTTTTAGGATACCGTATTTTATGAGTTCCGGTACGTATCTACGATAACTACGGATTCCTACCTAACAAAAAAAATGAGATGTTAACTAGCGACATTATTTTTTGTACACACTGTAGGTACATACCGTAATATAATTTTTTAAACGAAAAAATTATGATTTATATTGTTTTAAATATATTTAAAAATTAAATAAAAAAGAATCATCGTCATATGATATACAATGATTAAACCGGAAAAGAAAATATCGCACCAACATTGTGAAAATATTTTTTATAGTTTAATAGCTGTCAAACGCGATTTACCTGTTGCCCTCTTTTTTTTTTTTTTAATTTGACAGCTGTCAATTAGCGAAAACTCAACTGAACTTGGTGAGATTTTCTTCATGTTTTCATCATATTGGACGCTGTTAACCCTGGAATGCTACTTGGGGTACATCTGTACCCAACCATTCTTAAAAAATCCCGCCATTCGGAAATAGATGGAGCTACGGTCGTGGGTTCATGATTGATTTGATAGTTGGGGTACAGCTGTACAGCTGTACAGTGTAGCAGAACAATACCGTATTAAACTTGTTTTTGCTTGTAAGTATATATTTGTTTTACTCAATTATGTGAGTGTTAATGTTTTTATTGCATAGCTTATGCATGCTATTTTTTTAATGTAATTGTTATTTTTTAGATCACGCAAGTCATGGCTTCTCAAAATAAGCTTTTCGATCTAACAAATCCTGATGATCTAGGTGAAATACACCGTATTTCTCAGGACGAGATCGATGAGGATGATGTCATTACAAAGCATGGTAGCAGACCAAGATAAGGTTAAAATCAGGAATAGAAGCGTGGCAACTATGCTTCACCAGAGGAAATCTAGATTCGATCACAGAATATACCAACAAAGAAATAAAAACTCAATGGCAAAGAAATGGGCAATAATGATACCGAAGATACACCAATAGCTAATAAATCTTCCTACACCAGGGACGCAAATAATGTTGAAATGATAGCTTTCTTTGGATTATAATATTATGCCAGCGTAATGAAGTTGAAAGGAGTAGTTATCAAAGAACTCTTTGACAAAGACGAGAAAGATATTTCGACCAACAATAACCGAAGCACGCTTTAGATTTTTAATAAACTGCCACGGGTTTTGGCGATAAAGACACCACACCTGAAAGATGAGAAATCGACAAACTTGCAGCATTTCGAGATGTGTTTGTGAGATCCATAAACAAAATGAAAAAATTGTACGTATACTTCGGAATACATTACAATTGATGAACAATTGGTTGGATTTTGTGGCTGATGTCTATACAAAATGTACATTCCTTCAAAACCCGACAAATATGGGATTAAAATTGTGATGTGCTGTGATGATAAAATAAAAACTTACCACTTCTTTTCAAGGAACCAATAGAAATCTGATAATGGACAACACTCTGTTCCAAAATTAAAAAAAAATTACAGTTGTAGGTACACTCCCAAAATTAATGTCACCCCCCAATTAATAAAAATAATCTTCCCTATAACTCGACACAATTTTTGATTGATGAATATCAATATTGTAACTGCGCTCTAAAATAAACGTCGGTCAAACTTAGTGCATTCGTTTCGCAACAGAAGTTATATCATCCATCACATCAAGCGACATTAATTTTGGAACAGACTGTACATTGAGAAAAAATTAAAAAAAATCATTTTTGGACCTCAAAGAGAGGTAGATAAACTCCGCCATGTTTTGCTATAGTGACCAACTTACATTATTATCATATTATCCACCAAAAACTAAGAAAAAAACTGTTATTATGCTTTCGACAATGCATTAAAAAGGTGATGAGTCAAATACCACCAAATTACCAGAAATTATAGAATTTTATAATTCCACCGAGCGAGGAGTGGACACTTTGGATCAACTGTGCCACACTTACTTCACTGGTAGAAAACTCGCACATGATTTAGTGATGCCTCATATGAAAACTCCAACTTGAGGCGTGAACTCTGTCAAACTATATGCACTGTACTAAAAATACCCCTCCCCCGTTCCCTTCTCCACCCACCACAGCAGAAGTACCAGCAAAGTCACCTGCTACCACCGCTAGATGTCCATTTTGCCACAGGAGCCAAGACCGAAAATCCAAGGTCAACTGCGATGTATGCAAAAAATTCATTTGTTTACAATATCAGAAGAAAATTTGTCCAACTTGTGTGAGATAATAATAAAATACATTTTTGCTGAATCAAGTGAATTCGCTTGTTTTTGCGTTATTTTTAAATAAACATATTTTTTGACAAATATTTATTTGGGATACACCTGCACCCCACTATAGCAGATTAAGTTCTGAAAATAAGTGTCGCATTCCAGGGTTAAAGATGAAGACTGCGTTATTTTTTCTTTGAATATGTTAAAATTTAAAAAAAAATGCAAAAGAATAAAAAACAATTGTTAAATAAAGAGTATCCTCGATCGAGTACGATTGCGAGGACACCCAGTATATGCGTCATATGCTACATCGTTTGAAATGTAATTATTTTCTTCATTCAGGTTAACTTTAAATATGCATTACATGATTAAATAATTACTAGATTATATTTTTAATTAATCACACTCTAAAATTTTTAATTATCATTTATAATGATGCATCATGGGTGTCGTGTTATATTAAAAAAATAATAATTAATAATTTTTAAATCGTCTGTTCCAGATTGCGAATCGTTAATTAGAAAAATGTTAGTATTAGAACCCAGTAAACGTTATTGCGTAGCTCAAATCAAGAGGCACCGTTGGATGCAAATCGAAGTACCTCAATCTTTACCGCCGACAGTTCCAACGTTAAGCACGCAACCGAACGAGCAAATACTCAGATTGATGCAGAGTCTCGGAATAGATAGCACGAAAACGAAAGAGGTATCTATTTCATTCCTAAATATATGTAATTTCAATATCTTATATCATTTTTTTCTGTATTATATTCAGTCAATCAGATTAGGTAGTTACGACCATTACGCAGCTATTTACTATCTCTTACTGGATAAGCTAAGGAACCAGCTTATAAGTAGCGACGCTTCTCAAAGCGGTAGCAGATTAGAAGTTAGAAGGAGGCCGTCGAACGTGGCCGAACAAGCTATGAGGAAAATTAATCGAGCGAGTACCAGCGAAGATTGCAGACGTCTGTTACATTCGCCGGCCGTACCCACAGCTAGTAATAGTACCTTGGATACATCCACGAGGAATTGCGAATCCCCCTCGCACGGGATAGACGCCGCTAAACTATTATCGGCGACCACCAGCGAAGACGCCTTGAAAATCCTGCAACAGGCTTCGACCCCTTCCTTTAACATGTCGACGGAAGCGACGAAATTGATGTCGACGCTGCAACAAACGCCGGTACCCCAAACCACGCCCGAGATCCCACCGTTTCGCGATTACATCAACCACATCCATACATATTCGTTTATCCAAGCCGCCATCTGTCAACCGATCACCAATACGGATTCGGATAGTAAAGGATCGCTACACAGGTTCTCCTCCAGGTACGCCAATTTTCTAATTATCTTATTTTATCTTAAAATCAAACGATAACGATGTTGCAGCGGTTATAGAAGTAGCGAAATCCAAACGCAATACTCCAGTTCGACGGACGAGGGCGTCGAAACCGACATCGAGGATCCGCGCTTAAGTTACGCCTCGTCGAGTTCATCTAGCGGCGTCGCCACCAACTTCAATACATCGAAAAGTCTCAGTCAGAATTTGAGCTGTGATAGTAACTTTGAGAGTCTGGAGTATCCGCTGTCGGAGTCCAGCGAACTTACTAGCAGCCTTCCCAGTTGCACCACGCAGGAGAGGAGCCTCGTCGAACCCGTGCTGACGAGTTCGAGCGCCATCTCCACCATGATACCCGGCTACACCGTCGCCAACGCCAGATCGTCGATCACGCACAAGCAGAACCCCCTAGTGTACATGTCGAGTTACAAGTCGACGACGAGGGGCGCCACGCGCTCGCCGGTCGATTTCAGGGAGGGCAGACGGGCCAGCGACGGATTGGTCGCCCAACAAGTCGTGGACGCGACCGGCGGCGTCGTAGCCTTTAACTCGCAGAAATTGAGCGAGAATTGCAAGACGAAAGGTGTGCTCGACATGCATCTGGTGCAGAGGGAGGCGCAACGGTTACAGTCGCAATACCAGGCTAGGGAGCATCCGGAAGAGGTTACGCAAAGACAGAAGCAGCACACGCAATACCTGCAGCCGCGCGGTAACAAACGGGTCAGCCTGCCCGATAACTTCAGCTACACGGGTTCTCCCGGCGAGCCGCTACAGTTACAGACCGCCATGCAGCACAGATTGTTACAGCAGAAGAGGCAGATCTTGCAGAAGCAATGCGCCATGTCGCACCAGAGTTCGAACGTGAGCGTGGATCATACGATAACGAGGCGGCAGATGCTCAGGCAGGCTAGTTATAAGATAGCCCAGCAGCAACCCGTTCTACCACCGTTACCGTTAACGGAAACCGAGAGTAAAGACTTGATGGCTTTCCAGGCCTTAGTTGAGGGTTCCGGCGAGGCGTGGAACAGCCTACCCGGAACTTTACAAAGTTCCTGCCAGATCTCCGAAACCATTCCTTCAGTATCGTTGTGGCAAACTCAATCCAACTGGAATCAGGTACACCTGTAGCGCTTTACGAAAACGTGCTATCCGCGATATTGTTTTTTCTCACCGTTTTCTGTTTTTGCGTTCCGATACGTTATTTGCGATGGTAGCTGTGTGTTCTGATCGATTTCATTTTCAAGTCGTTGTCGTCAAGTAATACGTGAACAGTTTAAAAGCTTTAATTTTTCATTTACACGTACTTGTATACAGACGTGTACAAAAAAAAATGGAAACAAAAACGAAACAAATGCTTTTACAATTTTAAAATTAAAAAAAAAATATCGGTCATGCTGAATCTGTGAAAAAGTAACTGTTTTTATAATTTGACAGCTGTCAAAAATCTTTTTATAAATAATTGTATTTTACCGTTTTACACCTGTCAGATGTGTTTCGATAGTTACATGCGTTAATATAGGAAAGTAACTGTTTTTACAAGTCCATCGATTTGTGATGGTTACGACGTACAAAATTGTAAAGAAA
Organism: Holotrichia oblita; assembly: GCA_023690525.1. NCBI lineage: Eukaryota > Metazoa > Arthropoda > Insecta > Coleoptera > Scarabaeidae > Holotrichia > Holotrichia oblita. The sequence goes on from CM043018.1 coordinate 155,533,286, forward strand.
TAACTGATCTTACATTTTACAATTGTCAGACGTATTGTAACCGATTTAACAGATGAATTTGGCAGCTGTCAAAACTGCTGCCAACTAAATTGCTGCTTTGCACTGTTGCAAGTTTGACATCTGCAGCTATCAAATTATCAGATATTGTTCCTTAAAATTGTAAAAAATATAGCTGTCAGAAGCGTTGAATATTAGAATTTACTGATATTTTCACAGTTACACCTGCTAAAACCCCAAAAAATACTAGTCATTACGTCAAACAATTCCACATTGACAGCTGTCAAATGAGTGTGAAGTGTTACATCAGCCAAAACATGAAGAAAACGACTGCTCTCAATAGTTTCAAGCTTTAACGCAAATTTTGAAATTGTGTCAAAAATTGCTATTTTTGTAATTTGACAGCTGTCAGACACATTTGGATAGTTGCAAGTTTGAGCTGATAAGAATTTTTTTTGTTTAAAATTGTCAAAAAAATCGATTTAACAATTTTGTAGCTATCAGAAATATTGAATAGCACAATTACGTCACACAACTGCATTTTGACAGCTATCCAAGTCCGGTCGCGTGTGAAACGGCATTTCAAATGTTGCACAAGCCGAAACAGGCAATAATTTCACAACCAAAAATTATAACGTCTACAAAATTTCAAATTGTAGCAAAACCCATGTTTTTTATAATTTGACAGCTGTCAAACAATATTGTCACAGCTTCAAATGTCAAAATAATTTTTTTTTATCTGTATAAACGAATCTATCGTGACATACAGGATATTCAGATTGTTAGCATTGCTATGAAGATAAGCCAGAGTTGACAAGATTGCAACGCGGTAATAAGTTTAGTCGTTCCATTTTTTTGTACACACATCGGTAGATCGCGTTGCCAAATCGCTTTTAATACATAATAATATTACTTTAATGAATGACGACAACACGATGAAATCTAAACAGGGTGATTCATGCATTAATTTGATAAGCACATAGTATTGTTGTAGTGGAATCTTTCTAATTTCTAATTTTTGCTTATTAAAAGTGTCCGCTGTTGCTGCTTACTTTTAATAAGCAAGATTTTTTTCTGGTATACAAGGTTGAATAAAATCAAGACAGATTGATATTATAGAAAATAATAATAAAGGAATCAATTCAAGCTTGTATACTATCGCGCATGTGATTTCCACGTGAATCCGTTTTAGAGAGATTTACGTCGAATTTAATATTAAAATAACAGTTTCTAAATAATAAATAAATGAATTTAAGGAAAATTATGACAGATTAGAAATAAATGCTTTTAATAACTTATATACACGGCGTATTAGAAAATATCATAATTTTCCTGTTAGAAAAAGAAAAAAATAAAAGAATATAGACGAATGAGTGTTTAGTACAAATATTAGTTCAATGTATTATTAATTTATAAGCCAATACTGTTTGTATTCGTTGTTATTATTATTATTATTATCCTAAAATATATAACATAAATAATTAAATATACGATTTAAGCTTTGATTTTGTTTGTTTTCCTTTTATTACTAGAGCCATTGCCTGCTGATTGATTGATCAAGTGATTTGCATGTCTCATCTTATTGTTTCTGTATTGTCCTTTTTTATTTACTTATTTGTTTATTTTCTTTTTAATACTACTAGATAAATGTTGCCAAACAAAAAAAAAAAAAACAAAAAGGAGAGAATAACAGTTTTAATTGTTTTTTAATGTTAGGGATCTCACCTGTCGACTACAGGTTGGCCACCATTACTGCCACTCAGCGAAAGTCCAATTTTGGAATTAACAGAACAAATGGAATCAATGTGAACGAACACCAGACACCTTACAATATAATAATAATAATAAATAATATACATACATACATGATAGATGTATAATGTTTGCGTTGAGATTTTTTTGCGGCTGTCGCTTCCGTCTTAAACTTAGTATTAATTGGAAGCGATGTGATATTTGTTTATTGAATTAATTAAATGTTGAGATGGCGATTTAAGAACAAATTAAATCTTAATTATTTTTACTTAAATTATCTCCGACATATGTATTTATAAAATGAATCCTCGTTTTCGACAATCTTCTGGACTAAAATACTATTATTATCCTGTTACGTCATCAATATGTAAGTGATGTCATCAGCTGTCAAAAGATGCTATCACTTATATTATAATATTTTTTAATAAACCACACTAAAGCATAAATTCATTTGCGTTTTAAACAATAGATTTTGGATCAACAATAATGTACACAGTATATAATTTAAAAATATGACAAGTGACATGACTTTTTGAGAGTTGATGACGTCACTCGCATGTTGAAGACATCTAAGTATTTGCCCATCCCTGTATGTATTCATAAAAACAAATTGGAATTTGTCAGATTCCTGGATTTTTCTGCTCAGTTGTATATTGACATATGTGGTTTAACCATCTACATATTAGGTAACATTCTTTATATTAATTTTTTTTCCGATGGGAATTCGAACGTGAGCAGGAGCACCATTTAGTTACAGCCGAATTCAATCTCAGATATTATTAAATTTTTATTTAGTAGAGATTCATGATGATTAATATTTTATATCTTTTCACTGTCGTCGTTCGGATATAGGCCACGAATAGTAAACACTCTAAAAACCGAATCTTGCATAGTGCGCGTTGCTAGTTGGAATATCTAATCAAGCAAGCCGTGCAGGGTTGCGTTTTATGAAATATTATAATGCAAATAGAAGATGTCAATAATAGAACTAGCTTCTAGCTCGTAGTGGAGTATTCTTACCAACCAACAGTAAGAAAAGTTCAATTTTAAGTTTTGAAACGTAAAAAATGCGAAATTGAATTGTCAAATGTAAATGTGGCGAATTGAAAACAAAATGGTAAACTATAACACGGCGGCAAAATTAAATTTAAATAGTTACGGCAACATTATATTGAATACAGGACGATTCAGGAGGATTATATGTCATACCAGTTCCTATAAACATGAATCGCTTGTACTCAATCGTTATAGAAATACTGGTGTAAGCAATTCAGTGAAATTTCTTTATTAAATTCTATATAGGTTGTTTCTAAACATAAGACTAACTACTATATGGTCCAGTAATGTATCTCTAAAGATTTAAACCACCCTCCTGAATACGTATCTGAAATATTGACATATAGCTTCCTGAAACACCCTGTATAGTAGTAGTTACAGTACATAAAAATAATTGATATTTGTCTAGAAAGTAGGTGTAGATGTATTATAAGTAAAACTCTAAATGCTAATGTGACCTAAACAATGTTAAAATATTTGACAATTCATAGTGATTTTGCGGTTCTGTCCAGAATTTCGTCTCTTTTTGAAAAAAAAAAAAAAAAAAAATTAAATGATATTGAAATGTTTGCGCATCGTTTGCGTTATTGAGTGTTTTACAAATTTAAAAGCGGATGGGAAACACTCTGATTGAAAGACTGATTTACCAAATACATACATACGTAAGTTGTTTCATTTTAAACGTTAATAAAACGATGTAAATGCAATTTTCTCTCTCTCTCTCTCTATACATATATACAGGATGTTAGTAAATAAGTGCAACAAACTTCAGTAGGTGATTCTGTATGCAGAAATAATGACAGTTTGCTATATAAACATCCGTCCGCAAATGCTTAGTTTCAGAGGTATAGGGTGTTAAAGTTTTTCTTAAAAACTGACGATTTATTTATTGCTCTGAAACCGGTCGAGATAGGCAAATGAAATTTAGTGGGTTTTAAGAGATGGTTATTGCGCATTTCTTGACATCCAAACAAGAGTTTTATATTCATCATTGGCGTGCATACGGGTAATGATCTTAATTTTTCAAAGAAAAAAAATGGTACGCCACTGAGATATTTCAAATTAAAAATCATTTTTTTCATTGCCATTCAATTTGTGATAAGAAACCTCTCTTGCCTTTTTTTCGTGTGGGGCGCCGTTTTTGAATGCAAAAAAATAAAACATCTTAACGTGTATTTTTCATTTCTTTAATACATTATCTAGTAGGCTACTGAACTACTGCACTCCTTAATACAATAACATTAAACTAGAACAATATCAGAAAATAACACTAAAAAAATGTTAAGTAAGCGCAAAGCTACAACAAATGTTGAAAATGATCTCCCTCAGACATGACACAACTTTCAACTCTTCGCCTCATTGATTGTTGTATTCGCGCAAAAATTCCTTTTGTATTTCTTATTGTCTCACAGCCGGCTAATAATTCGGTTCCTAAGATCATCAACATTTTCGACGGGAGTGGAATAAACTAATGACTTAAGAAAACCCCACATGCAAAAATCTAAAGGATTTAACTCGGTGATCGAGCAGGCCAATGTTCCGTACTTCCCCTACCTATCCAAAAACGATTTGGATACACTGTATCTAAGTGATTACGTACATTAATGCTAAAATGAACTGGTGCGGCATCATGCATGAACCATAAGTGTTGTCTCAGCTGTTAGAGCGAATATCTTCAAGAAGACTAGGTAACTCTTGCTGTAGGAAATTAAGGTAAGATTCGCCTGTTAGTCGTAGTGGGAGGAAATATGGACCGATTAAATGAGCATCAATTACCCCAAGCCATACATTGACTGAAAAGTGATGCTGAAAATGAGCTTCAAAAATTCCATGTGGATTTTTTCAGCCCATAGGTGATTATTATGGAAATTTCGTATGCGCTATCGTCCAAAATTAGCCTCGTCAGTAAACAAAACGCCATTTAAAAAATTAGGAATTTGAGCGATTTGATGAAGGATCCATTGGCAAAAAAATTAGGCGGGGAAAAAGTCTCTAGGTAGTAGAGCTTGTACAAGTTGAATATTTCGGATACAATTGCTGTTCTTTAAGAATTTTGAATACAGTGAACTGGCTTACATTCAATATGTTGGCGATTTTTCGAGTACTTGTTTCAGGCGACTCCGCTATTAATTCGAGAACTTCTTCTTCTAGTTGCACAGTTCGTACTTCTCGAGGGCCGAGGGGAGTCAACCGTTTGTTTCCTAAATATACCATTTTCGCGCAAGCGTTGGTGAAGACGAGCAAATATTGTGTGATCAGGTATCCTACGTCCTGGATACAACTTAGTATACAATCGTCCAGCTAGCCGACCATTTCCATCACTTCGACCATAGACAAAATGCTTGTCTGTTAATTCCGCATTTGAAAAGTTTTCCGTTATTTTCAATAAAAGAAAAATTAATTACTTATTAACAATAATTTTATAGCTAACTAAAAGCTGAATAATGATGAGTTGCTATTTTGATACTTCGTTAAAATATTTGTATTTAACAATGCATTGATATTGAATGTCGACAGTAGCCTACTAGATAATGTATTAAAGAAATGAAAAATACACGTTAAGATGTTTTATTTTTTTGCATAAAAACGGCGCCTCACACGAAAAAAAGGCAAGAGAGGTTTCTTATCACAAATTGAATGGCAAATTCAAAAATGATTTTTAATTTGAAATACGTCAGTGGCGTACCATTTTTTTAGCTTTAAAAAATTAATATCATTACCCGTATGCACCTATTGCCAATGATGAATATAAAATTCTTGGTTGGATGTCAAGAAATGCGCAATAATGTTCTCTTAAAACCCACCAAATTTCATTTGCCTATCTCGAACGGTTTCAGAGCAATAAATAAATCGTCAGTTTTTTTTAACACCCTATAACTCTGAAACTAAGCATTTGCGGACGGACGTTTATATAGCAAACTGTCATTATTTTTGCATGCAGAATCACCCCCTGAAGTTTGTCACACTTATTTACTAACACCCTGTATATAATAATATATATAAATAATACATATAAGCATATGTGTGATATGAAGAATTCATCAGCAATAGAGCTCAACTGAAAACGTTTTTTAAACATGTTTTAATCTTCCATGTTTTCGGCTTTTTTTTTTAATGGAAAAGCAATAGTAGAGCAATAAAATCTCAACGTACAACCCGGATTCTAATATACATATAAATACATAGCCACAAAAGAAGCACACAATTTCGATGTGTAACGTTCGAAAAACGACAATATTTTTAATTTATACTTTAATGACTACTACTATAATAGTTATGTAGGTATTATTATTACATATATACATACTCTCATGAGATACTATATATATAATATATATGGAATACGCATTAGGAGGTATTTAACAATTACTATGTGAGCAATAGTGTAAAACACTCTTTTAAGATATTGTATACATACATATTTCATTTGTAGAAATGTTTATTATATATAAATAATAATCAATTGTATACACATACATACATACATACTATGTTCTGTTATGGGTTGGTATTTTTAGATACTACCGAATTTTTGTACTTAAAACTTATTATGTATTTAATAGAGTTTTTAGCTAATTTCGAAACAAACCATCATTTTATTTCTATTTATTATTATTATTAAGAATAAATTTCGTTCTTATCGTTTCTTATATACCAGTACATACATACTTCTACGTAGAATAGTTTCACGGGAAAGCTACAACAAATTCGATCGGATGCCTTCGACAAAACAAATACACCCAATCTATTAACGTCTGCTGCTAACGAACTGTCATAATGTAAGTAATTAAAGACCTTTAATAAGTCTGATTAATATAAGAAGTAAAAATTTTGCGATATAATAACCAACGGAATTTGTACCTACTAACTACTATTCTATAAATAGTTTCAGTTTAATCTGTTTTCTTATTAGGACCTTTGAAATTAATCTGAAAATGGACAAATAATAGCAGACCGCTTCTAAACGAAGTTATCGTGTTGTTATCCTATTGTGAAAATTAAAAGGTGAACATTACAATAATAAGTAGTGGATGTTTTAATATATAATTTACGTATACAGGGTGAGAATAAATTAAATTTCTGATATCCTAATAAAAAATAATCCACCGTTTAATTTATTTCTAACTTTTATGTTACACCCTGTATATTAGTCAAAATGCATAAAATAATAGAATTTCGCGTTCATGGATGTCTACGTTTGTAAAAATATTCTATCGAAAATTCGTAATTTAGTAGTTTTCAGTTAAATCAGTGATAAAAAGTGAGTAAAACGAGAGTAACATTAGAAATACAGCTTTATTACAATTTGGCGCCTCAGCGGTAAGTAATAAATGCAATTTTATATACAGCAGTGTACAGAGTATCACAAAATTTGTGACATATAGGATACAACATAAAAAAAAGTATTACCAGAGTTTCGAAAACGGGGCTACTTGCACACCTTTTCAGCACGTTTTCCAATGTACCGCCATACGTTGTAACTTTACAACGTCGAGATAATTACATTGTACCGACCTACTCAAGGGCTATCCATAGCTGGTATAAAAATTGGGAAATTCTAGCCATAGGTCAAAAAAAAAAATTTTTTTTACACCGTACTTGGGGCTACTTGCACACTTAATAGAAAATGGTCACAGATTACTTACTAAAGCCTATTTAGTGCATGTTACCCTGTAGTCGTGTGAAGAAACCCCTTTTCTTAAACCATGGCCTTGAAAACCGATTAAAAAAACAATATTTTTAACGAAAAAATATTTTTGTTTATCAAAATACACGAAACTCAAAAACATTCTGCATAAATGCTTAAAATGTGAAAACTAATTGTAAAAAAATAAGTACATTTTCTAGGCACATTCTCTGAAAAATCACATTTCACATTTTCACAAAAAAAAAAAAAACACCGGTTAGTCGTCAGGTTGGAAGTCCTTGTCGGCAACACTGTCATCGAAGGGAGATTCACAGTCTTCCGAATCATCACATCGGTCGCACACAAAAAAAGGGTCTTTGCTGTCTTTATTACAGGGTCCACAAATCCACGCGAGACATTTCGTGCATTGGATCCAATCAATTGCGCCTTTGTAGTCTTTCCAATTAATCCTACAGATGCCACATTGGGAAGAGTTGCCCTTTCCTCCTCTCTTGCTCTTCCTCGTAGGGGCAGAGGTAGAGGGTCCCGGTTCGTCAGCGGTTGTTGGAGATTTCTCAGAAACTGCAACAGTGCGAAACGCATCAGTTCCCGGATCGACTTTTCTCCCCCTTTTACGTTTTCTCTCGGTCCCAGTTCCACGATGCTCTTTCAGCAAATCAATCAAGCTGTTATCTAAGACTCTTTCAACCTCTGCATCATTTATACCACCAGGAATGCCCTAAACCCTGATTTGAGATTCTCTGCCACATTTGGACCTATTCCTCTTCACAATCTGTCCAATAAATGGGGAAATTGCTCTTTCGGGATGCTTCCTGAGTAGCGAGTTTCCTTCCTCCACTGATCGAGAATCTCCCTCCACTTCTTCTTCATTGGGGCGAATACAGCGACATCTAGGGGCTGCATCAAATGTGTGGCATTGGCCGGGAAAGGTGTTATGTAGATATTATTTGCACCACATGCCTCTATCACTTTTGGGTGAAAAGTGGTTTGCCAAGTTGTCACCAACGAGCACTACTTTGTCGTCATCCTCTCTGGTGGATTCGACGTGAGGCAGGAAAAGCTGGAAAAACCACATTTCGAAAAAGTTCATGTCGAACCATCCGCTTGAACTGCTCGCATATTTTGTTCCTTGTGGTCCCCCTTGTGTCCAGTTGTCGTAAAGGTTCAGAGCTTTGTATACCACCATTGGTGGCAAAAGATCTCCACTGGCGTTTCCACAAACCATTAAAACTGATGGTAGCACGGGAATGCTCCTGAACTCTCTCCACTCTCTTCGTGTTCCTGGGCACCACCACTTTCCTGGAACCAGGATCGTCGGTCACGTTCGTTTCGTCATAGTTATAGAAATTTGTGCTTTTCACTTCCTTAATTGCTAAGTTAATATTGTTGAAGAAGTCCAAAATATCATTATGATCAACCGATGATCTGGACCTCTTTATGTTTGAAGCCAATCTGACGCTTAAATTGTTGCGTTTTATAAATGAATCCAGGAAATCAGGTCCTGGGCAGTTATTGTCCGTTTTTCCTTGTTTGTCCAAGAATTTTTTGATGACGTTACGAATATCCACTTTCGTAAGAGGAAACCCCCAATTTGCAACAACACCCAATGTCCTTGCAATGAGGGCCTCTTCTTGAGCAGTTAAAACGGTTGGACGACCTACTGCTTTCGGGTGTGTACCGACGATTCTTCTTCCTAACGTAGTCCGTTCTACTCCAAAAGTTTCAGCCGCCAGTTTTTTCGACATGCCCGCTTTTACTGCTTCTATCGCTTCGCGCATCGCCTCCTCTGAATAATCGCGGTAAGTTCTTGCTCCCGGGGTCCTTTCATAGGTACGAACCATTTTTAGGTTCTATTTACCTGTAACAACAGAAAGCCGGCCTCAGAAGCCGACATAACATAACTAAAAATAAAGAAAAAAAGAATCGACCGATGCGCGTTGTGTGCTTTTTATGAAATTCGGCAAAGCTTGACCAAATCAAGAATCCCTACGTTATTATCGGTCGGCTTTTTTTTTCGACTAAGAAATGGATAGATGGATGTGTTGCCTAAAGGTCAGTTATGTATTTCACTTTGCAGCTTGACGGAAGGCCAGATGTTCTGCACGACATGATCTGAGCGACTCGACTGTTGTTCCTTCAAGAGGTCGGACACACTCATCAAAAAATAGCTTTGGGACATATTCCTGGATATCCAGGACGAGTACTTAGTTCTGTTTTTATACATTGACACCCTGTATACTAAATATTGTTATTCTTTCTTAAAAATGGAAATAGGAATTAAATGGATCAGTTTGCTGGTCTGTTAAAATGAAAGAAACACCATTAAAAAATAAACGTATAATGTGCTGAAAAAGTATACAATAATTACAAGTGTATTAATTTGATTTTTTTTTTGTATATATGTACAACATGTATACGTAAAAACCACTGTTTGTTTTTTTTTTTTTTTTTTGTCTCCGATTAAAACGCAGAGAGAAGATGTTGTTCGTACTATTATTTTCTCAGTCTTAGTATTAAACTAAAGATGTCGAACAATAATGGAAATGTGAATTTATTTTTATATAATATCAATAAAATATTTGTCGATCAACTATACAGCGTCGTACAGCAATAACAACAAGATTACTCGTAATGTGTAATTAGGCACCTATTTATTTATATAAAAAGGGAGGATAAACGTAATGTAAGGATACTTTTAAAAAATAATGTTACGATTAACATTAAAGATATAAACACCTAATAAATAAAAGGCTAAATATAAAAGGCACGTTAAGGACGGCTCGGTTCTGTTTAATACTGGTCTTACAATATTCTAACATCGTTACTATAAATGCAAGATCTATTCGAATAATATTTCACCTACGACAACAGTTTGCGTGATGGATAAATGATGATGAGCGATGTTATTAAAAGGATAAGTAAGCGGATAACAAAGAGATAAAATGATATATATATGTATATAGTACAAAAAGTATAACGTATTCTATATAGATGCATTCCAGACATTTTTGTTTTGTTTAAATAGATAGCTGCTTGTAAACGGATGGAACAACTTATGTGCATGGTTTTGGCACACTTCACACTAAGATAAATGAGATTCTAGGTATAACAGTTAAACATATTAATAGTAAAAAGTTAAGTACTTTTAATATAGAAGCGATTATTAAAGCTGCAAATTTTCAACCTATTCATTCGTCTATAATAAATTTATTGTCGATTCATTATTTACTAATAAGAACAATTACCTAAAAATAATCTACCATTATGGCTTGTGATTAACGATAAATAGTCTAAAAAAAAAAAAAATTAAAGCAATTATGAATAAATGCCTGTTTGCATCTATTTTATTAAAAAAAATTATTAAAAAAAAACAAATAATACACAATATATAACAGAATATACAAAAATTACCTGTCGTTCTTTCTCAATTAATTAATAACCCGCATGTTTAGCCCCTCTCATCAAGGGTACTAACAAAGCAGGCGGTCCTGCAGATCTCAAAAAAGGATGCTGTAAAAGTTCAGTTGCGGTAGCTCTCTGCGCAGGATCTCTCACCAACATCCTGTCCAGAAATCCCTGCAATCTCGGCGAAACTTTATGAGCATTCTTCAATTTCGGCGGGGGCATCTCCCTGATCCTCCGCATCGCTTGTAAAGGTGGCTCGTTGAAGAACGGTGGTTCCCCATCCACCATCTCGATCACCATTATACCCAACGACCAGATATCGACTTCAGGTCCGTAAGGCAGCCTGCTTATCACTTCCGGACTCATCCAGTACGGGGTTCCCACCAGTGACTTCCTCTTAGGTAATTCCTGAGATACTTGAGCGCAGAATCCGAAATCCGATAATTTAACCCTGCCATCCGGTGCCAGAAGTATAGAATCCGATTTAATATCACGATGGATAACACCTTGGGAATGTAAATAAGCCAACGCTTTCAAACATTGCTTGCAAACGGTTGCGATTTGTTCCTCATCCATACGAGAATGTGTTACGATATCCGTTAGGGCACCGCCTTCTAAAAATTCCATCACGACCCATAATTCATCGTTTACCAAATAACTATCGAACATTTCTACGATATTCGGGTGATGGTAATCTCTCATAATAACTACTTCGTTGAATAATAACTCCCTCCTTTGTTGCTTGCGGAGATCCATTTTTTTAACAGCCACTTGTCTACCTGTATTTCGCTCTCTCGCAATGCACACCGTCCCTGTTGAACCCTCTCCAATTTTCACAAACTGTTCCAGATTATCGCGAGGATCTCTAGGCGAAACCACCATTTGTAAAGCTGCTCTAAACTGTAACGAATCAAATTAATTTTAAATATCGAAAAATATAACAAAAACACTACCTGCTCGTGAGTTAATCGTTGTTCGTGATGTTTACCACTAGACGAAGTTGTCGATGTAGTCGATGGATTTAGTGTGGGCCCATTCTTAACGTTTTGATTCTGATCCGGTCGCAACGGATACCCCGCATGCGTTATACCTTGTTGCGGTACACCAGGTAAATGATTAGTTTGATGCTGCGGTATCACAGCAGGCACAGACGTGATAGATCCCGCAGGTGATATCTGATTAACGTCTCTCGTCGGCTGTTGAAACGTCGGGAATGTTTCCGGTACGTTTCCGTTAATTTGAGCATTTTGTACTTCGTGATTGCTGACCGATCTCTCGGCGGGAGAACTTTCCCTCACTTGCGGCTTACTAATACTGGGATCTCGCCTCATCGACGGGTACTGTAGTATTTGTTCTTCGGGCACCGCCGGTGGGACGTTAGTGTTATGCCTGGCATCTTTACGTAATCGTGGGGGACTCGAGGAGCGTAAGGAATTGGAACGGGCAACGTTCGATGTCTTTGGAAGTACAATTCCGTTCGTGTTATTATTTGGTTTTACTTGTTGCATACTTAACCTATTTTCTGATTTGTGGTCACCTCTAACTATAGTTTTTAAATCTAATATCTCGGTTGGTGTGATTTCTGACGGATCCACGAGCGGTAACGGTCTGTTTGTCGACTTTAATATCTGATTATTCCCGACTATCGAAGCCCATTGCAGAGGGAGGCCTATATATCTGCCTTCCCTTTTGTCAAAGCCAGTATGTACTCTGTGCTCGAAATTCGTAGGACACGATATCTGAGGTTTCTTTTTCTTCTTCGAAAACATCGTTAAACCAATGTACGTACCTTGTTCGCTCCGATTTAAAACTCGAACGAGTTATATTCGATTTATACGATTTTTAAAGTTCAACGGTAAAAAAACGTCAATAACGATACATAACCTTATTGGAGGGTGGCGGATTTTCGAAGGATCATCGCATTATAATTATCGGGACGACGTATCGCTCGCACTTTATAAGAAAATTAAACTTCGATATGCGACATCGTTAATACTTGGTTCACTTTGTTGACAAAAATATGTAGTTCAAGTAGATTTAATTTATTCCTCGTAAGGATTGTAGTGGTTAGCGACATCTAGCGAAATTTTAGCGAGATGGCGGTGGAATTTTCTATTTGTCAAGTTGACGTATCTTGTACGATGCCCCGTAGAAATGATGTCTCTTGCAATAATAATGTAGGAATAGGCGACCAACATGAGTTTTGTAAAGATCTATCAAAATAAAGTGATTGGGATTGACATTTAAATAAGGATTTTTAAAAGTACAACGCAGAAGCTTTTTATGGATTAAAATATTAATTAATAATTTTTTTTTAATTGTATTTATAGCTCTTGAAGATATCCAGCTGTGTTTGCTCAATTATGTCCTACGTAAATACGGCAAAAAATTTAAATGAAACCTGTTTATCACTATACATATATGTAAGAATAGTTTAAAGAATCATGATACGCGCGTTATTATATAAAAAAAGATATGATAACCGCTAATTTCATTTTCATCGGTTCTGTTTTTATGTATTTCGTAATAATTTACGACTGATTTTCGAGGAATGTGCACTTATATCGATTTGTTTCGCATTTTAATCTTGCACTATTATAATGTATATTGTATGTATGTAGGTACTCTAAACTCGTATACTAGGTCATGGACGTTATTGGGTAGGTAGTACACTTGTCCGTATTTATTCAGTTTTTGTCGCGACGATTTTGGAAACTTCTTTAGAACTTCAAAGCTCTCTACTAAGTGTGTCACTCACGTTGGAACGAACATTAAATCCCGTAATAGTAATGTATTCAAGTAATGTATAGTACATAGAAGATATTTTAAAGCGGTCCATTAAAAAAGATTTGAATGTAACACATGCGCAAACGTCTATATGGAATTGACCGATTGGATCTTATTATGACTACTTTATACTTTAAGTCCGTTTTGATAGAGTAGCGGTACGTATGAAATGATAACTTTCGGTGCAAGTCGTGTCAAGGATGGCCGCGAAGAATTCTAAATGAGGTGCAAGTGTTAAAGTGGTTAAAGCCGCCCAACGCGAGCCGAGAGAAGAATGTGTGCCTTCGAAATGTTTTTCATACGTTAGTATATTATTACAATCTAATCTAATTCTTATATTAATCGTTTTTTATTACATATATAGAACAACAGAAGGATATGATAATAACGTTAATATATAATATAAAATATCTCGTCCTGAATTCGCAATTGATTAAGACCGTATCAATAAATATACATATATTTTTAAAATAACAATATCGGCTTTAGTAATAATCGTATATACGTCAATTGATAACATATACTATTAATAATGTTACAATTTTTTACATAAAAGTATGCAAGCAGTGTTTTGTAACGGTTTTACAGCTCGAGCCTTTTCTTCAAAACGAACGAATTCTCTTTTGTGTATCGTACGAACGTAATTGGAAACTATTGTATTACCTGTAATACACCACCTACCTGATGATGCTGATGTTTGTACGTAAGTAAAAGAATAAATATATAACAATAACTTTTATTACACGCCAATACAAGGTAATCGCCAAGAATATTTATTTTTTTCTTTTTAAAAACAGGCTTTATTTTTTTTTATGTTACTTACGTCAATTGTGGTAAATGCGTAAAGTTTTTATAGCCATTTTTAGAATTAGATAAGTAATGAATGCATTTTACATCTATAATTACACAAGATTTTCCTTTCATAAATCAAAAATAATTTTAAATTGTTTTCAACATTGTTGTCGGTAATACAGGATTCTGTTCTTTATAATAAACGTCAAATTCAGATAATATACGGTGTTTCATGTTATAATATAATAAATACAGATTAAATATGAGTGTGTGAAAGCGAATGATGTTTCACTCGAATAAAACGTAAGTTTTCCTTTATTGTACGTTGTACATACATTTAATTTTCGTTTAGTAAAAGCAATCACACTAAAGTATGATTTCGTTACGATCGTTTTGACGGATAGCAATGGCGCTATTAGAACAGTTATTTTCCTCTTTTATTTGTAAATTATTATCGATACGATGTGTAATAAACAATTATGTATGAACGATTGTTGTTATTTAATGCCTATTTGAGAATTTGTATTAATTTCTTCATGTTGATATTAAATAAATTGTTTTCAACGCATTTCCAATATAATAAATTATTGTCGGTAATACAGGATTCTGCGTTCTTTATAATAAACGTCAAATTCAGATAATATATACGGTGTCCCATTTTATAATATAATAAATACAGATTAAATATTATTGTGTGAAAGCGAATGATGTTTCAATCGAATAAAACTTAATTTTTTCTTTATTGTACGTTATATAGGTATACCTTTAATTTTCATCTAGTAAAAGCAATCATAGTAAAGGATGATTTCATTACGATCGTTTTTTTTTGCACAATATGACTGACGGCTAGCAATGACGCTATTAGAATAGTTATTTCCTCTTTTATTTGTAAATTATTATCGATACGATGTGTAATAAACGATTATGTATGAACAATTGCAGTTATTCAATGCTTATTTGGGAATTTGCATTAATTTCTTCATGTTGATATTAAATAACTGTATACAGGGTGATTCGATTTGATGCGATGAGCGAATTCGGTTGATATTTTACTGTGGTTTGACATTTTATGTAAAGTCACTTTGTATACGTCGCGTAGGTTGAAAGAGCTAATATTAAATTCTATCGAATTTTGACCGGATTTGGACGAACAGACAGTTGGCTGATGACGATAGCATAAAGCCATCATGGTACTTGAATTCTTGACCAAAAAACTCAACATTGTTATCGATTATTCACCGTATTCAACCTGATTAGGCTCCGTGCGATCAAATTGAAATTGGTGATGAGAGGAAATCGTTTCGGTCATCCAAAAGACTTCGATCACCATAACACTCAAGGTCATTCCAGTCGATGGGTACGAGAAATGAAACTTAGAATTTTCATTAATTAACTTGGAAGACTTTATCTTTTATTTCATCGGATGTTACATTAATTTGATTCACGAATTTTTATAAACGTACGAGTTATCTCCTCTAAATTTGTTTAGTCGACAATATTTAGAATTGTATTTTATTCTAACGATTGATAAAATCATCTTATTTTGTAACTGACAACATGAAACATATTATGCTGAATATGATGGGCTTTGAACTCAAATTGCTGCAATTGTAAACAATAAAAATCTATATAGACAATATATATGTATGAAAAGTAAATCACGTCCTATGACGTCTTCGTTTCGAGATATATTATTGGTAACGCCTTGTAATCATCTCCTCAAATCTTAGTGTAAATAATAAAATTAAATATTGATAGTCATATTCGTATTAGTATGATTAATAGCGATTATGTGTTTATTATTATTTTTTTTAATATAAATAAGTACATCAATATAAAAAGACGTTTGATTTATTATCGTCATTTTATTTTTAGAGTATCAATTAGAGTTGAATATAAGGTCGTAACTGACAGTTTTGTCTCTTATACTGCGGTTATTTTAATCATTTTTTCGTTGTTGTTTTTTTGATTCAATTAGAGAGGTTTTACACCTTTTAAATAAATAAGAGTCAATTAAGCATTTATTTTTAGCATTCAACGTTAGCAATAATTACCACGTTCTTCAAAAGACTCTGTACTTTGAAAGTTACTTTTAAAAAAGGAAGATTTAATAGCAATATTCATTAAAAAATAAAAATAATTCATGTAAAAATTTAAATTACATAATAGCAAGGAAAAAATTTCTGTATTAAACGGTTCTATAATAGAAGACATATTGCCAAAGATTCAACACTTTCAATTTTAATTATCGCGTAGATTAACTGCCAGATTTATGATGTTATAGACAAACATGTTAATCAAATATAAATAAACAAAACATTTATTATAAATTATCCTATAATTAATAACTAAACATTACTTAAAAAATACCACACTTTTTAGCTAGTTTTAGTTGATGGTTTGGTTTTGTTAAATCTAGCGGTTTTGCATTCCTTAGATTTAGACTTAATTGAGGTCTATGACGTCTTGTCCCGACATAATTGACTCGAATTTCCGTTAGATGTCAGGTCTTCCGGATTTTTATCCTCCACCTAGCAGAACCTGCAGTCGCTATTCTGTTTCAGACCTATCCTTGTCATGTGTTCCTCAAGATGACAATGACCTAAGACGATACGTATGTACCTACTCTATTGCCTATATTTGAGTTCTTTTTTGTAGGTGCTCATATCTCAGGTCTCACAAATGAAGTACAACTTCATTGGTAATACTTCTTCGTCGCCGCTGATTCCTGTATGTCCTGGCACCTAACATTGCATCGTTGGAAAGTTTTGGAATTGATTTTTTTGCGTTTCCTATATTTTTTTTTCTTAACACAGGCATTGTTAAAAGATAAATACAATCTTTAACCTCATTAATGATGACGTTTAAAGTATTTTACGGGCTAAAATGAAAATAACAACAAAGAAAAACAAAGCAAGATAAAATATATCTTGTAGGTGATTTCAATGCACGGGTGGGACGAAATGATCCAAAACAGGTATAGTGGAATATTAGAAAATAAATTTGGAAACGATGTATTAGGAAATGATAATGGGACAAGACTTTCGCTTACTATACAATTTGATTATAATTAATTTATAGTTTAAACACAACACACGCTCGTGCATTAGAGAAATGTTAAGTATACAGGGTGTCTCAGCGAGACCGTTCATTAGAAGTTCATGGCATTCTGGTCAAAATATAAATTTGAAAATTTATGATTATATACAGGGTGTAACAGGACGAGCTTACGTTAGCCGTATCCCAGCAATTAAGCAAGTGCCATATTTGTAAATTTGCAGAGTTATTTTGGGCATGGGGGCAAACTTTTAGAAAATATTAGTACATATTTTGTATTTCCGGTTTCGCCGAAAGCACAATCAACTTCATTTTTTTGTTCAAACAATTGAATTCAGCAACAAATTTGGCGTATAGATAATTTATTTCGACTGGTGTAAACGTTACCGTTTTACAGCTAACTTGATTTTTATGAAAATTTTATCAAATTGCATCGTAGTACTTAGTGACGTATTTCTTCGGTATGCAGAAGAGTTGATGAATGATTATTGGAAGGTAGACAGCTACTAAGATGGGCTATTGAAAATTATTTTCACTTGTGTGCAAATACTATACAGGGTGTTAGTAATTACCGACTTAATATGTTAAATTTCAAACACTAATAATTTCATAATTTTAAATGGAACA
The DNA here is from genome assembly GCA_023690525.1 of Holotrichia oblita. Classification (NCBI taxonomy): domain Eukaryota; kingdom Metazoa; phylum Arthropoda; class Insecta; order Coleoptera; family Scarabaeidae; genus Holotrichia; species Holotrichia oblita. The sequence goes on from CM043018.1 coordinate 155,551,407, forward strand.
CCCTGTATATTTTTATCGCAGACGGTAGAAAATTAAATTCTTTATCACATGATATCACATTTCCCTATACCTAAAATGAATATTTTAGGAGCTATTTGCAAAATATGTGAATGTATTCAGAAACTTCGTGTGAGCGCTAAAGGTGGCTATGAAAATTCGTCACAGTTTTAGCGTAATGTCTAATTTTCTAATGACAGTTTGATAGCGAGTTAATAAACTTCCTAGTATATCACACAGTTCCTAACCTAGTATACGAAAATGTCACGTTTAGGATTGACAAATCAGGATTACCCGAATTTATTGATGATTTATGGAGAGTCCGGAAAAATTTTAAGTCGAACATGTGCTTTATTTCGACAAAGGTATCCGGACAGGCCAATTCCATCTAAAGATGTAGTGCGACGGTTAGTTAAAAATTGTTTAGAACATGGACAGTTTAGGCCAAAATTTAATTAAAAAAAATAATTGATGACGAAGTAGTTGAAATTGGCGTTATGGGATATTTCTATACCAACCCCACTGCATCTCTTCGACAAGCAGCGACAATTTTGGAAATTTCAACAATGTCCATTCAAAGAGTACTAAAAAGACATAAATGGAGACCGTTTTCATACCAGCAGATACATCACTTACATCCGCAGGATTTCTTAAATAGGGTCAACTTTTGTGAATTCTTCACCATAGCTTGTCAGGACGACGAAAATTTTACGAAGAAAATCATTTGGACTGACGAAGCTAAATTTACCAAAAATGGCCTCTTTAATAAACATAACAGTTATTTTTGGGCATCCGAAAATCCCCATGTAACGAGAGAAAGGGGATATCAGGAAAGTTGGCAATTTAATGTTTTTTTGCGCTATAAAAAATAATCGCATACTTTGTCTACATTTTTATAACGAAAATTTAAATGGGGAAAGGTATTTAGATATATTGCGCAATATTGTGGAAGAAGAACTTGATACACTACCAATTATCGAATCAAATACTGCGTGGTATCAAATGGATGGTGCACCGGCTCACAGAACAAGAGATGTACACTTATTCTTGGAGAGGTTATTTGACGGAAAGTTTATTGCAAACGCAGGTCCATACTTGTGGCCTCCACGTTCACCAGACTTGACCCCTATGGATTTTTTCCTTTGGGGTTATGTTAAGGACAAAGTTTACAGTACTCCGGTGACAACTGCAGAGGAAACAAAAGAAAGAATACTAGGAGCACTAAATTCATTAACAGAAGCGCAAATACAAAAGGTCACTAGTAGTCAAATGCTAAAACGAATTAATAAATGTTTGGAACCGAATGGGGCTAATTTTGAACAAAATTTGAATGAATTTATTACTTTTTAATACCATATTTATTCATTCTTAACATAGTTTTCTTTAATGTTATCTTGGTTACGAAATAAATTTTACTATTCTGTTTCTTCTTTACTCGAAAAATATATTTGTTTTTTATTTCTTTATTAACATGCTATCGAACTGTCATTAGAAAATTAGACATTACGCTAAAACTGTGACGAATTTTCATAGCCACCTTTAGCGCTCACGCGAAGTTTCTGAATACATTCACATAATTTGCGAATAGCTCCTAAAAATATTCAATTTAGGTATAGGGAAATGTAATATCATTCGATGAAGAATTTAATTTTCCACTGTCCGCGATAAAAATATACAGGCTGATGCATTTAAAATAAAAAAGTTACATACGCTTTTTTCATAATTGAGACTCCCTGTATATTTGAAAATATTTTCTAGCTATGCATTGTATAAATAGGGACAATTTTTATTTGAAACTTTTTTCTCTATACTGTAAAATAAACAAATTAACAAAGAAACCGCGTCAGCTGGGACACCCTGTATGTATTGTCAGGAATGTGTTTAGTAGCAGAATAATAATTTGTCTTGCAATAGTGTTGACATCAACTTTTCTTCTCTACCAACCATATTAAATCACTGAATAGCTTGGGATTTGTCACGGTTGATTGACAGATTATGTTTATCATAAAAAGACGATGCTAATGCTAATCTTTATTAATTTTAATAGCAGCCGTGTCCTATTCTGAAGGAAAACAAAAAAGGAGCGGTAAAGCTGCGTATCATCCGCTTATAGATACATGAGTATTGCAATATTGAAATCCATTCATAGAAGAGATTAGACGTGTATAATAATAATAATAAAAAAAAATAGGGCCAAAGATTGAACCTTGCGGCACACCTTTTCTAACTGTCTGTATAGAATATCGGTAGATGTCACAGAACAGAATGATTTTCTTTATCAAAAGCTTCATTGTAGTCTTGAATTATTAACTGTAAAAAAAATATATTTTTTTTTTTTGTTGGATTCATTGTATTATGAGTTAGTGAAGGTTCGATCAATAAATCGAAGACATAATAATATATTTACCGATGATGTATGATTAATTAATATGTTGTTTCAATACTGATAAGCCCGGAGGAAACGAGAGAATACCAATAAAAGTATTAACGGAAAATTTCTTAATCCTCTCTTTGTACTTTTATCCTCGGAAAGCTTCGCATACCTGATGTTTTAAATTCCGCTTAAACATAAATTTCGTCATTCCATTAGGCTTACGACTTTTATCACAGACGGGGGCTTTAACTATGTACTATGTATGAGACGTAAGTAAATATAATAATAGGATGGGGCATCTCATGTTTACTGGGTATATACGAAACGTTTCGTCTATCAAGAGTGTTACTTTTAACTTTATTGCCACATTGTTCTTCTTATCTTTACATGTGACAAATCTGTCTTGATGCAGATAAAATTTTATAAATAAAACTTCATATTTCTTTACCGTATTTAAAGATGCATTTGCGTCAGTCACTTCAAAGTATTCTTGAGTGCGTGACATACACGATGATATCCGTGGAAAAGAATATTTATCCGTGGTCGCCATTGAGATCTCACGTTTAGAATTAAGTCCGTTATTTATGTAAGTAGCCTGTTTATTATATCCGTTATCTTTCTCTTTATAGGTGGTCTACACCGATATTAAGCGAGAACTAAATGGAGTGGTAAGTAGACTCTTTTATATCTTCAAAATTTTATTTCCGTTTCACGAAATTAAATTTGAAAAAATCGTAATCTCCTTGTACGCCTTGTATTCAGGTATATACATATATCAACAGACACAATTTATATTTGTTCTGTTACACAATTTTATCTTTACGATATCGTATAAAATGAAGCCTACAACAAATAAAACATTCGTGGTTAAAATCTAGCCAATATGCTCATATAAGGCGCGTTGTTGAGTATTGTTTTATTTAGATGGAATAAAAAGAACGTCAACATAATACGTCTGATGACGTCAATGTTGTACTTGGGTTTACATATCTCCATCGGGTGCTGTATTCGCGGAAAAGAGCCGTCATTCATTGTTGTTTGAAAATTAATGAAGCTTCTCAATTTTATTGAGAGATTTCTATCTGGAAAGAATCGACCATAAATTGAAAAAAAAAAAAAAGATAAAAAGAGGAAATTAGTTGTGCAACAGAATTTATTGATAATTTCAAATGGGGAGGGGGGAATAATGTTGAAACAAAAATGTCCTTTTAAAACAAGAATCAACAATTATTTGTCTAAATTTTCTTGCTATCAATTGTATGTACAGGGTGGGCAAATTTCGATGTTTTAATAGGGGATCTCGGTAACTATAAGGCCGTGTTCTCACCAAAAGCAACTGGCAACTGCAATGCGACCGCAACTTCAGTTGAGTTGCTCTTATGTACTTACTGAAGTCAACTGTTTTGAAGTCTCTTGTTTCGGTAGTCGTGAAAAAAATGTCGTCCTCGTCAGATGAAAATATAGCCGCTGCATATTTGCTAGTGAAAAGACGTAAAAAATAGAAAACAGCGAAAATTTTGGGTTAACCCTTTTTATAGCATAAATTTGGGACATAGCTCTTATATAGTAGCACAGGAATTGAATAATGATCCTGTTAAATTCCATGGCTTTTACCGTATGAGCAAGGACACCTTTAAAGTTCTAGCAGAAATATTGAAACCTGTACTAAGCAGAAAAGTGCTTCGCACATGATTTTAGCAATTTCTCCCCACGCTTTCTCTTTGATGTCGACACGTGTATAAGATGGGCTTCAACAAGGGCTACAAAATTCAAACATTTTGCTGTCTCATCCGTCATGGCATAACAGTTCTTAGCAATTTCAGACCGCAACTGGCAACGGCGACGCGGTATGCAGCGCTGCCGGCAACCTATTAGCAACTGGTTGCGTTGTAGTCGAGTTGTCTTTTAGTAGGTGGAAACACGTGTATTTAAAAACTGGCGTCGAGTCCCGTTGCAGTTACGTTACCGTTGTCAGTTGCTTTTGGTGAGAACACGGCCTAAGAGGTATCAAAAAACGGACCGCGCATCCTCGATCTGTTTTTTCTAGAAGAGGATGATGGTGAAAACCAAATTTGGCTATCGGCTTTCGGTTTCGAGCTATCCCTGAAAATTCGATTTTTCCCATTTTCGTTTCATCACGATATCTCGGCTATTTATGAAAATTGACAAAAATTATTTTTATTTAAATTCTCGACGGTTTTCTAGATATTTACGGTAAACTTTTGTTAATAGATCAAATCGGTTATGGAAAAAAAATTACTCGTTGGTATGACAATGTTATTAATTATTGTCGTATTATTCTGACACTCGGCGACATCTTGCACATATTATCTTTCTTTCTTAATAAAAATGAACTATACGATCCAAGAATTAACTGATATGATTTACATTCTCGGAGAATGTTTAAAGAATTGTCTTCTACCATCCAGAGTGTACGCCGAGAGGTTTTGCTGATAGAAGGCACCCAGATGAAAGAGCATTTCAAAGATTGATGGATCGATTTAACAGGACTGGGACAATTAAATTTGAAAAACATGACAGAGTAAAGCCCATATTAAATGATGAAAACGAATTTAACATTATTGCAAGTGTTATTGAAAATCCACATAGGAGTACTGCCGACATTAGTGATTTGCTGCACATAGGTCAAACTTCAGTTAAATAGAAGCATCATTTCCATCCATATCACGTACAACTGAGTCAAGCCCTTCTAGGGCAAGATTTCGAAAACAGGATAAATTTTTGTAATTGTTGTCTCGCTCGAATTCACGAAGATGTACGGTTTTTTAATACTGTATTGTTTACCGATGAAGCAACTTTCCACAATAATGGTCATGTGAACAGGCATAATCTACATTATTACGCCAATGTGAATCCAAATTTTAAGAGGGCAGTTGACCGGCAACACAGGTGGAATGTAAACGTCTGGGGAGGTATAATTGGACCCCATTTCTTTGATGGACATCTCAATGGTGATATTTTTCAAAGATTTTTGGACGAAGACCTTGATAACCTTCTAGAGAATATACCATTAGGGCTGTTAAGAAGAATGTGGTTCCAGTTTAGACGGGGCGCCTGCTCATTTCAGTATTCAAGTTCGACATACTTTGAATGAGTTTCCAGGTCGCTGGATTGGAAGACAAGGACCTGTTCCATGGCCCGCAAGGTCACCAGATCTGATCAAAGTTGATTTTTTCCTGTGGGGGTATGTTAAAGATCTGGTCTACTGTATACCACCAACTACACCAGAAAACAACAACGGGAAAAAATAAGAGAAGCCTTTGATACAGTTACTCTTTTAATGTTACAAAATACAAATAGGTCTTTAACAAACAGGTTAAATCTGTGTTTACAAGAAAATGCTAGATTGTTTGAATACTTAATTTAATCATGTGTCAAATTCTCTAATGTTATTCATAGTTAAATGTTAATACAAATTTACCGTGGAAAACCAAATAAATGGTTTTCCATAAATATATAGAAAACCGTCGAGAATTTAAATACAGTTGTACTTACAAAAAATATTTGTTTTTTAATTCTGCATCAAGTGGTGAAAAAATATACAGGGTGTTCCATTTGAAAAAAGTGAGAAAAATTAGTTTGAAATATGTCATTGTTCGGCCATAATTTTGGTAATCCTGTAGAAAATTTACGAAATGTAAACAAGGTGAGAGTAACCTTACACCTTTCTCGACTCACTCCATACTAAATCGTGAGTCAAAAAATTGCTCCTACGTTTTTTTTTTTTTTTCTACTTTTAGTGCGTAAAATTTCATTTTAATGACTTTTAATTTATTTCTCCGGAAATACCAGGAGTAATGAAATAATTTTTTGGGAAATGATAAAGTGCATTGAGATGAACTGAAATGTGCAACACAATACAAGGGGTGTTATTTGGGTCACCTTATATACTTAAAAATATTTTCCTGAAATAGAGTCTTGCAAGTAGTATAGATTAGTATATGAATGAAATTCCTAACATCACTAGTATAGGAGCTATAGACCAGCGCGCGCTTAGGTGACAACCCTGTATATCATTGAAATGGCCAAAAAATCCTCTTTTTAATGATATCATAACAAACTATATGTTCCATATAAAAAATACAACTTTATGTCCTACCTCGAATTTCGAAACGCCATTGCATTCTAATAAAAAAAGTGCCTGAAGAACGTAAAAGTCATTTTTGTAAATTTTCATAAATAGCCGAGATATCGTGATAAAACGAAAATAGGAAAAAAATCGAATTTTCAGGGATAACTCGAAACCGAAAGCCGATAGCCAAATTTGGTTTTCACCATCATCCTCTTCTCGAAAAAAACAGATCGAGGATGCGCGGTCCGTTTTTTGATACCTCTTATAGTTACCGAGATCCCCTATTAAAACAACGAAATTTGCCCACCCTGTACACGAGGGATGGTCCGACTTAGCAAAGAACTAAGCATAGATAAGGTACCAATAGATCGGAAACTCACGTGTAAACATTTGGAGCAAAGTACATGTGCTCCCTCTTACGTCCTTAGTCATGAACTAAATCGAAAACGCGGGTAATATGAATTATTCAAATGATGTATTATGAAAATTTGTGTTCATCTACCAATGAGTAGTAAGATGAACTAGATTTCTAAATTAATCCGACCCAGAAGTTATTTCCGAGTAAATCGAGGACAGTGAATTCCTCGTCGAACTGTCAAAAATTCCATGCACCTCTGGGAGGATACTCACCATCCAGTTTGAATGACAGAAATTTACGTTTGATACGTTCAATAGCTAATTGATAGCAAACAATAATATGGTGACCAAATTAGTAAAGCGTATTCCAAAGAACTTACATACTATAAATGCGAAATATAAAGACTTCAACGTAGCTGAATTAGTAAAATATTTAGAAGACCGCATAATAAATCCCAAATTCCTCGAAATGACAGGCATGAATCAAATAGTACACCCCAGATCTTTGAAATTTGTATTTTTCTCTATTCTTAGATCGTTAATATTGTATGATGAATCAAACATATTACGTTTTTTGCTGTAAGATACAGAACAACATGTGGCTATGCATATTAACTATAAGAGAATTAGCAGAGCACCAACTTACTAAACTATTCATTTCTTTTTTTGTAGTAATTCAATATCATGGGGTGTATCAATAGTACTATAAATCTTTATGTCATCTACAACATTAAGCAACTCACTAATATAAATTATAAAGAGTAAAGGTCCTGAATTTGAGCCTTGGGGAACCCCTGAAACCGATATAAATTCCTGAGAATTAAAGCCATTGTAGTGGACATAATTTACTACCTTATCGAAGTAGGAAGCTAGTAAGTTGTTAAATGATGGGGACTCATTCCCAAATCGCTGATGATCAATTGTATCAAAGGCACTATTAGGTAGATTGGTATAAATTACGTCAATCTGTTTTTGGAAGTCAATCTGTTCAGCTAGAAATTGAGTAATTGTTGTCACATTAATGACGGTGGACCTTCCAGGAATAAAGCCGTGTTAATATATATAGGGTGTTTAATAATATATGCTATAATATACACAGTGAGTCGTTAAGAATGGGAAATCTGGAAACTGGGAATAGTAGAGCCTAAAATATGAGGATTGACCCCGGCATGCCTTATACAAATGTTGTTCGTTTAAGAGATACAGGGTGTTCAAGTTAATAATTTCATTTCTATATTTACCAATAACTTACCTGAGCTTCGTATTTAAAAATAAAAAGTAGCATTAATAGGCCGAACTGCATTGAAACTTTAGAAGGCAAATATCTCGAAAACGGATCATGATATCAACATCAAACAAGTATGTATTTTTCATTTAAAAAAGGTTGCTCTTTCAAATTTTCGATTCAGTTTATGTGATTCTACACGCATAAAAAAGATAAGCATCGATTTATCTACTCAGCAGCGTGTAATCAGCGCCACCTATGAGCAACGTTAAAATTGATGTCAAATTCTTATTCGTCATGCTGAAAAACATAATAATACCAATTTTCAAGTTGATTCTATAAAGACTTACTGAGTTATTGGAAAATTTAGAAATGAAATTATTAACTTGAACACCCTGTATCTCTTAAACGAACAACATTTGTATAAGGCATGCTGCGGTCAATCTTAGGCTCTACTATTCCCAGTTTCCAGATTTCCCAATTTTAACGACTCACTGTGTATATATAATGCTCAAAGATTTTCGCAAAATTAGAGAGTACCGATATGGATATTTAGTATGGAGTTGACTCTCAGTCGATCTCCATTTCCTTACTCTTTCTTTATCTAACCGAGACCAAATCGCCCTTCTAGTAAAATCTCTTGTAATTCCATATACGGGCTTCGATGAACTACGCACCGATGTGATCGTCAATGGTTGTAGTTTTTGAACGTCCCGAACGTTCATTATCTCCCAAGATTGTTCGGCCACGTTTAAATTCTGTTGCCCAAAGTTTCAATGTGGTCCAACTCGTCTTTAATTTGCGTTCGAGTATCACCTGCCGGGACACAGGGGTATAGCAGGCAATGAAACCGCAGACCAGCTAGCGAGGGAAGGTTCCCAAATTAAATTCACCGGGCCGGAGCCAGGTCTGGGTATCACAAAGAGTGCAGTACGTGGTGCAATTAATGAGTGGATTATAAAACAACACCAACTAAATTGGAACCATGTAGCTGGACAAAGACACAGCAAACGGATGATGGAACGACCGTCACAACGACTAACTGCTGACTTACTTGCATTAAACAGGACTCAGCTTAGGGCAGTGACATGTCTATTAACAGGACACGGCTGTCTAAGAGGTCATCTGCACAAGATGGGGATCTATAAAGATGAACCCCTATGCAGACTCTGCAATGAGGAGGAGAAAATAGCCTTTCATATCATCTTCGAATGCGTGGCACTAAGTCAACGTAGGGTTACTTTACAAAGCGCATTTGATCTACCAGTGGAGAAAGATTTACCAAATAGGCTTCTAAACCTGATCGAGGGAACTAACCTGTTTGAGTAAAACGGAATCAAGGCAGGAATAACACAATAGGCTAAGTGGTCCTATTTATTATAATGCAGCTTTTATTGACGAGTGCTGCCATCTTCACGTTAGGATCGGAAATAGTTCAGACCACCTTCTTATAATAGAGTTGATAGTCGAACAACAAGAATAATAACGCTTGTTTAGTGTCAGGTGACAGAATCTGAGCAAGACTCAGACAGCACAAAGACATCTTATAGACGTCCATAAGATGTCTGTGTCCGATATTGGGGACGTCTTATGGATGTCTGTTTACGCCTGAAGGACGTCCATAAGATGTCGTATAGACATCCGATGTTACAAATGTCAACGTTTATAAGACATCGTTTTACAACGTCTTATGGATATCTGTTTTGGACATATGTCAGACATAAATGTCTAGGCTTTCAATGTATTCAAAATAATACACTAGATAACGCCTGCTTAAGCCAACAGTATTGATACATATACCTACCACAGTCATCTTATGAATGACTTGGTATTTCAATTCCTTGTAAACTAACTAAACTGTGAAAATGACTAAATGAAACCAGAATTAAACTCAAACGCTGTCAAATCAAATAGTCAAACTGAGTCGATCGCTATTAAAATTATCGCATAGTTTCGAAGACGGCGTGAGTTGGCGCTGATGTATGTGATATATTAAAGCAAACGGTTGGTTGAATATACGGGGAACATTAAATCACGTATTAAATTGTATTAATAAAAGAAATAAATTGAAAATTATCAATGGTCGCATCATATTCTTTTGAAACATGAACACAATCTCAAATACACTGTTTCACATTTTGTCGAATTTGTTATATAAAACGTCTAAAATGTGGTTTTTCGACTTTTGAGAAATGTCTTATGCATCTTCATTAATCGAAATATCCGAGAGACGTCTTATAAACTACGTCCATAAGATGTTGATATCTTTAGAACGTTCAAGAATAATAACAGTTTAGGACATCCATAAGATGTCTTGTGCAAGATCGATACAGTGTAATTTGGCTTTGTTTTCAACCAATGAGAATTCACTGTCGTCAAAGTGGTCTGTTCAGAAATTCGTCTTTCTACTTAAAAAATAGACTTTAGTAAAGACAAAATCGTGAAGAAAAGACATCTATGGAAACCAATTCGAAAGGATCTTTTTGTTCCAACACGTTTCTATTTAGAATTATGTTATCTTCGCAAATACTATGCCAGAAAGAGCTAGCGGGAAAATAGTGTTAAACACCCTGTATAACATGAGTAAGAGGCGATAAAACTTTCAAACGATTCCTTTGTAAGTAACACGAATATGACGTTAACTTTTATACCTGCTGGCTCCTTCATCGTCAATCCTTTCCCACGAAAAAGAGCTTATTTATGTTAGAGACAATACAATACAATACATACTTTTACACATGGTATGCATGCAAGTACATACAAATATACTTAGGTACCTAAAATCGAACATACGTAATACATACCTACCTGCATAGTCTTGTATTTACGACAGTCGAGTCGTGTCGATTCACCAACTTGTTTTCTTGATCGTATACCACCTCGTGTAAATCGCTCTGGATGTTGTATTTAGGTCAATGATAAGTCTGCAAGGCCATCTCGTATGCACGGTCATTGAAGCAAACAGCAAAGAATACTCTCGATGACGTATTTAATACACATAGACGATAGGTGTATTATATATTGTACATATACATAATCTGTGTTTATGTATGCATGTAACGGTCAAAATTCGCTTAAATGCTAATTGACTCAGAGTTAATTCTTTTTTTTTTTTTTTTTAGTCGTTTATAATTTATAACGAGAATAATCATTAATAATAAAATTATTTTTAATGATCGTATATACAAGCTTTAAATTAGCTTTACTTTAATGTCTGTGTTATATATGTATGTATGTATGTACTACGTACATGCATGTTTATGTTCATGTTGTGTTCTACTGTGTAGGGTACCATACGTTTTATACCTTGAATCATAACATTTATAATGTTTAATTTAAAAAAATAATAAAATTAGGATGTGTGTGTGTGTGTATTGCATCGGGGTTAATTATTGTGACAGACATAAATTGTTATCTACAGGGTGACATAGAAAAAAGTACATTGTATAGTGCCACACAATAGAGGACACTAAAATGTTCAAATTGTTGCCCTTGTACTTCTTCTTAATGATTGACGGCATCTTTGAAATATTCCTGGGTTATTACGAAATCTATCTGCCGATTCCATAATTCTTATCCACAATTGTTCTTCATTATGTATTTCTACAGTATAAACTTCATTTTTCATAAATCCCCAAAATGAAAAATCGAGGGGATTAAGGTATCGGGACTACGAGCTGGCCCCCCTCGACCAATCCACATATTTCCAAATCTCCTGTCCAAATATTCCCTTGCCACTCGAGAAAAGTGAGCTGGCGCCCCGCCCCATCATGCACGTAATACATTCTTCCAGTAATGGCCAATGGGACATCCTCTAATAATGTGTTTAAATCATTCTCCAAGAAATTTCGATACAGTGCACCTGTCAATCGATTAATCGATCGAAATAATTGTCAATTATACCTGCCCACACATTAATTGAAAACCCATATTGGTGACTTCGAATTACAGTTTGATGAGGATTTTCATCACTCCAATGGTGCATGTTATGTAGGTTCAGTATACCATCACGATTAAAACCAGCTTCGTCAGTAAACAAAATTGATGAAATAATGTTTTGTCTTTGGTTTTGCAACCATTGGCAAAATTGTACACGAGGAACAAAGTCATGTTCCAATAGTGAATGAATTTTTTGGAAATGATATGGGCGAAGAAGTTGTTCTTTGAAAATTTGTCTAACTGATTCACGGTTAAGGTTTCGTACCGCTGAACTTGTTTTTTCTGGTGCTTGTTCTTGGATTATTTTCTACCATTCGTAAAACAGTTTCTTCGTTTCGCACAGTGCGACGAGTTCTGGAAACCCCACTATTCAATTTTGGTTTTCTAAAACAGCCATCTTCTCTCAAACGCCTATGCACATCAATAAATGTTCGAACATTAGGAACTTAGGGATAAAGGATATCTTTCTCGATAAATACGTTGAGCTTCGTAAGAATTTGATCTAGCTTCGCCGTAACACATAATCATGTCCCTCCCTATATTCTTCAAAAGTGTAGTGAACCATTTTTGAAAGCAAATTTGAATAATCAGTGAGAAAAACTTAATCACGAACACAAAATTCCTCAAACAACAATTACATCAGTTTGACAAGTGTCATTATGACACATTATTCAATTGTTATTTTTTGATTAATTAGCGTGCATTGTCGGCTTTCAGATGCATTTGTACTGGAACCATAGATATTCAAAAAAAAAAAAAAACCAAAAAAAGAAATAAAATTCAACACCCCGTATCTTTTAACCGAAGGTCTTGCGGACCCATGTTCATAGGAATTTTTTTTCTTATTTTAGTGTCCTCTATTGTGTGGCACTATGCAATGTACTTTTTTCTATGTCACCCCGTATAGAAAATGCAGTAAATGTTTTAATGTTATGCAAATATTTATTTCGAGTTGTCACCGGTGAAATAATAATATGGCTTAACTGAAATAGTGGTACTAAAAATGTTGTCACAATATCCATTTCCAGGGGCCCGATTCTCGAATCTCGAATGAAATTTGTCGCGTACGACAAATGTCGCGCGAATTTCTCGAATATTCATCGGCACTAAGACGATCGCTCGAAATAATTGTCGATTGGTAAGTAGCGGCAACAGCGCTTTAATGGATATAAATGTGCATCTACTACAAAGAATTCAAATAAATTTTACCTCAAAGTAGCCTTTGGAAATTATAATTATGTCTTAGCTTGTTACTTAAATTTTAATACGAATTTTGTTGGTTATGAGATGAGAATATCTGAATGAAATGACAAATGTCAAAATAATAAAACGAATATTTTTAACTGAATGTTTATTTCCAACAAACAGGCAAAATTTTATAAAAATTGTTCAAAGTGTCCACCACCTTGTTCGAAACATTTCTCACATCTTCTCCTAATGGAGGAAAAAACGTTTTGTAGTATCGCATTGTCAATTCCATTAATTCTTTCAGCAATTCTGATTTGAAGGTCTGCAAGATCAGATATCTGTACTCGATAAATTGAGTTCTTTAAGAATTATCATAAAAAGAAATCACATGGGGTAATGTCACAAGATCTTGGTGGAAATTCATGTTCAGTGTTTAAACTTATCAACCGATTTTGAAAAAATTGCTGCAGCATATTAATTGTTTCACCTGCTGTGTGTGCTCTAGCTCCGTCTTGTTGAAAGTAACTCTGTGTTATTTCTTCATCGTCAAGCTGTTCGATAAATGGCATAATAATTTCTTGTCGATACCTTTCTCCTGTTAAGGTTCCGTTAAAAAAAAATAGGGCCAATAATTCTCCTTCGACTAATCGCACACCATACACCAATTTTCTGCGGATGAAGTGTGGTTTCAACAAAAAAATTATGTGGTTTCTCATTAGTCCACGTCCTCATATTTTGTGGTATAAAATGCCTCTACTAACATGATCATGTTAAAAACACAAATTATTGTACAGTACTTGAAAAAGAATGTTATTTTGCATGATAAAAAATATTCACGTTGGTTGAACTTTGATAATTACGAAAAATATCTGACATTCACTTAACGTGCTCATATTACCCGACATTACCCTATATTACAGCAATATTTTCACTATTTTATAATATACTATATTTACGCCACCAACAAGTAAACAAGTATTAGCACTATTGTCGCGTAAGATTTTGTATGTCGAATGGTTGTTACCCACTCGCTGAAATCTCGACTAAAAATTGTAGCACACGACATTCAAGAATACGACTACGCACATTTCATTCGACATTTGACTTGTGTCGCATGCGACATTCATCATTCGCGATTCGAGAATCGGGCCCCAGATATGTATAAAAAGGCGACCTGTAATTGTAATTGTAATTGTAATTGTAATTGAGCCAACTAGTCTATGTGCAACGACTTGACTGTTTGGCTTTTCATAAACGTAGCAAGCAACCACGACGAGAATGATCGAATTTCTATTATCACGTCACTTGTATAGGAAATCCTAACATCAATTCAATGCAAATCATTGATTAAATTGGAGTTTCCAAGAGCTTGATAAGTAAATTATGGCAATGATTAAACGGCCGCCCAGAGTTTTGGGAGATCGTTGCAGTCCGGCGTTGAATTCTGGGAGGGGATGGTGACATTTTGCTCGGAGAATTGTATCCAGATCGATCCACCTTTCTCTGTTGGTGGTGAAGTGATTAAAAGTGCAGCGATATTAATAGTGCTGTAACAAAGCCATTAAACGCGTTTATATACACAAAAATAACACAAATTTCCGAAATCCAACGCTTCTAAAAATGTGTAGTTTTACCGGAAATTGACGTCGACGTTCTTAATTTAAATATCATTGTAAATGGTCCGGTGTTGTCCGAAACATCGAGCTGTAACGAATCAACGCGATATAACGAGGAGCACAAGACAACAATTTCAGTCTTTAAAAATCTCCTGAATAAACGTGTTAGAAGTGTCTGGACGGCTTCAACGCAGTAAACGTACGCTCAACTACTTGAAATTTGGTACGATTGTTAAATGATATTGAAGGCTTCCAAGGTTCGAGACTCCGTTCTAAGGGCTTCTCGGTTTTGACTTTTCTTATTTCACGTGTCTAGTTTTCTCAAGATCTACAAACCTAAAATAATGCCGATTATAAATACAGGGTGTTCCATTTCCTCTGCACAGACAACAACTTTGTTTTTTTAAATACAAACCTATATTTTTTTTATAATTTATTTTGAATATACATGAAAAATAAAAGGGACTTTATATATGGTATTGATATGAAAAAACTGACGTCGGTCCAGTTTATCTCCACCATGCGATATATTTTGATCGCTTCGATCAACTCCTCCCATGTGTTCATTATACCCCTTTATAAGTTTGGGTTGGTCTACCAGAATATGTGTTTTTTTGACTTTGCGAAAATCTTTTCGTTTTGTTTACAGGAAGTACAGAGCAAGCGTTGGAAACAATTGTTAAAACACTGTTGTAATTCCATCGACATACTACCATTTCGTTATCCTTTTTCTTGAAAGATTTTACATTAATCTGAGCACTTTGAGATTCTATTCTCTCTGATTGTAATTTATTTTTCTGAAAGTTTAGTTCCTTTATCAGTGACTAAGACGTAAAGAAGTTGTCGAAATAGAGATGAAAATTTTCTAATTGGTTGATGCCAAAATGTCGGAAGCACCAAGGCCCAGATCCTTGTATTTTTCTAGCAACGTGGTAGAAGAACCTTGGTATGGTTGAAAATAGGCGAATTGCACCAACCCAAAACTTATAGCCCCATTTTATGGGCTTCCCTTATGGCTTGCAGCAAAATAGGGCATCAACTGAGTGATTTTCTTCAACCGGCGCATTATCCAAAAACACTTTATTCAGCGACAAAATCAGTGGCCTTACTTTAGCAAGTCGATCGTCTTTGTGCAAATGATTGTTGTCGGCACAATGAAAATTACACATGACGAAGAAACAACTTTAATTTTACCGGTACATTTTCTTACGCGAAACAGAGCAGTAGCCACTCAACATTAGAATACCTACCAAAAAAGCAAAACATATCATTGGTTGTATTATTACCCGGCCTATTTCTTTGGTGAGCATAATTACTAAAACGAACAAGATCACCCATAAGGTTGGCATCGAAAAACAACTTGAAGGTAGGACTTGATTCCATTTGGGGTAAGGGAAAAGTGAAAATTTTTTTTCTGCGCAAATGAAGATACGGGGTACCTCATCTTCACTTTCCCAATTTTCCTCCACACCTACACCGTTTTCTTCATCTTCATTTATGAAAATTTCAACGTTTCCTCGTAGCTGAGATTGGTAAATTGGTTATTGTAATCATTGGCATTTTCCGGAGGAAAAAGAATAGTTGCATCGCCTATTTGATACTTCATCTATATTTTCCACTTCTCCAAGAAGCTCTTTTAGCGTGAGGGGCCTTTAGCAGCGATTCTTGGCTAGTTTTACAAGTGCAGTGCTATGATAAATTGCAATAAAATAACAAAATTTGCGAGTAGTTAGGTTGACATACGAGGGAGCGTTTTTATATTCGCGGAATGGGGGATAAGGGGTGGAAATAAAAAAAACCAAATTATTTTCTTTTTCAATATATTCACCTGCAAGACGGATACATTTTTCACATCTTTCAATTAATTTATTTATACCCTCATTAACAAATGATTTCTCTTTATCTGCAAAACACGGCGAAACTGCCTCCTTAACTTCATCATCGGCAGCTCTTTTTTCATTTTCGGAAACAGGTAATAATCACTCGGCCAGCCAGGTCTGGGCTGTAGGGTGGGTGATTCACAATTTCGAAGCCCACCTTATGCAGGGCAGCTAACGCAACGCGGCTCTTGTGGACGGGCGCGTTGTCGTGCAAAAGCAGCACACCTTTCGTCAATTTTCCCCGTCTTTTCTCTTTAACGGCTTCTTTTAGTCGCTCTAATATTGAAGCGTAATATTCTCCGGTTATAGAAACACCTTTATCTTTATAATCAATCAACAATATTCCTTCCGAGTCCCAAAATACCGTTGCCATGAGTTTCCCAGCTGATTGTAACACTTTAAATTTCTTGGGAGGTGCTGTGCCCTTTTTATGCCACTGCATGGAGTCTTGTTTCGACTCAGGTTCATAATGATGAACCCAGTAACAATTCGACTCAATACACCATCCTTGTCTTCATTACAGGGGTCCAAAAATGCACGCAAACACTCTACGCGCTGTTGTTTTTGCGGCGGTGTGAGCATTCTCGGCACCCATCTTGCGCTGACCTTAGACATGCCGAGATGATCGTGTAGGATTTGAAAAATTGTTGAGCATCTTCGAGTACAATTTTTTCAACTTTTTTGGCGTGGTCACCTCAATGCTCCTGCCCGGCCTCAGGTCGTCTTCGGGTTCCCTTCCTTGTTTAAATAAACTATGGTACACCATGCTGGTTTTTCCTGGACAAGAGTAAACCAATGACATCTCATTCATTATGGTCGCGACTGATTTTCCTTGTTAAGGAACTTTATAACGGCACGATATTCGATTTTTTCCATATTTTACTTTTCACTCCTGATTATGTTACTTGGTTGACGTTAACTCAAAGATAATAAACTCGTATAACAGAACTTATTGACTTTCTCATTACTAAATGAGGCATCGCCATCTATGTGTGAATAGTCACAACTTAGGAAAAGAGGAATGATTAAACAGGTGCTTACCATCCTGTTAAAAGGACCGTAGGGTCATATGGTTTAATAAAGAATTACCTGAAAATTATTATTAAGGCTCTCTCTCGACAGAATTAATGAATTTGAATGATTTCTTTCAACTTTCAACAGAGAAATTTCTACAAAAAAAAAAAAAAAATCGGTCAAAATACAAGTCCTAACAGGATGAAAAAGGGTGACAATGTTTGTATAAAATGTATTCAAAGATGCAATAATATACAAGACGTTCCGTTAGAAAAAGTGACAATCATCGAAGTGAACATTGTTGAAATGAACGTTAATTTTAGACGACCGTGTAGATGTAGATACACTTGCGTATATAAAAATTTAAACGACTAGTTTTTGATTTAATTAATAATAATATGATTTTGAATCTATTTGTGTCTGTCGAGGCTAACGTATATTGAATTAATATTATATTAAAGTAATATAAGATCAACCCATATCACTTTATTATAAAGTATCATATTTATTAAAACGTATTCACAATGTAGAACAGATTTGTTTGCATTAAATGATAAATCGAACACAGTCTGTTTACGCAATGCACAATCTCTAATTACACTAGGCTGGGGCCTACCTAGCATTTGTTGTATGTATTAATTTATGATCCGTGTAATATATATATGTATACATATGTAGTTATATACATGCAACTATTGTATAAATAGGATAACATTACATTGGAGAGGAAGAAAAAATTGAATTACGTATCATAAACCGTAAGCTAAGAAGCTTATATAAATGTGCAGTAGGTACAGAATCAAGGTGGCTTGTCCGCCGCGTCTGCACGGCTTACGTATTATCTAGAGCCGTCTTCGTTTCGTCGCGCTACGTTTCTTCAGTTAGTAAATATGTGTTATTATTATTATCATCATCACAGTAATAATTGCATTATTCCGAGTACGTTCAACTCGCTATACCGTTCCTTACAATTGAACGTTGTTAGAATGTTTGCGTGCATGCGTACCTTAATTGACAAAATCATTTTAATTTTCAGCTTCGGAATCTTTTGGGCCGCGAGGCCTGAAAACGACACGAAATTCAAGATAGACCCTTGGCTCGAGGAGTGCTACAAGACGCGGCAAGATCTAGTCGTCGACGATCTGTACTATAACGAGATGCTAACGACGACGGAGGACAAGATGACGAACGAACAGCTAGATCTGCGTGACGTCATCAAGAAAAAAGCGGAAAAACACAGCCGGTATTACAGATCGCTGTACACGCGCGGTAATATCGCGGAGTCGGGCGCGCAGATGGCGCCACGTACCGCGCCGAACAGGACGCCCTTAAATCTAATTCAAACAACCCTACAGCAAGCGGCTCAGGCGAAGGAACTCGAGCACGTTAACGCGTACAACGACAAGAATAGGCAACGACGTGTCGGAGTTTATCGGATTAACGAGGATTCCGAAGCGGTCGAGACTAGGTTTAAGAGTGTGAAAGCCTTACGGGAGAAGTACCAGAAGATGATAGAAGGAACCACGGAGGAGGTGAAAGAAGAGAAGACGATCGTACGTAAAGATACGTATTTGATACCGCCGGTTAGCGGCTATTGCAGTTCCTCCGCATCGGCAGGTAGCGACGACGAGAAGGATAGAAGCTGGTACGCGGCAAAGAAGGGTCATCTCGAGGTTCGTAGGTCCGGCAGTTCGGATTCGGCCGTTGGCTTAACGCAGAGCGATGAAGAATCGTCTAACGCCAACGTCGAGGTGGCCGACATCAATTCTAGATGGATCGAAGCGTACGAGAAGAACGGACCGACATCGTACAGTCCGTACAGTCCGCGCGGTTCCATCGATCACATCAACGTGCCGACGAAGACGTTGATCGAGGCGCAGTACTTCCCGTTGCCGGCGGCGAACCGGAAGTTCAGTGATTGCCCTAGTGATGTTGTTGAGTGCGGCGAGAAGAACGATAGCCGGCGGCAGAGTTGCTTCACCGACGACGGTGACGAGCAATCGCGTTACAGGTTCTGGAGGACCCCTTCGGTGGTGGTCAGCGATTATTCGGACGACGTCGTCGGACTCACTCTGGACGATATCGAATACTTCCGGAACCAGCGGAAGGAGAACTCCTCCCCCGATTCCAGTTTGCACAGTTCGTGTAGTAATCTGAATTATTGCGGTTCGACTATTAGTTCGTTGGATTCGGAGTATATTCTTAGGAAGCCGTTTAGGAAAGGGTCCGAGTGTTCGTCCTGCTCGACGTTCAGCGGCGACGAGGGGGATAGCGACGATAGGCAGCAACCTCAAGCTACTATAGATAAGGTAAGATTTCGAATGAATTTTATTTCCACCCTGTATTTTATGATATCTGGATATCGTTAAAAATCTGGATATCTTTAGAAAATAAGATTTATACTTAAGATAAGATCTTTTAGAGACAGCCTGTATGCTCCGATATTAATTAAGAGAAAAATACCAACGATCCTATTAGATTGAAACAAAAATAATTTAAATTCAACGCAATTATAATAGTAATATATTTGATAGATGTAGATTTGACAATCAGGAGATAGTTGTGATTTGTTATTTATATAGTTACATGGCTAACCTACTTTTTATAATACAAATTATTGCGTGGGTAGAACTTTTTTCTTTCCAATATATTTTTTTTAATAATGTGTCAGACACAAAAACTTTTTAAATTGAACTATATTGACCACCCCCTTTTTCTTCCTAGTATTTAAGAAAAATGTAGAGATTTTTTATAAAGATATCGACTGAATTTGATTCGATTATATAGAATTTGTTTTAATTTATTGTCATTTTTATTATATTTACAATAAAAATGTGGTAGAGAACCCATATGATATATATAATTGAAATGGCAAAAAAATCTTCTTTTCAATGATATCATAGCCAACTATATGTTATATAAAAAAATACAACCTTATGTTCTACCTCGAATTTCGAGCCACTGCATTCTAATCAAAAAAGTGCCCGAAGAACGTAAAAGTCATCTTTGTCAATTTTTATAAGATAGATATCGTGATAAAACGGAAATTTTTAGCCAAATTTTTCTCGAAAAAACAGATCGAGGATGCGTGGTCCGTTTTTTTGATACCTCTTATAAACGCTAATTAAGATGAACGTAGAGCTAGTGGGGTTAGCAGCCAATGGAAGAATCCTTATTGAAAGGAAATAAGACTCATTTATCTAAACCTTAAGCTTTCGATTTTTATTAAAATCTTCCTCAGAAGGTAATTCTACAAGAAAATATGCTAATAAAGAAACAGTAATAGTAATCATAAATAAAAAACTTACGATTAGAGTAAGAAGCTAGCAAACACAGAACATAACTTCGCACAGATATCCATTAATACTAGTGGTCATACTAGGAGCTTATATTAAGACTAGACACAACATGTTAAAAAACACAAAATGTATTGTGAATTAATAAAATTAAGGTGACAATCCACCGAAAATAGACCGCATGGTTGAGCGCGGGAAACAGGTCTGAGTGAGACAGGTTAAGCAGGGAAATATTAATTGGGGGAAATTCAAAACTAAAAGTAACCAACTTAAGTCAGGAACTGTAAAGGAGTAGGGGGAAAGCGGGAAATTCAAAATGAACTAGTCAGAATCTATAACTATGACAGTGGAATCCAGATCTGAAATGACGGGGTTGTTTAAGTGGGGGTGTTTTTATTGATATTAAACAATAAGGAGTAAATATCACTGAGATTATCCAGATCAGTTCTAAAATTCATTGTATTATTGGTAGTTTGTATGTAATACATTTCCAGAAACATGCGTTTCCTGTAGTTCTTTTCAGTAGCCATAACAGAGATGCCATCGAAGTCCATCGAGTGTCTACTATGAAAACAATGGGAAGAAAGGGCAGTACCTTCAGAGTTATTACTACAGTCTCTGCTGTGTTGATAGATGCGATTTTTTAACCATTGACTGGTAGTACCGATGTAAACAAGTTCACAGTGTCTACAAGGGATATGGTAGATAACGTTGGAGCGTAGCAAAAGTGGGGTAGTGTCCTTGACTCTAGAGAAGGTCGATCCTACGGTGGTAGTGTTATAGAATGCCAGCTTAGTGGTAGGATATTGTAGAAGTAATTTCCTAATTTTTTCCGAACAGTATGGTATGTAGGGAAATTTGACATATTTATATTGGGTGATATCAATGGGATTATTAGAAAGAAGTGGGGAATTATGTGCAGAATCTGAGTTGGAGTAAGTATTGTGATGTTGAGTGGTAGGTGACTGATACACTATAGATTTGGACAATTTAAGGGGGTAACCATTTTGAGTAAACAACTCAACAAGACGGGTCTTTATATTATTATGAAATTGAGGATGGGCAATTTTAAGAATTCTGTTCTTTAAAGCACGTAAAACATTAAGTTTCATCTGTATGGGATGGTTAGAATAATAGTTCAAGTAACGACCAGAAAAAGTAGGTTTAGTGTACCAATCAAGTATTATTTTTTGATCGGGAGTTCTATGTACCTTAGTGTCAAGAAAGGGAATGGATCTGTTGTGTTCAAGTTCAATTGTAAACTGTATGTGTTCGTTGAAACTATTGAAGTGATGGAGAATGTTATCTTCCTCATTCAAGGGGATAGAACATATTAGGTCATCAACATATTTGTAAATGAAAGGTAAATGAAAAGGAAGGTTAGGTACCACCTGTTCAAGAAGGTGATCCATAACTATTAAGGCGAGTATAGGACTAATTGGGCTACCCATTGGAGTTCCAAAAGTTTGCTTGTAAAAACTACCATTAAAAGAGAAAGTACAGTTGGTCAGCAAAAACTTTATTAATTTCAAGAAGTAATTGCAAGGAATGTCAGTGCAACTGGAGATATCTTCCCAATGAAGTTCAATAACAAATAGAATCAGATCTAAAGGGATACAGGTGAAAAGAGATACAACATCCAATGAAATAATTTGATAGTTGTCAGGTAGAGAAATATCCTTTACATTATCGATAAACTCGAAAGTATCCTTAATATTAAAATTAGTTCTCGAGCTTAATGCGTTAGAAAGCACTTCAGAGAGGTGGATGGACAATTCATAGACAGGTGACCCACAAAATGATACAATAGGTCGTAGGGGGTTGTTGATTTTATGAATCTTTGGTAAGCCGTAAAATTTAGGGCAGACACCATTATAACAAGTGAGACGTCTTGCTGTAAGTTCTTCGATATAACCATTGCTTTTCATTTCTCGTATGTATTTATTAGTATGATATTGAAGGGAAGGAGTTGGATCAGTGGATAAAATGAGATAAGTAGTCATTTCAGATCTGGATTCCACTGTCATAGTTATAGATTCTGACTAGTTCATTTTGAATTTCCCGCTTTCCCCCTACTCCTTTACAGTTCCTGACTTAAGTTGGTTACTTTTAGTTTTGAATTTCCCCCAATTAATATTTCCCTGCTTAACCTGTCTCACTCAGACCTGTTTCCCGCGCTCAACCATGCGGTCTATTTTCGGTGGATTGTCACCTTAATTTTATTAATTCACAATACATTTTGTGTTTTTTAACATGTTGTGTCTAGTCTTAATATAAGCTCCTAGTATGACCACTAGTATTAATGGATATCTGTGCGAAGTTATGTTCTGTGTTTGCTAGCTTCTTACTCTAATCGTAAGTTTTTTATTTATGATTACTATTACTGTTTCTTTATTAGCATATTTTCTTGTAGAATTACCTTCTGAGGAAGATTTTAATAAAAATCGAAAGCTTAAGGTTTAGATAAATGAGTCTTATTTCCTTTCAATAAGGATTCTTCCATTGGCTGCTAACCCCACTAGCTCTACGTTCATCTTAATTAGCGTTTAGTTAACGTTGTGACAGCCGTTACTTCCCCTCTAAATACCTCTTATAGTTACCGAGATCCCCTATTAAAACATCGAAATTTGCCCACCCTGTACAACTGCGAGGTGGTGACCCGGCAGAGACGACTTCTTCAAAAGTCTGGAGATCAATAGAGACTAAAAGATTAAGAATACTCACAATAGATCTTACAGGTCGCATTGCCTACACAACCTACATCTAATCTAATCGCATGTAAGTCGTGTATAATCGTGTTGAACAATAGATAGAACGGTTATGTGTATAGAACTCTACTATGAAAGTGTAAATGTTACAAACATGTGAATAGTGTGACAAGAGCGTCGGTCTCAATCTAGACATGAGATTGACTTTACATGAGACAGCACTTTACTGCCATTTCTTGTGCCGAAAAAGCTTTCCGAATTCGAGAATCGAGCTATTGATATATGTATACAGGGTGTTTAATTACTTATGGGGAATATTTTAACTGGAGATACTACGTGTCAAATAATGACCATTGACCAAAAATAGCCTTATTTAAAATTGCGTCGTTTTCGAGATGAAGGTCTTCAAAGTTCCAGGGTGAAATTGCCACAAATCCTTCCGAATTCTCGTTTTTCTCGAAAAACCAAGCATAATACGAAGTTTCTACAAGTGGACCTAATTTTTGGCATTTTAACTGGTCTATTAGGAGATGCTAATTTCGTGCTTGTAAATCAAAAAACAAAAAAGTTCTATTGCTGTTAACACAAAGGGATATTTTTTCCTCTTTGCTGTAATTTTGCCAATTTCGCAAAAATTCCACCATAAGAAGCGCATCGAATAATACTAAATCGTCACGCCAAATTTTATTTTGATCGTATAAGTAGATTAGCTTAAAACATTTTTTTTTCTACAACTTTGATGATCTTCACCTCGAAAACGGTGCGGTTTTGAATGATGCTATTTTCGGTCAATGGTCATTATTTGACACGTAGTATCTCCAGTTAAAATATAGGAAAACCGTTCAAAGGGCCTCCAGGTCGGAGTACCCGCTGATCCGGCATTTAGAGGGGCTTGAAAATTCGTTTCTAGATAGTATCCAAAATCCCGCGATTAGATTGCAACCGCATTTCACCGTTTAGAAGGCTAAAGGACAAAGAGTTCAGCCTGTGCCAAAACAGTAGCGCTCAGATTATATAGCCACTAAGATGAAAGTGTGTTTTTCGATTTTACCAGGTTCGGAATATTACATTGGCAGGAAATTAGTTTCTGTTTTGGCTGAGGTAACAAAAATATTAAATGAAACTTGAATTGAATTGAAATAATAAGATATCAATTCACATTTATTAAAAATATATATGTATACGTATGTGATCCTATCCCCGAAGACTGGCTGTTCCTCGTACATTCCTACCCTCGCTGTTTACTATTTGACGATTTGTTTAGTCTCTGGCCTACGTTTGGGGTAGGTCACCGAGTCCCGTGATAAGATTTCTTAACAAACAAAATCAAAAAGTTGAAAATTTTACTATAGATATTGTGATGTAATCGTTATTGTTTCGCGACATAAGTATTCTATTGACGTTGGATACTTTTACAGTCACTTTAATACTAACTTGTAAACACAACAATCGTTATTTTAAAAATTATACAGGATGATCAGGGCAGCCACTTATTTTGGCTCACCTCTTCCAAACTATCAAGATAGGAAGATTGCGTTGAGATGGTTCCTAACTTTTGTATTCGTTTACGGTTATCGACAAATTTTCACATAAATCTAGGAGAGCTATCTAATAAGTTTTGCAGGCGATTTTTACTTTATTGAAGTGTAGATAGGCTCCTGATACTGACACACAAATGGTGATTGTAATAGCTGATAAAACGAGTTTTCTGCAAATAAGTTTGGATGCGTTAGGAACGTTTGAACGTGGTTGAGGGGATTTTTGCATCAACTGAGGAGTATATTTTGATGCCGTGTCGATCCGGTTTATAAATTCGAAATCCTACCAACATTTCGTCCACTGTTTCGCATATTTTGACAGGCAAAAGTATTTTGATAAGTTGGTATTGAAGGCATCGAATATGTACTCGTATGTACTTATTTCTTACTTATCATGCTTTTGTCACAATCCTCACGGGTGTGTTTCGTTGTCAAATCGGATATGACATTGGAGGACCTTGTTGAGCGAAAAATTTCTGTGGAAAAATTGAAATAATTATTCTTTGATATCGGTGAAATATGATGTCGGTTAGCTTTGCTGTTCGATTGGAAGGATCAAAGTTGCCCATGCCATCAGTAAAAAATAGGCCCCATACATCTCTGCCGTTTTTTTCCTACTGCGATCGCTTGATTATGGTTTTTTCCGCGAGTTCTCACTTAACTAAACTGCTGTTCAATTGAAGTGGTCCACTAACGAAAAATAATAAATATAAATCAACTTTTTTCAAAAATAAATTAACAAAAAAGCAAAAGAATATAACAAAATATGTATTTTTAAATTATTAAAAACAATTTAAGCACTAATTTAATGATAAAAATTAATAAGTTGTTAAAAAATAAACTTAAGTGATAATTCAAAAAAATAATGTTTTAATTAAAAGGAAACATTTTTTAAATAAAAAATAACTTTAAAACGGGTCGATGGCCGCAGTGGTTAGGTGGCTGACTATCGTTGTGGGAGGACGATGCCGGGGTTCAATTCTCTGGAGGGACGGTGACATTTTTTCACAGAGTTTAATCCCGGATCGACTTGCCAGTCGCTGTTGGGAGCAAAGTGATTAACAGCGCGGCATCATAAAAGGCGATATGATGCTGTCACAAAGCCATTTCAACACAACTTACACACACGAATTACATCGCGAGAGTTACAGTGATAGCCAGATAAGTGATACAGCTAACGGAGTCACTGCAACTAACCACCCACCACATAAAAAAAACACACACAGGTAACCATCTTCTCGGCATGTTTTCTATTGGTGTATTGATGAATTCTTGCGTTATTCTTTCCCATTCTTCTACCAGCGCTTCGGTGAGTTCATCTAGCGTTGTGGGAGGACGAGCACGAGATCGCAACTGTCGATCAAGTTTGTCCCAAACATACTCGATGCAATTGCAATCTGGAGAGTTAGGGGGTCATATCATTCTTTCAATATTATTGGTAACAATGATATCCTCGACGATGTGGGCTCGAGCATTATCGTCCACAAATACGAAATTTCGGGCAAATGGTACGACTATTGGCAAAATACATAAGTCCCTATACCTCTCTGCATTCATGGATTGATTTATCTCTTATGCCACCCAAAACCTAACACCCACACCTCCAAATATAGCACACGTGAGGCCATATTCCTTTCAATATACCGTTCTCCACGCGCCTCCTCCACACTAAAATTCTACTCTATCAGAACGATGTAGAGTGAATCTGGACTCGTCAGAGAAAAGGCATCTTCTTTAATCGATGGCCTCCCATGGTGAGAGATTTGTAGCCGATTGCCTTCTAGTGATCTTATATTGCCTGATCAACAGTTCCTCTAGCTCTTAAATCAAACTCGTGCAGCCTTCTTCTAACTGTTAGATTAGATATAAGCACTCCTGTAGCTGTGCGAAGATCGTTATTCAACGTCCTAGATGACTGAACTTCATTTCGTCTGACCTGCAGTCTTAATCGTATTGCATTTATCTTTTCGGCCAACTTTCATAGAAATCCGAGCCATTTTGGGTGCACGTTGGGAGTTCGATTCTTCAAAATTCGTTTCTAAAATCGCTTATTAACAGAACCGGTTAATTTCCTTCATGACGAAATCGTTTTAAAGGAAAAACCGATCGATCGATTCGAATTATTTGACGATTTCTTCATTACCTACAATCGTTATACGGTATGGGTATTGACATATTTATTTGTGTACCATTTTTGGATGGGAATTTTCGATGGTTAACTATGAACAATAATCATTTCCTTTCGAAACGTATCATTTATGAAATAACGCGGTTTCTTGTCTCGCACAATAATTATAATAATAACAGTATATAGATATGTATGTTTATATATAGGTGGTATATTGTTATATTTATATGTCGCAATTGTTGTATGTATATAGGAAAAGAAAAAGAAACATACACACCAGTTCGTAGAGCGCAAAACCGACATTCCAACCACACTATTGGTTGTATTGGCTATATGACGTCATTACCCATGTTCAGTTATGCGAGAAAATACCGCGGAGCATATAATATAGTCCATGTGTGAGTGTGTGTTTGTGTGAATGCGTGCGTGTTTGTATTATGTATAAACAACAACATAGAATGTTGGTTTCGTCATTCATAATTGGCATCCATCTGGCGAGAAATATTATGGTTAGATGCGTCGTTAGTGTGTACAATCTATATATATACAGTATGGAACAGCCAAATGGAATAAATTCGATAACAAATAAATGAGGGTGTATTGGGAAAAACGCTTGGACACGTCGATTTGTATTTTTAAATCCGCATTTCTTATTTTAAATGGAAATCCCTGCATATTATTTATTTTTTGGGTTCTTCGGAAAATTCTAGACATAATTCATGTACAATGTCCCATACCTATCTTCAACTGTTTCGGAAATATTAAGTGTTTTCAGATTTATTACGAAAATTAACATTAAAAATAGAAAATTATTTTATTTCACAAATTCGCTAAAAATAAACTAAAAATCTATTTCCCATTTAGCTCTTGATATTGATAAAGTAAGCAAAAACGATTGCTGCGTTCCTTTTTACTGATATGAAATTAAAAAAATACAAAGACCGTTTTGTTTATTTTCGTAAAAACTCGTAGCTTTAGCGACATGTTGTCTGCCTGCATGACAGTAGTGATCAGTGTCAGTGCTATTATTGTGGTTTGAATTTCGTTAACTGTACGTAATAATATCAGAAAAATGGTTCATTTAACAGAAATGCACAAAATAACCATTGGTTATGGAGATAACACACTGACACAAATGGAAGTTTCTTATTTCACGAAAAATTTCCAAATTTGCCGCCTGTATCCCAAGGAACAATTAGCAAAATAGAAAAACAGTTTTGCGAGCTTGGTCATGTATTAAGACATATTAAAAAAGTAGCTGCCAATGCAGTAAGTGATGATACGGAATTGGATATTATGCTTGAGTTTCAAGAAAACCCACATAATTCTGGTCGAAAAACAGCCCCACTGTTCAACATTAGCCACACATCAATTTTTCGAGTATTAAAGGAAAGTAAAATGCATCCCTATAAAATGATGCCAACTCAGGATGAGCTCATGGAAGACGATTTCGATAGGAGAACGTATTTTTGTGAACAGATGATGGCAATGTTAGATAACAATGCGATCCAATTAGAAGATATTTTATTTTCTGATGAGAGCACATTTCCACTTCACGGCCATGTTAATCGTCAAAATTGCCGCTATTGGTCTAATGAGAATCCTCACTGGATGAGAGAGGAACATGCGCCGTAATATCCTGAAAAAGTTAATGTTTGGGCAGGAATTGTTGGAAATCACATCGTTCATTGATGGTAACTTGAATGGAGATAAATATTTAGAACTGCTCCAAAATAATGTCGTGCCAACTTTCACAAACTTATATCCTAATCCAGCAAACCCACAAGTTCCTGCCAATACAGTATGGTTTCAGCAAGATGGAGCACCGCCCCATTTCCAAATCAATGTCCGGCAGTACCTGAACCAAATTCTTCCAAATCGGTGGATAGGGAGGCGCGGATCGATAGAATGGCCCAGCACGATCTCCTGATCTGACGCCATTAGACTACTTTTCGTGGGGATATGTCGAAAGTCTTGTATACAAAACTAAACCCCTCAACTTCGATGACTTAAAAAGACGAATCACGCTTGCGATTAGATCAGTCACGCCTGAGATGTTGAGTAATGTTAGAAGACATTTCTATACCAGATTAGCATGTTGCCAAGACGTTCGCGGCGAGCATTTTCAACATTTACTACATTGACATTAATGTTTTTTGTTTTTTTTTTACATTATTAAGAAATAATCAGTATTACTTATTAAGTTTTTAGTGTAATGTAGCGAATTTGTGAAATAAAATAATTTTCTTTTTTTAATGTTAATTAAAAGCTTAAAGTAGTACGCATTTTACTCTGGAAATTATTTAGAAAAGCGTAGGATGACCGCTAGAGGGCGTAACTGATCACAAAAAAATTAAATTCTTATTTTACGCAAAATTTACCAACTTAAGGTACGTTAGAAATATGAAAATCGGAATCTACTGAAAATTTTGCATATTTTACATCGAACTACTTTTTCCTATTCTGTGAAATAAGGGAAAGGGAGGAGGGGAAACTTTGTATTGAAGGAACGCTTATAACTCCGGTTCTGTTGAACCGAATTTTGCAAACTTAGTCTCGTTGGAAACAGGATTACTCTTACAATCTAACGCTTATAAATTGGAACCAATCTAATAAGTGACGTGCATGCTAGAGGGCGCTGTTTAAATTTTTTTGGGGAATTTTGCCTTTTATCGAAAATATTAAATGGAAACGTACATTTTTGACAAAAAATTAAAAAAGTAGGCTAAATTACCAACAAATTAGCGAAAACCGAGTATCGCTATCTTTTACCAATCCGAAGATATCTTCAGAAACGTGTAAATGGTAAAAATTTCTTCTATAAATTTAAATTATTCTGCTTCCCGTCAACGAAATTTAGCAAATTTGGTCTTATTAGAAAGGACTTTTATTGTACTATGTGTCGTGATTGAAGCTGTTTAATTTTATTTTGCCCGTCGCCGCTAGAGGGCGATAAAGGAATTTAAATACGTAAATTTTATGATTTTTGAAAAGAACAGTGCGTGGAATGCTTGGCGGCCAAAAAAATGGACTATCATGGATTTTCCTAATCCTACTGCTAGTGATTTAAATTGTTTAATATTTTCTTTATTTCTGTCACCGCAAGAGGGCGGTAAAGAAAACAGAATAGAAGAAATGTCGCTTGCAATTTGCAACAATATGCTTTTCAAAATGATGAATGTGCTGCGCCAGTCTATTTCCATGACCACCCAGGACCCCAAATTTGATTTGCTGGGATTTTTATTTGTTAGGTCGAAAAAATATCTTATTTTTGCAAGAAAGTTGGTATTGGCCACTGTCACATGACACACCCTTTTTTTTTTTTGAAAGAAATGCGCATTTAAAAATACAAATCGACGTGTCCAAGCGTTTTTCCTAATACACACTCATTTATTTGTTATCGAATTTATTCCATTTGGCTGTTCCACACTGTATATATAATATACAACACAATACCGATGTATATGTGGTGTGGTGTACACAATGAGTAAAACAAAATCCTACCCACACCAATGAACATAAAATGATAGCAGCAGCAGCAGCAAACAGCAAACCATTAATATGCAAATACGGGACGGCATTAAAAACCTTCTTCATTTGCGTCATTAGTAGTGCTTAGTTAGTTAATAGTGGACCCCGGAGCGCGCGACGCCGCCGCTATATTGCGTTTTTCATGTATAAAAACATTGTTTTATTAATACTGGTTCGCTTCGATTTACCACACTTTTATATTTCCTATGTATGTATACACGATTTTTTTTTTCTGTTATTCTTCCTTCGACCGATCGTTCGTCCTTTAATTAATCTTTTTTTTTTAATTTTAAATCTAATATAATATTACGTATATATTTATATATAAAGAAAGTTCTTATTTCACTCTTGTATGTCGTCATTAATTCTTTCGTTCTGTTTTTGTCGTTGTGTTTGTGTGTGTGAACCACGATCATAACGACATTGTGATAATTTATCTCGCTCGTGCGGTACGTAGATTTGTGTTTTTTTTTCTTTTTATATAATATATAAGAGCAATTATAGAAGAGAATCTTCTTTCTCGTAAAACTTTCATGCGTCACCTTGAACATTTTTAAATGTGTTTGAATTAAAAAAAAATGTCCGAATCGTTAGTGTGTAATTTATTCAATTTAATACACATTACAAGCAATTTAAATATCGTCTAATATGTGTTACTGGTAATTAGTTTTAACGGAATTACTGTCAGATATACAATTTATGAAGTGAATTTTATTATTTTATTTTGAGCATATTTCTAACGCTCTAACAACGAAACTTGGAATGTCATCGATGGATCGATTGGATTCCTGTAAAAGTACTCAAATTGTGTGTCGAGATATTCTAATTGCAAATGTATCGTTTCAATCTGTGTGTATTTTCTGAGAGCTTAAAGAGAGCTATCATCGCACCTATCTTTACGAGGAGAGATAAAATAGATTTTAAAAACTATAAACTCCTAGCGATGACATCAAGCATATCGAAACTCTTCGAAAAATTAATGTTTAAATCTCGAATTCTTTCGGAGCTCAAATAAATACTGATTGGAAGGAAATTTTGTACGGTGTGCCATTCTTGGATCACAATTTCTTCCTCTTATTTATTAATGATTGATTAATGAGTATTGTTAGGAGTAAGATTATTTTATATGCTGAAACGATTGAGAAACTACTTAATTGATGACATTGCGGATGAGTTGTGCTGTTTAGAGGAGTAGTTTCGATTTGATAATCTGAAATGAAATCATGATAAAACGCCTACCTATTGACGTTTAATAGTAGTACTGATTCGCTACAAATCGCAAATATTTGCTCCACTTCCTTCCTTCCACTTCCTCTCTTTTAATATAATTTTTTGTTGTCTTATTGATCTGTATTTTTGCATAGAAGATAACGAAAATAAATTTGTCCATGGATGTAAATGAAATAAACTTGCAATATACTGGGTATCCCAAAAGCAAACCGACAAACGTTTAGATGATGTTCCTTGGGTTATTTCATCATGAAGATCGAGATCAGCAATCCTTGTCCGATCTCTTCTCTATTATTAAAACATATTAAAACATCCAGCAGTAACGGCCGAAAGCATAATGTACTGATCATAGACTTGTGTTGAGGGAAAAGGGTGACGGTGTCACTTATTAAATACAAAATGGATAATTACACATATCAAGAGCAAACAGACACTTTTCAACAGCAGTCTATGATCAGTGCATTATGCTTTTAGCTGTTAATTCTGGATTTTTAATACAAACAAGAAATGAAATGATCAAAGGAACATTATCTAAACGTTTGTCGGTCCACTTTTGGGACACCTAGTATATTTCTTAATTTATTTCATATTTTTCGCGTAATGCAGGTGAACCGTTTTCGTATCTTTTCGAGTGAGATAGAAGGAAAACTGTGGTACGGTTCTAAAGCTCTTTTTTCTTCTAAAAATAATAATGCTTCAAACCGAATTCCGGTAACTCCTACCGTTTTCTATCTACAGTGTTTTTCGATTTTTTACCAAAACCAGTCCAGCTTCTTATATCTCGCTTTTGTTAGGTGCTATGGAGAAACGGTTTCGACATCCTTAAATCACTTTTTTGAGCTACATCCGATGGTTAAAGTTTTTTCGACTCCTTTTTTGTTTGTCCGACATGACCACAAATTTTGTTTTTTTTTTTTTTGATATGGAACAGCCTGTATATCAAAAAAAAATAGAAAGAATTGAAAGACGATTTCAAAAATATTGAAAGACGATTTCAAAACCTAACTCGAACCACCTAAATCCCCAAATAAAATTCAAGTTAGAGAAAATTTGATACGGAAAATTCACAATTTACTTTTCATGATATGTATACAGGATGGCCCATCGAAAACGAAACGAACGAATTGTTATTGGAACGGTAGCTTTTTGAAAAAAATGCCGAAAAACGTTAAAATTGTTGTCTAGGCGGAAAATAAGGGAGGGATTAACCGTGGTTCGATTTTCCGAGGCTACCAGCACGGATAATCCTACTGTATCATCATAGGGAGGAACCACCTAAATCCCCAAATAAAATTCCTTAATTTGAAACGGAAAATTCTAAATTCCTTTTCATTATATGTACAAACGATACCATTGCATAATTCAATTGTTTTTTTTTTTTAAGAAATCCGTTATCAACTGTTGCCGAACATTAACCGCTCGGATGTGTTCATACGATTTTTGAATTTTATTAATGAACATACAGTGTGTCCAAGATAAGAATGAACACAGTATGGGAATCTCGAAAACGGTAAGAGATACGGGGTCGATTAAATTAGGAAAAAGTCGCGCATTTACGTGGCTAATAATATGCCATTTAGAAAGTTTTAATATTCCGAGTAGTTCCGGAGATATCCGAGAAAAACCGAAATTTCGGAAAATCGTTTTATTTTTTTCCCGATTTTTTTTTGATCGAATTTCAAAACAAATTCCACATTTCCATTGCCACTTTTTCCGCTCTATCTAACGGTGTCCAAATTTTTGTTTTATTTTAATAGACATTAAATGTTAACTATGTATTCAAAAAAAAAAATAAATAAAATTTAAAAAATAAATAAAAATTGTCTAAAACAATTTTAGTCCACATTAAAAAAATTAAGTTGATGGTGATTACTCAGAAACGAAACGTCGAATTACAAAAATTTGAACGCCGTTGATAGAGCGGAAAAAGTGGTAATGGAAATGTGCAATGTGTTTTGAAATTCGATCAAAAATAAAGTCGGGAAAAAAATAAAACGATTTTCTGAAATTTCGGTTCGAATTTAATATTCATAGGATTTCAAATCTAGTAGGCATGGAAAAGTGGCGTTCACAAGCTGCGCACTTTCGAAACTTGATCATTTGACGAGGCCATCAACGAGAAGCGAATTTGTTGCTGTTGGATCATAATTTTGGGATTTGAGATGTGTAAACAAGCAAAATTATCGTTTTTGATGCGAAAATAATTAATAACAAATTAAGTAGAAGTCCTTACATCTGCAATAGATAACATAAAAAATGTGTGTGTTGCAAGAAAAGTTTGATCGTGAAAGGATAAAATTAGGAGGTTAAAAGATTCGACACGCAAATAGGAGCTCCTTAAACGGACGGTTGCGAAGCGATTTGTTGTGTCGTTATTATATTAAAGGTCGTGTTGAAGAATGGAAATTTCGCCGTGTATATTATTGTGTGTACATAATAGCAAATTGTTATTTACAGTTAGTAATTATAAAAGCTTGTATATTATAGTGCAATCGCGATTAGGTTATAGGTGTAGAAATTCTTGTCTACAGTGTGTTTCACTTTTCATGGGGACACCTAAATAACTTTTTTATTTTGAAAGCAATCAATATAAAATTTTTATCAGTATGTAGGCCACGACAATGCATCTTTTCATATGAATAGAGTTTTTATAAAGTCAAAATCTAGCCAACTACGATTAAAATAAAAAGTAGCGTTTCAAGTCGGGTCATAGTAGCGATTAAGATAGAGCAAAAAAGTATTAAGAAAAGTTATTACAAATCACTCAAGAACTCCAAATACCAAATTTCTCTGAAAAATTTGTAATTTTACATTTTTCTCCATTTTTATGCCATCAGCAGATGATAATTTGTTATTGCAATAATAAGAGTGCCATGAAACAAGAAAACGATTCGCAAATTTTATTCAGTATTAAAGAACAAAATATAGCAACAATTTAACGAACAATATTTTAAATAGGATCTTTTTCAACTAGATCACCTTGAAGACGGATACATTTTTCCAATCGTCTTTTGTGATTCAGTACAACTCGTCGTAGTATTTCTGGGGAAATTTCTCGACAGGCTTGTCGGATTCTCTGACACAGTTCCTGTATGTTTTGAGGTCTTGATGCATACACAACATTTTTAATAGTTCCCCAAAGGAAAAAGTCAAGTGGTGTAATGTCAGGCGATCTAGCCCAGCTATTAACCTACTCCATATTAACAGAAAGTTCTCGTCTAACCATGCTCGCACTATTCTTGCGTTATGAACCGGGGATCCATCTAGCTGGAAGTACAAATCTCGCCTCTCATCATCCAGTGGTAAATCATCAAGCACATCCATTAATTCAGTATTTAAAAAATGTAAAAACCTTTCTGCATTTAGCGTGTCAAAAAAGAAAAACGGGCCAATGATTCGTGCATTTAAAATTCCGCACCACACATTAATTTTCTGTGAATATTGTCTTTTACAGTTGATTGATGACCCAGTTTGGGTTTTCTGTTGCCCAGTATCTACAGTTCTGGGACGAAACTACACCGTTAGTAGTAAATGTAGCTTCATCACTAAACATAATTTTTTCAAAAATTCTCTGTCATTTAGATAATTACCTTGAGCCCATAGACAATACTCCATTCTTCTATGGAGATCTCCATCTTCAAGAGTGTGTAAATATTTTGGCTTATACGGTTTCAATTTGTGACGACGGAGACATCTCCAAATTTTAGAGCAAGAGATTGTATTTAAATTTCTAGCCATATCTCGTAAACTCGTGTGAGGATTATTACGATACGCTGCTAATATTACTGCATCTAAATGGTGTTCTCGATTGTTCAATCCTCGTGGACGTGGTTTAGTAACATTTCCAGTAGTGTTGAAAATATTATTCAAGTATGCAACAGTTCGATGACGGATGGGTGGACGTTCAGGGTGCCTCGCGTTAAACTCTCTAGCCGCCTCTCGGGTAGAACGTACATTGTCACCAACAATTCGAATAATTTCTACTTTTTCAGCAATACTTAAATGTCTATCGGCCATTGCTTAGCAAAGTTCGATAGTTGCAACTGAAGTAAACTGTTTAGTGAATTGACGTTTGATGTTTGACGTTTGAACTGATGAATCGTTTTCTTGTTTCATGGCACTCTTATTATTGCAATAACAAATTATCATCTGCTGATGGCATAAAAATGGAGAAAAATGTAAAATTACAAATTTTTCAGAGAAATTTGGTATTTGGAGTTCTTGAGTGATTTGTAATAACTTTTCTTAATACTTTTTTGCTCTATCTTAATCGCTACTATGACCCGACTTGAAACGCTACTTTTTATTTTAATCGTAGTTGGCTAGATTTTGACTTTATAAAAACTCTATTCATATGAAAAGATGCATTGTCGTGGCCTACATAACTGATAAAAATTTTATATTGATTGCTTTCAAAATAAAAAAGTTATTTAGGTGTCCCCATGAAAAGTGAAACACACTGTATATAAGAGAGATTTTGCAGAGTCAGTGATATGTAGTTATTAGATCTAGCGCGAGATTCCCGAGCATAGAAGTTAATAAAAGAGATGATGATAGAGAGGAATAGGGTAGGGCGGGTAAAATAGTGTAAGCGGGCAAGAGATTGAATTGTGTGGGATATCTCATGTAGTACAACACAGCATACTCCGCCGGTAGTAGAATAGTAGTAGAAAAACGGCAGTCGCGATGTGAATGGACCACTCGAACGTTAACCGTCTTTCCAATAATATAATCGTGCCGTTGCGTTGCTTGTGCGCCAATCACTTCATATACATATATCTCTTTTGCATTATTTTATTTAATTTCTTTTTTTTTTTTTGTTAATGAATACATATGGTGTGGTAACCTAAGTATACCCATACATTTCTCCGGTTCATTTCACCGAGCCAAATCTCGTAAAAGCGACAGTTTACTGCGGCAGTTAATACACCGTAATCTTACATTAGTATGTAGTCGATTTAAAACCTAAATGACAGAAATGATTTTTATATAACACACGATTATTGCGTAAGTTTGTTAAAGAACGTAGTACCTATATATCTATGTTGTATGTATATATATGTATGTATTTGCTTGTTTACTGTTGCATGTAGCGTTTAAGAATTAGAAATTTATAATGTTTTTATTGTTATATTCATTTATAATGATAATTTCCTCGTCCGAGGAAGAAAAATCAGGGAGTATTTTCTTAAAGATTAAGGCTACAATTGTAGGACAAAAAAAAAAGTGCAATTTATTATGTACCTATTATGTTTTCGTTTGAAATACTTCTATTCAGTGGAAGAAATTGACATCTAATACAACACACGTAGTAAAAAAAAACTAGTCGAGAGTTTAGATTAAATTATTATAAATGACGCTTCTTCTATCTTTAGAGTGCTTAGCTTGATTTTACGTGTAAAACAGTGTATTGGTGTTTCAGTGAAAAATCGTTAATTTAAATATTGTTTAGTTTGACCGATATAGCATTTGTTACAATCTTTGCGATCTAATTTCTAATGGATATGTTTATTTTTTTAATTAATGAGTAAATGGGATTTTGATGAAATTTGGCACTGAAGTAAAATTAATGTGGACCAAGAAAAATGTCAAGTTTTAATTTCTTATGTCAATCCGTTTTTGAATTATGACCTTTTAAAGTTTACAAAAATCGCGCAAAACTGGGCATTTATTAAAATTGTAATACCTCTTCTCCTAGTTGGGCTAGAGACTTAGGAGTGGTGTTATTTTTCTTCTATTTTTTAATGGCCTTTCATTTAATATGCAGCACCTAGGGGGTCTTGAGAAAAAATGTTTAATACTAAAAGTTGAAAAAACTAAATTATTTTTCTGCCCAACTTCATTCATCGGCAAGACGGATACATTTTTCACATCTTTCAATTAATTTTTCATTTTCGAAAAAAAATGATTTCTCTTTATCTGTTTACAAAAATCGCCCAAATGGGCTGACTATCATCGGGTGATTCTCCTTATTTCGGGAGCTCATTTTATGCAGGGCAGCTAACGCAACGCGGCTCTTGCGGACGGGCGCGTTGTCGTGCAAAAGCAGCACACCTTTCGTCAATTTTCCCCGTCTTTTCGCTTTAATGGCTTCTTTTAGTCGCTCTAATATTGAAGCGTAATATTCTCCGGTTATAGAAACACCTTTATCTTTATAATCGATCAACAATATTCCATCCGAGTACCAAAATACCGTTGCCATGAGTTTCCCAGCTGATTGTGACACTTTAAATTTCTTGGGAGGTGCTGTGCCCTTTTTATGCCACTGCATGGAGTCTTGTTTGGACTCAGGTTCATAATGATGAACCTGATGAACAATTCGACTCAATACACCATCCTTGTCTTCATTACAGAGGTCCAACAATGCACGCGAACACTCTACGCGCTGTTGTTTTTGCGGCGGCGTGAGCATTCTCGGCACCCATCTTGCGCTGACCTTAGACATGCCGAGATGATCGTGTAGGATTTTAAAAATTGTTGTATCGGATACTCCAACCATTTCTGCGAGTTGTTTCTTCTTTAGTCGAGCATCTTCGAGTACAATTTTTTGAACTTTTTGGAGAAGTGCTGGGGCGTGGTCACCTCAATGCTCCTGCCCGGCCTCGGGTCGTCTTCAAGGGATTCCCTCCCTTGTTTAAATAAACTATGCCACTTGTACACCATGCTGGTTTTTCCTGGACAAGAGTCGCCGTAAACCAATGACATCTCATTCATTATGGTCGCGATTGTTTTTCCTTGCCTGGTAAGGAACTTTATTCGATTTTTTCCATATTTCACTTTTCATTCCTGATTATGTTACTTGGTTGATGATAGCTTAAAGACTAACTGTCTAACTACTATGGTCTTTCTTTCTCATCTGAGGCCAAACCTTGGTTCGAAAGCCCCTTATTCATCTGGGAGAGGTTCCTCCAACCCGGGTGTTTGTAGGTATGTTTGAGTTCTCAAGTCAAGTTTTGACTAGAAAATTGGTGGAATCATGCACATTCTCAGGGTTGGAAGTCTTCTATGGCAAGGGGCCTTCTGACCCGGATTCTGGGAGGCGGTCTGTCCGGGTCGAGCTCAACAAGATGGCTGATGAGGGGATTTCCCGATCGTCCAATTCCCTCCATGGCTGCGTTCGCTAATTTAAGGACGTGCTGTTTGAGTGAAGGCACGCCAAGGTCTTCTCGAAGTTGGGTGTTCCTCACGAACCATGGAGCGCCAGTTATCAGGCGGAGGATTCTGTTCTGAAGGGTCTCGAGCTTCTTGAAGTTGGTTTTCGCCATGCTGGACCACGAGAGTGAGCCATATGTTATAATGGGCCTCAGAAACGAGAAATAAATCAAGATCTTGATCCTCATGGAGAGATCGCTTTTTGGACATAACAGCGGGTACAGATGTGATCTTGCGGCGTTAAATTTACCCACTGTTTTCTCAATGTGTTGCCTAAAGGTAAGGCGAGCGTCCAGCTTTACTCCCAAGTAGGTGACGGTCGGGCTCCAGGGGACTCTGAAATCGTCAACGATCACGCAGTCCGGCGGCGGGCGGAGTCTTCTTGTAAAGCGAACGGCAACACATTTTGAATTATTTATTCTGAGGCGCCACCTCGTGGCCCAGTCCATGATCTCGTCCAAGGATTCCTGAAGTCTCCGGCGCATTTGCTCCTCATCCCTGGAGGCAGCGAAAATGGCAGTATCATCTGCATAAATTGCAACTTCAGTTCCAACTAACTGTCTAATAACAATGAAACTTCGTATTTATATTAATTATGAGTCGCTGCACAAGCCACGCCCCCAATGCGCCTAATCAACCCCCTACAACACGCTCATTCCGCGAATATAAAAACGCTCCCTCGTACCTTAGCCGTATGCTTTGGATCGTTAGCATGCAAAACAATCCCAAAATCATCGCATTCCCACCTCAATGTTTCACCGGATGCACTGAACAATTTTTAGTAAGGTCCGTTCTGTGACAAACGAAAGCTCTACGATTAGAATTGAAGATTTCAAATACTTAAAACTTGGGGAGAAAAAATAATTCGTACTACCCTGCCACACCCCCCAATAAATACCTTAATAAGACTAATTTACTGTTTAGCTCGAATCGTCAATATATCGAGCATCTGTGATTTATTTTATTTTATGCAAAACAATAGAAATGTCACCCATTTGACAACTTTTATCGATATACTTTGTTTTCATAGTAATCTACGATAAAAATAACAGATATTAGAGCAGTTTTCGTAGTCGAAACCGATATAGATATCTGAATTGATTGCTCATTTCTGAACACCCTATATAAAATTTATTGAAAGTTATGACAGTTCTAAATATTCGATTTAAAATATTAAAGTTGTTATTTACTTCCGGTATAATCGGAAGTCGGATTTGGTTTGAAAATATTTTATAACAATAGAATCATTACCACAAATGCAAAGAGGATTTTAGAGAGGTGCTTGCGTAAATTAAATTTCTTCTAATTTGCAGTATCTCTTTTGATGTTTTCATAATTTTCTGGTAATTCTGTATAGTGACACCAGCAAACAGTCTTTTCGTGATATTTTAAATGCAATGCGGTTATTGGTAGCTCAAGTTCTGCCCCCTCCTCATTGATGTATCAATAATTATCACCAGCAATTGAGCAATATGGAATTGTGATTTAGTGCTCATTTGTCGTCTCCCTTTTCTCCTCATAAAACCCCAGTTTTTCTAATTAAATATCATGAGTTACTGCATCTTTCTGTAAGCTTTTGAAATAGGTCAAATGTGCGCACACGTTTCAGATTTGAAGGCAATACCTTTTTTTGTTTCTATGACAAATATTGATTTAGTTCAAAATAATTTGCCAACCTGAGGATTATAAGCTGCTCAAATATGTTAGATATTGCTGGTAGCATGTTTTGTAAAACAGTAGCTCTTGCATTAATTACAGAGCTATAGACATTGAATTTTTAAACGCCGACGGGTGTTCCAGATTGTACTGATCGTCCTGAGCATTGTACCGAAGAAATTACGGTCCTGCCTTTCGTAATATTGAAGATATCGTGAATAAACCAAAATTTATACTCGGTAAAAATTTTTTTTTGAGTGTAGGCGTCAGACTATGCTCATCATATTTTTTTGGGATTTTCAAATCCGAATCCGAAGTCAAACAAAAAGACTACGTCAGGGTTTTGGCATAACCTCAAAAAAAAAAAAACCATAAAATCATTCTGTATCAAATCAACACACTTAAATAAAAAAAATTACTTGACCATCTCAGATTTTGA
Source organism: Holotrichia oblita (assembly GCA_023690525.1). NCBI lineage: Eukaryota > Metazoa > Arthropoda > Insecta > Coleoptera > Scarabaeidae > Holotrichia > Holotrichia oblita. The sequence continues at coordinate 155,592,768 of CM043018.1, forward strand.
TGAAATTTGGCACTGAAGTAAAATTACATCAAGTTTTCATTTCTCATGTTAACCTGTTTTTGAATTATGGCAATTTAAAGTTGATAAAAATCGCTTAAAATTACCCTGCGGGCATTTACTAAAATTTTAATAGCTCGTCTCCTAATTGAGCTAGAGACTTGGGAGTGTTGTTATTTTCTTCTATTGTTAATTGCCTTTCATTTGATATGCAGCACCTAGAGGGGTTGAGGAAAAATGTTTTCCAAAATTGATACTAAAATTTTGATTTTGAATTCCAAAAAAGTCACACGTTTAAAAAATTTCAAAAAATTCCCCAAAAGTATTTACTTAGGTAAAATAAGAATTTTAAGGAAAATATATTTTAGGCCTACTTTTATTTATTATTATTTCTTTCATAACAGACACAATTATAAACGTAAAAAAAAACAATAAAACAAAGTTTTTTTTAGTAGTTTCAAAAAATTCGATCCAGTGTGATGCCTGGAGAGTTTTCTTATTTCTGGTGACTATTTTGGAGTCCTGTAGTGACAAATAAGATTTTTAGTCGGCAACCCTAGCAGTGTGTGACAAGTTCAGACTTGTTTCACATCCTCAACCACTGCAGTGAAGCATCAAGCAACTCAATCTGACTCTGGGCATCAGTGTTGTGTGGATGTTTAAAGTAGTGGTCTCTTTTTGATTTCTAGTTTGTTTTTTGTAATTTGAAAAGCTAAGAAAGTTTTTTTAAGTATTTAAGTCAATTTATAAGTTGATTATTTAGTGGAGTGATTATGTGAAAAAAGTTCATCTAAACAGAAATATTTTTAAGTAAGAACCCATTACTATTCCAATACACTGTTTAGTCTTATAATTAACTACTTTTGGGGATTTTTTGAAATTTTTTTAAACATGTGACTTAATCCCGTTATCAAACAATCTACATAAGTTTTGATTCATATGGCAACAGTGCTGTTTGTTACAGCTTAAAGGTAGTCTTATGGAAATATTTTGAGGTCAGACCTTAAAGGTGTGTAATCTTTACATCCCACATGCTCTTCATTACATCGGATTGTACCTTTGCTAAATGTAGAACCTACGTTTTGCAAGGCTCTCTTCCCACCCTTGTACAATAGTTTGAAAAAGTAAATGAATTGATTTAAGCTGTACTTAGGTTCCATCTTTTAATATATTAAAAATAAAATTTCGTTATTATATAAAATAAACAAGATAGTTTGAATCTGAAAAACATCTCTCGCTTTTGATGTAGATTATATTTTCGAGTGTCTTTGCTAGTCTTCAGCTAGAACATTAGCATGAGAGTATCTCAAGTGTCCAATTTATGGTTCCAAAATTGAATTTTTTGTTTACAAATGAAACTTATACTGAAGTAAAGTCGTCGAAGTTGGTTAAAGCTAGCTTTTTCCGAAAAGGGCTTATCTTTGTTGGATGTTATTTGGTTTCTTGTTGGTCCTTGGAGTCTTCTAGCTACAATTAGCATCACGCTAGAGAGTCTCCGTGGTGGTGAACTTTCTCGTTAAGCTGGGTTTGCCAGGGTCTTCCTGAAGAAGTCTCGGTTGAGTTTCCTCAGGAATTCTTCTGGAACGTGCGCATCTGTGAGACAACTGCCAGCGAGGTGCGTCTAAAGGCGGAATTTTACGCGATTTTGTACTCGCGCCAGGTTGGTCAGGTATGTGGGATTGCCCAAGCTGGGCTGGCATAGGCAAGGATTGGGCGGATGTGTGTTTTATACAGCCACGCGCCCATTTTTGGAAAGTTTATGGTTACCTAGGAGAGGGAACAACTTCCGTCCGATGGCTCTGTTCCTGGCTCTATAGAAGGTCAGTTGTTAAGTAAAATCTCGGAGACTTTTTTCTTCCCCGAGTTGGTTAAAGCCAAAAATCTTTGGGATTTATTCGAACGCGTACAATTAGTAGGGGAAGTTGGGAGAATGGAGACCTCCTAAGATTTTTGTCTTATAAATCTCTTGCTTATCAATAAATTCTTTTCAATCAGAAACAACTCAAAACAACTAACATTTATTATTTATTGAATATCAGTAAATTCTAAAGAATAGAGTGTTCCACAATCAGACAAAAAATTTATTTTGGTAAATATATTTTTAATTTATTGAACAAACTGGAACGTATTTTTTCCAATGCAAACTAAGGTTAAACAAAACTTTTTATTGCAAAACACAAATAGAAAAAAATGTGTTTAAAAATGTGGACAAAACTGTCCTTCAGACACTGCATGTTCCACAATAAGACAACAGTTTTAGGAATGTTTTAACGGACTTATCAGCATCTTAATTGTTTCCAAGCATACCAAAGAAATGTCGTCGGATAAATGAAGCTGTTATCCTTTCCTTATCTTTTTTAATAACACTTGACCTATGTACCAAATTTTTTTCCTATTGTCCATAAATTCAGTCAAAATCGCCCCAATCTGACTCTTTATTCGGTTTATTTAGAAGAGGCGGTGGATTGATTTCTTCTACAAAATCAATATCATCATCAGAAATTTCAGTTAGTAGCATCGTCACGTTTTCAGTTTCTTCGTCTGTTGAATCTTCCTCCACTACTTTTATTTTTACATTTTTTCCTCTGAACTGTTTAGCTTTAAGGCTTTTTCTGTGGCGATAATACTTTTAGCTTTTTCCCTCTTCTTTCGCTTGTTTATTCGTGCTTCAGCATTTGGATATCCTTTGACTTCTTGTGGACTTATAAAAGTTCCTTTGCTTATAATTTGGTGTTAAAGAATTTTTATCCGAGTTAATATTTTCTTCAGTGCACCTTGACGTTGATGGTTTGTTTGGATCTGTAACTAGTGTGGATTGTACATTATTTTGATTAACATTTCTATCAGTTACGCTACTAATTGCAAAGTCATCATCGGTAAATATGAATTTATCAAATGGGTAAATCCCGGTTTTTCGAAATCCGGATTTTATATTTACGGGGGTCATCGATTTTTCAAATTGCATAATTAACACATCGAGCGATATCAAAAATAGTAACTGGTATTCCAGGGTGATCTAAAAGCCATGTTTGTAGGGCAGTATTGTAAAATGCTTTAAATGAAAAGAACACGGAGACATCTAATGGTTGCAGCTTGTTGGACGTGTGCGGTGGTAAGGCTAAAATGATCACCACGTTTTCCTTAACCAGAGTTATTCCTTCTATCGTTAAGGGACTCTCATGGTTGTCTAATATTAGGAGTGAAGGATTATCTTTTGTACTGGACGTATGTTTAATATAGTGCTTTACAACGCTTGGAAATAATTCGCGAGTCATACAGCCAGAATCGGAAAGTACCATGAGGTGTTCCATCAGTCATTCGAGGATTAAACTTTTTTCGTGGAAAAACCATGACTGGTGGTATGGTATTCCCTGATACTGATATAATACAACAAGTAGTTACCAATAAACCTCTTTCGGCACTTGTACAGGAAGAGACCTGCTTGATTCCTTTCTGGGCAATAATGTTTTTTGGTCTTTGAACAGTTGTGGTAGCAGTCTCGTCCAAATTATAAATTCTTGTACCGCTCCAAAAATTGCCATACTTTTCAAAATTTTAGTAGGTATCAATTTTCGAAACCCTGTAGGTGTTGCATATCAAATGAAAGGCCATTAAAAATATAAGAAGATAATACCACTCTCAAATTTCTTTTTCTTGGTCTACATGAATTTTACTTCAGTGCCAAATTTCATCAAAATCTGAGATGGTCAAGTTGAATGGATGTGTTGATATGGCATGGAATGACCCCATATTTTAAGCTATTAAAACTGTAACGTTTTGACTCAAATACTAAACTAACAAAATAATTAACTAAATAAATTATAATTTCATAAACTAAAACCTCATTACCTCGTCACTTAATAATCCGACAACACTATTACCAAATAACCGTAAAAACCTCGTAGTTACTAAACTACTAGTCACTAAAAAAAACAATCAGTTAATCCCACAAATCATTAGCCACATTAGCCACCTTAAAAATCCGTAATCTAAGTAATCTAATCTGTAGGAGCTAAAAAACTAAAAAAAAAATTGTTGTAGCTGATCATCCTATTAAGTTTATAAAACAAAGGATGTTTGGGATGAATGGAAAGAAGAAATTTCTTTAAAATTCTTTAAAATCTTTTAAGAAACATGAATGCATGTACTGGACTAAAGAATGTGAAGTTTTTTTAATTGATTTTTAATCTTAACTGTTGACATTGGGATTACCTACTATAAGTTCGAGCAATTTTATCACTGCCGGCTATAAATTAGATTGCAAAGAGTGTTTACTTATTAGATGTCATTTTCTTTCGCTTTCACTGAAAAATAATGATGTATGTTCTGGAATAAATCGATTTTGAATGAATCCCCGTTTTATTCGCACTACAATTAAACAAATTGAAAGTTAAAATTAGCGACGCCAATTTAGGCGGCGACATCGTGATTATAATGGGTCGTGAAAATAACTCCCAACCGTACAACCATATAAAACGGACATGTACGGATTACACAGTTTAATATTTTCGTTACACGAGCGAGTATAATAATATAAAATGAAAGAGGCATTCGACGCATCTCTATACGAATTTAATTTATCTCGCGTCGTAAAATTTGAAAGCGAATCGATTCGTTACACACGCACGCACACACACAAAGAAGTAATCATCAAAACGTAAAATCTGATCGACATATTAATCGCTAATTTAATTCGTTCTGCGGTAGGTCAGATTGCGGCTCATTTGAATTCAGGCGAGGGCGTCCCACTATCGCCATACCGAACGGTGGCAATCAAAAAGTTTAAGTTTGTTACATTGTATGTATTCGGGAGCTATATATATTAGTTTCGGGTTAAAAAGGAAATCTGCTTTAGTGCGAAAAAATCGGATATATTTTTAGGTTGGCAGCACTGCTATCTCGAATTCGAAGTTGTTTTCACCAAAATTGTGACGCAAAATATTTTCTACATTTTCTCTAAACAAAAGTCGCAATAAATCATAATTAATTTGTATATATTATAAGTTTAAAAAGAATAAATTATTTGCGCGGGCTCAAATATATATAAAACGCGGATTTTATATGTTTGAGAATGAAATTAAGTGTACCCTTAAAAATAAACATCTATATAGGATATTTAAAAAAAAAATTTTTTTCGGTAACGAAATTAGGATGAGATCATCGCAGATAATTTTAGTGTAATAGGATATGGAAAGAACTCGTTCAAAATATACAGGGTCCTGCAATAGTGCGTCAGGCTTCCATAGCTCCTTAACGAATTAAATTAACGATTCAGTTATACATATTATGGGGTACTTAAGAAAATTTTTCAGTACGGTGAACTATAGGCGTAGATACCAACTTCGTTATTTTAAATGGAACACCCTAGTTATTGCACTTTTGGATTCCTAGTTTTTAAATACTGTTATAGAAGAAAGTTGTTTTTGAATTACATGACCGTTTTTCGAAAAAAATAACTGTAGCAGCAACTGTAGAAATTTGGAAATATCTCCGAAACTGTGAAAGTGAGACAGATGAGGTTTTCAGTTTTGGCTTAAGCATGAAAGAGTATACGTCTTTTATTAGAAAATTGTTGCGTTTAAATTACATGATTATTAAATAGGGATCTGTAATTTTCGAACTCTAAAATCATGGAGATCTTGATTTTTTTAAATAGGATTTTCACGACAGATGCGTATTACGAAGAAACAAAGGCGGCCATGGAAAAAACAAGCATTTGTTTATTGTTTTATGACCAACAGAACACAACAAACAAAAAAAATTAAAAAAAAAATAAGTAAGCGACATCTTCAATGTTAAAATAGGCTTGAAAAGTATATTTTCGAATTAACATTATAAAACAAATTTCTTTTTTTTATAGATATTCGAACTGTCTTCCATTTTGTTGAAGGCATTTACCAATTCCTCGATTGATGCAAACGCGCCGACAATTCTTTGTCGCAAGTTTTGTTCAGTGGTTGGAGGTTCCCTATAAACCAATTCTTTTACATACCACCATAAAAAAATCTATTTTTGTCAGGTCGGGCGACCTCGCAGGCCAAGGAACTGATCCCCCTCTTCCAATCCATCTGTTTTCATATTGATTATTTAACAGGACTCTGACTTATTTTGTGGATGTTTATAGGTAAATTTTGAATTAATTTTGGTAACTCATTTATTAAAAATTCCAAATAGATTTGACTGTTAAGGTGACCATTAAAAAAATGTGGGCCCACCACATGTTCTCCAACAATAATTCCTCCCTAAACGTTTATTGACCAGCTTGATGGCGATTTATTTGCCTAACTATTCTTGGATTTTCGACAAAGATAATTATGTCTGTTGACGCATCCACTATTGTGAAAAGTTGCTTCGTCAGAAAAAACTACATTCATAAAGAAAAATTGATTTTCTTGAACACGCAATTTTTTACGTAAGTTCCTCTGAAAGTCATTTTCATCAGAGCTTATTTGAAGTTGTCGCATGAAAATGATGTCTCGTTAGAATACTTTGGACGGACCTCTCATTTATTCCAACCTCTTGTCCCACACTTACTTGACTAGTATTTGGATTTTAAGTTACTGTCAATAAAACTGCCAACTCATTTTCGTCATTTGCTGCTGTCTTTGTTCTTTCTGTTTTTTTTTTTGTAGTTAACGCTTCCTGTTCCAACAAAACGCTCAAGAAGTCTGGTAAAACTGATCGCTTCTGGATGTCGCCTTTCAGGAAACCGAGTCGCATAAATTCTTCTAACAAGAAAACAGTTTTTCTCACTTTCAAAACACAAAAATCTTCAATAGTTCTTCTCTTGAATACTTCATTTATTTTTAATAAAATATTACCTGTTTAAGTGCAACTTATTTCAGGCACGAGAAATCAAACTTCAAATAAACAACATGCTTGTTTTTCTCTGGCCGCCTTTGTTTCTTCGAATACGCATCTGTCGTGAAAATCCAAAAAAACTAGAAATATCTCGAAAACCGTTACAATAGACACCATAATACCTGTATAAAATTGAAATAAAATTAAATTTTACATCAATTTATGTAAAAATTACTATACCGTTTTTAAAAAAATCAAGATCTCATGATTTTAGAGTTCGAAAATTACAGATCCCTATTTAATAATCATTTTTAAACGCAACAATTTTCTAATAAAGGACGTGTTCATTCATTTAAGCGAAAACTGAAAACCTTTGTTAACTTTCACAGTTTCGGAGATATCTCCAAATTTCGAATACGCTACTACAGTTGTTTTTTTTTTCGAAAAACGTCATGTAATTCAAAAACGATGCGACTTATACCTAGTGTATGTGTAACAAAGTGCCATTTAAATTTAACTAGGAATCCAAAAGTGTCATAATATATAGGGTGTTCCATTTAAAATAAAAAAAAATTGGTATCTACTTCCGGTACAACCGGAAGTTCACCATTACTGAAAATATTTTCTTAAGGTACACCCCATAATATAGTATAAGTCGGCAATGAATGAAATTCTTAATTTAATTCGTTAAGGAGTTATGGAAGCCCGACGCACTATTGCAGGACCCTGTATATTTTTAATAATTATTATGAGATAAAAATCGTGCCCGGACATCGTATTATGTACTTAGATTTTAGCGAATAAATGCAAAATAAATATCGCTTATACATACTTGTAGAATACTGCTAAAATTTGAATGATAATGTTTAAAATTTAGAATTGTAATATTTAATTTTGAAAAAGAAACCTAGCTAACAACAGAATGATGTATTTGTTGCACAAATGTTATATTTATTTATAGAGATGCAAATCATGTTTGTACGTAGATTTGTGTTACCACATTATCGCTTAGTTAAGTTAGTTTTTATTTCGTTAAATTTTAGAACATTTTTCTTACAAAAAAGAATGTGATAATTTGTTTCCTGTTCCAGTTTGTTTTGGTTGAACGTTTAGCCTTCTACCATGCACAGGTTGTCTGAAATTGATAAGAAGGTATTTCTTCATCATCTCACAGAACCTGTAATCGGTATTTTGTTTCAGACTTATTCTCGTCATGTGTTTCCTCAAGGTGACAAAGTCCTGTGAGGATGTGTAATCTGTTTCTATTTAATTCTACTATAGCAGCGTTTTCGCCCTAATCCATGTTGTAGTTTCCAAGGAATATCTTGGAAGGTTTCAAAACAAGGAGGTTCTCTTCTGGGCCTCCCTTCTATCTTTGAGTGCTCAGCCTTATATCTTGCAGTGTCTCAGACAAAGGAGATTTTCTCTGAACCTTTCCTCTCTATTTTTGAGCACTTATTTGTAGGTGCTCATCCCTACACCACAAAACGGTGCCGGTCCAACAAACAAAGTTGTTACGCCTTCTTTGATAATCATTACACAACAGCATTTCTGATGATTGGGTTATGTTGATTGAAATTTCTGTAATCAGCTCTAGTTAAAAAACATAATACTTTTTTTTTAAATAATAAAACACTATAAATTTAGAGATAATTCGAATTTATTTAATTCTTATAATGAAAAAAAGCTGAAGGCAGAGAGCTATTCTGAATGCTCCAACAATAGTCAGCCATCATGTGTGCGTTCTAGTAGCCTTGATAGCGTTCCTTCCTGGTGGAATCGCTCGCCCTGTTCTTCACTTAGGTGCGCAAGATTGGCGAGAAAATAGTCCTCCAGGTGGTTGTGAAGAAATTATAACTTGCTGCTCAATTTACATCCAAGCCTTGGAAAGTAACTCATCAGTTGTTCGACGTGTGAACTTATTTCCCAAAAAATTTAACAGCCCAAACAAAGTCATTCCATGCCGTTTTCTCAATCTGTCTCATAGTGTCCGTAAAATTCGAGTTATAAATGATCACTCAGCACTCAGTTTTGGAAACTGTTTTGATAGGAAAAGGAAACAATTTCCATTTTTGTCAAGACCTTTTAGAAATTGTTTTATAAGTCCTAATTTTATATATAACGGAGGCAAAATTATACGATCCCTTGATACTGAAGGTGGGTTCTGTTGTCTTGCAACTAGCTCTTCCCGAGGAGGGCAATCTTTTTTAATCCAATGTTGATATTTAACTCTATTGTCCCATAAGCAAAGAAAACAGGGATATTTTGTATTTAACCACCTTGTTGGCCTAAAAGAAAGTTGACCATTTTTAAATCAACACATATGAGCCAATTCATATTTAATTTTGTGTAAAACCAGAGCAATACTTGTATATTCTTCTTTTACCTTTGTGGAACGTGCAACGACCCTAATTTATTCCCATTGTGTGAGAGCACACCTTTTAAACTACGTTTTGATGAGTCTATGAATAGACGCCACTCACTAGAATCGTAATTTTGATGTCTTATTGCAGCCATTAAATCAGGTACCTACATCTTTACAAAATACGAAATCACTTTTTTCAGCAAAATATTTGAGGAGATTTTGTTCTCTTGTGCGGTATTTATTTAGCTTAAAAGTCAAAATTTCTAAAGCAACCTTTGACAGTCCCAGATCTCCGACAAAGTCATTTAAATCATCTTGTTTTAATAGTTTTGGCGCTTTCAAGTCACATTCAAAGTCACTATCACTACTTTCAGTTTTCGCCTAAAAATGCATAGGCTCCTTCTGTTAAGCATCAGCTTGAGATTTAAGTGATATTGTAGCACTCAAAACACGTCTATATGCCGACAGTATAGAAGAATATTCCCATTTGGCTCGATCTTTTCGGTTAATGCCAGTTATGTTCACCAAATAAAAATAACAGTCGTCATGGTGGTTCAATACCATAATCCAGATCATAGCGGATTCCTACCTAAAGCTATTGCTCTTCAAATTTATCCACAAACATAGAAATTCAACGTACGTTTTGCATAAAGCTGAATCCAAGGTTTGTCTTTCATTTCCAGTGTGTGATCAAAGTAATTTTTGTAAGCCTCAATCACATTCAAACGGTATTCTTTAAATGTATAATCTCCGCAAATGAAACAAAAATGATTTGAGTAGGTAAACTGTGTGCCTACGAGAACAGTCACTCGACGTGGACACACTGTATAAGCTGTAGTTTTGACAGCTAAAACCTGTGTAACACCAGCAAATTGTCATAATTATGACAGTTTGATTTTAGAAAATACAGGATTTCGGTGACTGTTCTCGTCAAAATACTATTTTTCCCGGTTTATTTCTTGATTGTAAAACGTAAGAGCTCTCGTTATATTTTTCATCCCTTCATGAGTTTTTATTAATTCTTTCTAAAAAAAATTATCTTGAGACATATGGAATCGATTTTGTTTTAAACAATACCTACAAAAACATCGTAAAATAACCGCTAATAAACACAGAGATACATAAAACGATATTTAGAAATTTTAAATTCCTGTTTGAAGGCACCGTCAAATAAGGATTTTTTTTTACATTTCTACGGACACAACAAAACCAGACTTGAAAGGTGTTGGTGACAGTTACTATTAAGAATATTTGTAGCCATTTCTGTGGTTTATTACTCAGAAAATCTTATAATTTTCTAGAAATTCTCGGTATGGTAAGGAGTGCTAATATGCAACGTGCCATCGACAAAAAAACATAATTAGGGTAGGCTTGTTTTTTGATCGCAATATGATCACATAATGACATTTATTACTTGACATTTTATTGTTCTTTAGTTTATAACCTTTATAACCTCAAATTAAATGTCAAGGAATAAATGTCATTATGAAAGTGGCTAAAGTAACGATCCATTCACATAGCCTACTCTAATTATGATTTTTTTCATGAATAATAATAGCTCAAAACAGAATTTAATTCTGGTTCAATTAAATTTTTGAACATACGAGGGAGCGTTTTTATATTCGCGGAATGAGCGGGTTGTAGGGGGGGTGATTAGGCGCATTGGGGGCGCGAGAAAGTGAAATATGGAAAAAAATCGAATATCGTGTCGTTATAAAGTTCCTTACCAGGCAATCAGTCGCGACCATAATGAATGAGATGTCATTGGTTTACGGTGACTCTTGTCCAGGAAAAACCAGCATGGTGTACAAGGAAGGGAATCCCTTTAAGACGACACGAGGCCGGGCAGGAGCTTTGAGGTTTAAGCACTTATCCAAAAAGTTGAAAAATTTTACTCGAAGATGCTCGACTAAAGAAGAAACAACTCGCAGAAATTTGGAGTATCCGATACAACAATTTTTAAAATCCTAGACGATCATCTCGGCATGTCTAAGGTCAGCGCGAGATGGGTGCCGAGAATGCTCACGCCGCCGCAAAAACAACAGCGCGTGGAGTGTTCGCGTGCATTTTTGCACCTCTGTAATGAAGACAAGGATGGTGTATTGAGTCGAATTGTTACTGGAGACATCATTATGAACCTGAGTCCAAACAAGACTCCATGCAGTGGCATAAAAAGGGCACAGCACCTCCCAAGAAATTTAAAGTGTCACAATCAGCTGGGAAACTCATGGCAACGGTATTTTGGGACTCGGATGGAATATTGTTGGTTGATTATAAAGATAAAGGTGTTTCTATAACCGGAGAATATTACGCTTCAATATTAGAGCGACTAAAAGAAGCCGTTAAAGAGAAAAGACGGGGAAAATTGACGAAAGGTGTGCTGCTTTAGCACGACAACGCGCCCGTCCACAAGATTGCGTTAGCTGCCCTGAAAGGTGGGCTTCGAAATTGTGAATCACCCACCCTACAGCCCAGACCTGGCCCCGAGTGATTATTACCTGTGTCCGAAAATGAGAAAAGAGCTGCGGGGTAAAAACTGCCGATGATGAAGTCAAGGAGGCAGTTTCGGCGTATTTTGCAGATAATGAGGGTATAAATAAATTAATTGAAAGATGTGAAAAATGTATCCGTCTTGCAGGTGAATATATTGAAAAAGAAAAATAATTTGGTTTTTTTATTTCCACCCCTTATCCCCCATTCCGCGAATATAAAAACGCTCCCTCGTACTGTATACAAGGTGGGGCACCACATTCGCCTCGATTGATATACAAAAAACGGTAACACATATTTAAAATCTGTTTGCTGGAGCATGTGTAGGTCCATTAGGAGCACAATCTAAAATTATTTTGAAATATACAGGGTGTCCCAAAAGGAAGTTACACATCAAAGTTATCAAAATTTAAACGGAACACCATGTATATTATTGCATATTTCGATGACGCAGACTAATTAAAGGCAAGTTACTGTTGTATTCCCTATATCTAGATTCAACAGTTTCTGAGATATTTAACAATTTGTGAAAATGTAGATCAATATTTAGAATCAGTACCTAGCGTACGTATTTAAGTTACGTGTTTCAAGTTGTATTATCTCATTAGCACAACCATTACATCTAATGCTAAAATAAAGATGCTTCCTAAAAATTATACAGAGTGATTAAAATATTACCTCTAATTGTGGGTACCATTAATGTTCAATAATTTGCTTATTTTAATTTTATTTCTCTTTTAAATGTTATTAAGGTCAATTTAGTGTTTTAATAGGCGATTGTGTACTAAAAATTTAGTTAAATCAAGATAGCTTTGATATGATGGAAATAATTTCAGATATGAAGCAGTGGTGGGGGTTTCCTCTATCCATTACCGCAATTTCAGAATTTTCAATCTAAAAATGGTGACGGTACATTACGTTAAGTATCATGAAGTAAATTCGAAAATATTGTCGAAAAATTTCAAAAAACTACTACAGTACTGCAAATGTGAACACCCTATATATCGTTTGTAGGAGAAAATCGCTGGGAACTCCAAATACTTGAAAGTTAGTTCACTAAGGTTTCTTCTAAATGGTCTTTGTGTCAAATTGTTAGATAGGATGTCCAAACTCGAATAAAAATAAATCAGTAAGCAGCATTTTAAAATTTTGATTGATTATATTCGTAGATAGAATGAAATAGCATTTATATATTTTGCGGTAAATAGGTAGAGTTTATATATTCGGAAACGAAAGAGAAAAAAAAAACCTGTTAAACCTTGTTGGTTACAAAAGCGGTCTCCCATTTAAATTGCAAAGTTGTATATTAAAGACGTCATACTTTACTTAAAATTAGCATTTTAAAGAAGACGTAATAGACAACATTCACAACTCGCAATGTCATGACATTAAAGACGAAGGAATGTTGTCAGGACTATTACGTACACGTGTTGTCGAGAGATACAATTTAGCTAAATCACGACATTAATGCTACGTATGACGTCAGATTCGAGATTGTTGTTTGTAACATGTAATGCATATTATATACATACCTACGCTTTTTTTTTAAATTAATTTATACATAAATATATACATATTTATAATAGATACATATAACGTGTGACCCTGTCAAAGAAAACGCGTTTAACTTAAAAAATACGACAATCATCTTTAAGAAAATGCTACCTGTCTTTTGTTTCTTTTCTATTTTATTTTTATTTCTATCTCATTTTTTTTTAAACAAGTTGATTTCGCGCCGATAAAATGAAAAGAGTGAAATAAGAATTTATAATACGTAGAAGGAAAGAAAAAAAGATCGCGATTGTTGTCGTCGAGAAACGATAATGTCGAATATGCGATCGGATACGCCGCCTCCCGGTGGCACTCTGCACTTCCATCCGAAATCGCCGCCCGAACGGCAGAAATTACTCATGGAGAGCTTACTGGCGGTGAAGATGGAACAGATGGAGACGAACGTTAAACCGTTCGTACGAACGGATAGTGTCGATTCCACCGGTTCGATGGGTTCGGCTACCTCGATCGCCAGTAACGTTTGCAAATGCGACGATTGCCTTTTGGGAATCGCCGATTTGTATCGGGAGAATACGAATGGGACGCCCGTCAGAAAGAAAAAGGTACAGAATTTTTTTAATTTTTATTTTAATCGTTATGCATGTTTCATATTCGATGTTTCGAGTATCGTCTTAAGATAATTAATCAAAATTTCGTCTTGATTTTGTTTAATGAATTAAAAAAATTGCAGCGTTTCGCTCTATTATCGCCTCATCAGTACACGGCGTGATTTAGTTTTGTGGGAACTAACTACTCATACAAGCGGCATTTTTAAAACAGTTTGATATTCGTTATTTAATAGAAAAATTTAAGGTTAAATATTCGCTTACCTAAAATATGTACATACATATATATACAGGGTGTCCAGCCTAAGATGCAGCGGTCCATAGACGACTTATTATTAATCGTGTTTCAAATAAATGTTGCCTCAAATCAAATTCTACCTTAGACTCAATGTAAGCTTAACAAAGTGCCTTTTAAATTTAATAAGGAATCAAAAAGTGCAATAATATATAGGGTGTTCCATTTAAAATAATAAAGTTAGTATCTACTTACAGTAGAATGGGAAGTCCGCCATTACCGATACTAATTTTAAAATGTGTAGAATTTGATTTGAGGCAACATTTATTTGAAACAGTTTTTCAAAAAATTAATAATAAGTCGTCTATGGACCGTTGCATCTTAGGCTGGACATCCTGTATATATGTGAATATTAAAAACGTCTTATATCAACGTGTTTGCTCATTGGCAATAAAAAGAAATAAAACTACCACTGAGTTCTTGTTATCAATGCACATTTATATATTTACAATTGCTGTGATAACAACAATGTTGCTATGTTTATAATAAGAACAAATATAAGTAAATATGTTCTATATCAAAACAGGACAATTTTTTTATTTTATTTTTTGGTTTTACAATATTTTTTAGCCTCCAAGTACATACATATTATATGGGATTATTAAAATTTAATTCAATTTACCCAAGTCCACAACACAACACAAGATTACAAATTCTTTAATACATTTATTTTTAGAGTGGGCAGAGTTGCAATTACAATTTAAATTAAAGTGATAATTTTTTTTTTAAGTAATTTATACAAAGTATAAATGAAGTCAGGCTGGCAATATTTTAGTTTATTTGGACTGTATGCAGCTCCATATTCTTCTTCACATTCTTCAACGGTTGCACCTTGATTAACAAAGTTCTTAATGTTTGATTATAATTTATATAACTTTTTAGACTACTGACTACTAATTATTAATACAGGGCGTAACAGGACGAGCTTACGTTAGCCGTATCTCAGCAACTAAGCAAGTTCTATATTTGTAAATTTGCAGAGTTATTTTGGGCATGGGGGCAAACTTTTAGAAAATATTAGTACACATTTTCTATTTCCGGTTTTGCCGGAAACACAATCAACTTCATTTTTTTAAATGGATTACCCAATTTTTTTCAAACAATTGAATTCAGCAACAAATTTGGTGTAAACGTTACCGTTTTATAGCTAACTTGATTTTTATGAAAATTTTATCAAATTGCATCGTAGTACTTAGTGACGTATTTCTTCGGTATGTAGAAGAGTTGATGAATGATTATTGGAACTTAGAGAGCTACTAAGATGGGCTATTGAAAATTATTTTTACTTGTGTGCAAATACTATACCGGGTGTTTGTAATTACCGACCTAATATGTTAAATTTCAAACACTAATAACTTCGTAATTTTAAATGGAACACCCTGTATATTTTTACCGCAGACAGTGGAAAATTAAATTCTTCATCGAATGATATTACATTTCCCTATATCTAAAATGAATATTTTAGGAACTATTCGCAAATTATGTGAATGTATTCAGAAACTTCGCGTGAGCGCTAAAGGTGGCTATGAAAATTCGTCACAGTTTTATCGTAATGTCTAATTTCTAATGACAGTTCGATAGCATGTTAATAAAGAAATAGAAAAAACAGAATAGTAAAATTTATTTCGTAACCAAGATAACATTAAAGAAAACTATGTTAAGAATGAATAAATAAGGTATTAAAAAGTAATAAATTAATTCAAATTTTGTTCAAAATTAGCCCCATTCGGTTCCAAACATTTATTAATTCGTTTTAGCATTTGACTACTAGTGACCTTTTGTATTTGCGTTTCTGTTAATGAATTTAGTGTTCCTCGTATTCTTTCTTTTGTTTCCTCTGCAGTTGTCACCGGAGTACTGTAAACTTTGTCCTTAACATAGCCCCAAAGGAAAAAATCCATACGGGTCAAGTCTGGTGAACGTGGAGGCCACACGTATGGACCTGCGTTTGCAATAAACTTTCCGTCAAATAACCTCTCCAAGAATAAATGTACATCTCTTGTTCTGTGAGCCGGTGCACCATCCATTTGATACCACGCAGTATTTGATTCGATAATAGGCAGTGTATCAAGTTCTTCTTCCACAATATTGCGCAATATATCTAAATACCTTTCCCCATTTAAATTTTCGTTATAAAAGTGTAGGCAAAGTATGCGATTATTTTTTATAGCGCAAAAAGCATTAAATTGCCAACTTTCCTGATATCCCCTTTCTCTCGTTACATGGGGATTTTCGGATGCCCAAAAATGACTGTTATGTTTATTAAAGAGGCCATTTTTGGTAAATTTAGCTTCGTCAGTCCAAATGATTTTCTTCGTAAAATTTTCCTCGTCCTGACAAGCTATGGTGAAGAATTCACAAAAGTTGACCCTATTTAAGAAATCCTGCGTCCTGGTGGTGTACCTGCTGGTATGAAAATGGTCTCCATTTATGTCTTTTTAGTACTCTTTGAATGGACATCGTTGAAATTTCCAAAGTTGTCAAAGAGATGCAGTGGGGTTGGCATAGAAATATCCCATAACACCAATTTCAACTACTTCGTCATCAATTTTTTTTTTATTAAATTTTGGCCTGAACTGTCCATGTTCTAAACAATTTTTAACTAACCGTCGCACTACATCTTTAGATGGAATTGGCCTGTCCGGATACCTTTGTCGAAATAAAGCACATGTTCGACTTAAAAATTTTCCGGATTCTCCATAAATCATGAATAAATTCCGGTAATCCTGATTTGTCAATCCTAAACGTGACATTTTCGTATACTAGATTAGGAACTGTGTGATATACTAGGAAGTTTATTAACTCGCTATCAAACCGTCATTAGAAAATTAGACATTACGCTAAAACTGTGACGAATTTTCATAGCCACCTTTAGCGCTCACACGAAGTTTCTGAATACATTCACATATTTTGCAAATAGCTCCTAAAATATTCATTTTAGGTATAGGGAAATGTGATATCATTTGATAAAGAATTTAATTTTCTACCGTCTGCGATAAAAATATACAGGGTGTTCCATTTAAAATTACGAAGTTATTAGTGTTTGAAATTTAACATATTAGGTCGGTAAATACTAACACCCTGTATAGTATTTGCACACAAGTGAAAATAATTTTCAATAGCCCATCTTAGTATCTCTCTAAGTTCCAATAATCATTCATCAACTCTTCTGCATACCGAAGAAATACGTCACTAAGTACTACGATGCAATTTGATAAAATTTTCATAAAAATCAAGTTAGCTATAAAACGGTAACGTTTACACCAAATTTGTTGCTGAATTCAATTGTTTGAAAAAAAATTGGGTAATCCATTTAAAAAAATGAAGTTGATTGTGCCGCCGGCGAAGCCGGAAATAGAAAATATGTACTAATATTTTCTAAAAGTTTGCCCCCATGCCCAAAATAACTCTGCAAATTTACAAATATGGAACTTGCTTAATTGCTGGGATACGGCTAACGTAAGCTCGTCCTGTTGCACCCTGTATAAAACACTTTTGAAATGATGTTGAAACATAGTTTGGGTGGTATTCGCTCGGGATCGTCTTCATCTCTGACGAATCTGCCCGAAGAATTCTTTCCAGGGGAACAGTTCTTCGACAGTTTAGTATTATCTTTTGAAAAATACATTTTTGTGGGCTGTACTTGTGTTTTCTCTCAAAATTTGAAGTGTGATGAGTAACCGTTCGACAGTTGGCGATGTTGCCACAGTTAAATTTTTTCATAATATAATGTTTTTATAATTTATATAAAACGTATTTTAAAATCGGGCTTCATACACACATGTGTAGACGTATTTTGAATGCTCATAGCATTATTTAACCAATTGGCTGCTTCCACTTGCATAATATAATATTTTTAAGCATTAAAACAGTTGCGGTTGCAGTTTGCTGTATGTTTTGATTTGAAACTCCCACGATCTTCAAATCCTTAAAATTCATATTTGTTTCTATTCCATACCTTCTCATAAGTTTTCAAATTTGTAGCTGCAGTCTTCAGATTTTTAAAAATATTGGTGGTAATGCCTGGGCCTATATTTATATCCCTTAATAAATTTGATAAAATCTTCTGAGACGGCAAGAAAAATAACTTCCGCAATTGTTTATGTGCTTTATTGCTAACATAACAATCCCCAGCTGTTTTGACTTGCAACCCACTAAGCAAACACTCCCCCCACCTGGCAACTCCTCCCCTCCTGCCCTATAATCAAAATCGTTAGTATTGAGCATGGGGTGGGAAGTTTAATTACATTGGCTCAATAATGATTTTTAGTTCTTATTAAAGTAGTAGAGGCGCTGATGTACTTATTTAGGGATATTTCACGTTTGAATCAAATTTCGGTAAATTTTAGTTGGCACCGGTACCTCCGTGTTATGGTCAGGTTATGGTTGATATTTGACATTCTCCATACATTGTTTTGTTTATTAGTTGTTGCCGAGTTACGTTGCGTTTTTTGTTTGTAGTGTTCTAGTGTATTTCATTTTATTTTAGTTTTATTGCAGTTTATTAAGTGACCAATCAAGCAGAATATGCAAATCTGACTTACTATTTTTACATTGCCAAAATAAGTATTCAAATAGTCGAAGAAAATAAAGCATGAATATTATTAGACTTGTGTTTTTCTTCCTTTTTTTTAATTTAAAAGTGGCGAAAACTGCACGGATTTCCATATAAGTATGTATGTACATAATAGCTATTGAATTATATCGAATTGTATTTAAATATGAACTAATTTGCTTTCTAATTACATTTCCCATAAGTCTATGATTTTTTGCTGTGTTTCTCTAATATCAAAAAGTTGTGCTTTTTGGGAAAAGTAATGAAAAAGCAAATTATTTCTAATTGACAAAGAATGCAAAAATTTGAATTAAGGCGCTTTGCAATTTTAGTTCTACTACTTTCATAGAGGGCGTAAAATGTTGCCATTGTCGGTAATACTGAAGTTTCCCTTCTCGATTATCTCTGGTATTGAGTAGAACATCTATTCTTAGTGATTTGTGATTAAACCTCGAGACGTTGTCATAGAAGGTGTACTTAACACGTGATCCAAAGAGTAACTTTAGCGTCATCTATTAATCAACTCTGTATGTTAATGTACAACGTGTCCTACTTGACCCTTTCTCCCCATTGATTCAATGTCAATGGTGGATTCTATCATCGCGTTCCAACATTTTATGAGTACAGGATATATTTTCGGAGGTGATAGCTAACTTGGACCTTTACCTGTATATTTGTCTCCAAAAGCTGAATGCATTCTTCTTCGTTAAGACCCATTCTAAGATCTTATAATAAGCCTGAAATGTTCTCGGCTTAGCTCTATATCAATGTGAATTTCCGCACTTTTCTAATCATTCAGTCTAATTTCTCCCACATCAAATTTGTGGGGTTTAAGTCTGGGCTTTGTAGGAGCCACGTCATTATTTTAAAAACATCTTGTTCTTCTTGTTGTTGGAGATATTTTTTTTTACACAACTTTCCTTCTTCATTATTCTCACTATTCGAAGTCGCCCGCACCTGCCAAAGGGAAACACACCTACCGATTCTGTGCAAATACATAAAACTTTGATTCGTCTCTCCAAAGCACCGTCCATCCTTGATGTAGTCATTTTGCCCTGTTGCCGCAGCGTAATGGCGATTTTCTCTCGTGTCCGCGATTCAGTTTGGATATAATTTATGGTGGTGTGAGTTGTTGCATAAAATTTTGCCATAAAACATTAATACCATAACCAAATATAAACTATTTCCTTATTAGAAATATTATAATATAATATAAATCTATGTTTATTAGTGAATACTTAATTATATTAATTAAAATTCGAATTAGTAAAAGCGCCATCTATAAAACAATAGAGCAACTTAATTCGCGACATCGTTTACCGATCTCTGTATTAGCGACTGCTAAATGAATATTGATTTTGTACCTGAACAATAGATGTCGCTTGTGTTCGTAAATTTGCCTAAGCTAAATTTTTGATGTAAGGGTTCGGCAGAAATATTATTATGAGTTTATTTTTATAGATAGGGCTATTATTTTAAATTTGTTTTATAGCTGAAATCTTAATCTATGTTTGTGAACAAGGCAAACAAAAACTCCATTAATTTTTTAAAAAATCTAATATTATTCTAAACAATATTAATTTTAAAAAAATTGGCTCTATAGAAGCATAGTATTATCCTTTAGGAAAGAATTGGCGAAAACCACATTCAAATATATGGAATAGTTACCTTGTTATATGAAGAAATCTTTTCGATTAATTTTGAAAGACCACCCGTTTAATAATGATGATTGAATGCATCTTAAGCGGTTTAAATTACAATCGACAGAAGTTAATAAATTTATGAGGGAAGGATCAAAATCAAATTTGTGTGTGTGTACGTGTGTTCGGTCGGGTCGTAAACGGAGATGATTAAACTCTCACTTGTATTGCATTCCTTGCGTGATCGTTTTGTATTTTGTACTACATACGGACAATTTCAATGATTGAAATTTGTAATGTGTATTTATAAGCGTAGCTAACAATTAGGTTAATTATTTTAGCAATACGTTGTATGTACACATGTAATGTACTTTACAATCTTATTTGGAAATGAAAGTATGTGTGTGTGTGTTTTTGAAAATCGATTCAAGTTTCTAATTTATTGCTTTTATAATAGATACATAAATAAACGCATAATGTTCGTCTGTATCTACGACATTTTCAATTTTATTTATATTATTTATTTAATACCATTAATTTTTCTAGTTCTGTATTACCTAATATAGATACGTAAATGTTTCTTAAAGGCAAGCAGATATTTTCGACTTATTATTTCCTGCGTTTTTAAACAATATTATCCATGTACATATATGCAAAACCAATACGTATAGAATTATTAGTCAAGGAAACACGACAATAAATAAACAAGTATGAAGTACAAACAGAAAATCTGCGGTATCTGCGTTGTGTAAGGGGCCCCCGCTGATACGAAATCTGTTTGCAATTTTCATTGTTTGTCGTAAACATCGCGATACTCAACGCTGGAATGCGTTTAATGGGGAATCGATATCCATAGCCGTTAAATACAGTGTGTTTCAGAATAAGATGCTGATCCATAAGGGTGTCAATCCTTACGTGATTTTATGAAGAAAAGTTCAAATAAACCTATGCCCTAAATCTCTTAAATTTTGAGCTATACAGGGTATTCAAGTTTCGAGAAAAAAATCGTTTTTCTTTTAATCATAATTTTAATATCTTTCTAGATATTTTAATAAAATTTGGCATACGCCTTCTAAGCAACAACAGCTATTTTTTGATATTGAAATTTTTTTAATTTTTTATTCAATGGCGTCCGTACAGGATGTGGACTAGATATTTTTAGAGAAATATTATGTACGGCACTGATTTTTCTTAAAATAAAAATTATTTTTTAAATCTCCATTTATTTTAAGATAAATTTGATTTCCTGTCTTTTTTTCGTCCGACGAACGGTTTCCGATCAAAAAATAAAGATCATTAAATGGGCAATAATTATTTCTATGTACCTATCATCATTTTGGAAAAGTAGGCTATGAACTTTGTTGTCAATGAAACAATTTCAGTGACGAAATAATTAATAAATTAATAATATTTAAGTACCTACACGAAAATTGCACTTAAATTAAACTTTGAAATCGTAATACCTTTAAAACGAATAAGTCTCATGGTAAATTTCACAAATGCTGAGTTTGCTGATATGCACTACTTGTACGGGCTTGCTAACGGCAATGCATATGAAGCCAGAGAGGTATCCAAATAGAATATTTCCGGATGCCCGAATGATATCAGGAACCCACAGAAAGTTATGTGAAACGGGATCTTTTCAACCGAAAAACTACCTAAAAGGGGCACACCGGAAACCGAAGAAGCTGTTTTAAATTTAGTGGAACAAAAAAAAAACCCTGAGATGAGTACCAGACAAATTGGAAATATTTTAAATATTAGGGGAGATCGGGGCTGGTTGGTACAATTTTTACATTTGATTTTTTTGTCATTATGGGTAGGTGCTATATTTGGCTTATTGTTTATTACCATTATAAGAATATTGTAACTAATACTAACAAGCAAAATGGCGAAGTATCGCCCTATGTCTTCTGTACCAACTAACCCCATATAGAGGGCAGGTTCGTACACCCTATGGGGCAGATTAGTACAGGTTTGTCATTATTAAGAATAAGGGTAATAGACATTAAATCTTAGGCATTTATTCACAAAAGACAAAATTTAAATTCAACAAAAAAGCTCGAAAAAAAAAAGAATTAATTTGATTCATCTGAATTGCAATTGTGGTATACGGAAAAAGGACCAGCATCACGTGTGACCATTTCAGCATTTCGTGTGACCAGAGCTGACAACTTCTGCACTGTATCCACTTCTCACCTGGCGAACTCTTTGAATATGGTTCGACGCACACTAAACATAAGGATTCTTCATCTTCACCACTAGAATAAGAATTACGAGCCTTTAAAACCTTTAGTTTCTTATGTTTTTTAGTTTTGTCCCTATTAGGTTTCGTGGCCTAGAATATTTTTTTTAACTGATTCTACCTTCTTATTCTTTTTCACTATATTCGCGATTTTTTCTTTTTCGAGTTCATCTTTTACGGGTGTGTCAGTCAGAATAGCGGACTTTCTTTTACGCTTGGGTTTGCTTTGGGAAGCGGCTTTAATATTTCGACAGGTGTTAATTGATTTTTGCTGCAAGTTGGCTGATTTACGAGTTCGTCAGTTGATGTAACTTGGTGAGTATAAAATCTAGAGCACGGAATTGCTAGGTTTGACTCATCTAGACGCTGTACAAACACAAATTCGTTATCAACAGAAGAATCAGCAGCAACTCCTATCCTAGTCTGGAGAATTCTTCATGATTTTTTGTTATATCCCTATCATATTCAGCGAGTCCTCGCGATTTTCCATTACGTATAAATTTCTGCCAATGGTTTCTTCAAATGGTTACCGAAAATCCTGAATTTGACGCCAAAATTTTATTCACGGACGAAGCTAATTTTTCCAGGAACGCAATAAGAAATCTTCATAACAATCATTTTTGGACTGAAGAAAATTCAGGTGCCATCACAGAATCCGCCACCAAAACCAATTTTCGGTAAATGTTTGAGCTGGAATTATTGGTGATTATTTAATTGGGCCTTATTTTCTACCAGGCAGATTCGTCAGTTTCTTGAACAGAGTTTACCAAATTTGCTAAACGACGTTCCTATTTTAATCCGTCATCGTATGTGGTTTATGCACGATGGTGCATCTGCACATTTCAGGAAATTTTTAAATCATTTTTATAGAAATCGCTGGATAGGATGGGGAGTAACATAGTCGAGGCCACTTAGATCCCCAGATCTAAACAGTCTAGATTTTTTCCTGTGGGGACACCTTAAGACTTTGGTTTAGAGCACCCCAATACACACTGAAGAGGAGTTGAGAAATCGCATAATACTTTGTTGTGACACTCACTCACGAATACTCCAGGAATTTTTCAAAGAGTACGAGAATCGATGAGGAAAAGAGCTGAAGCATGCATACTTGCAGGTGGTGGCCACTTTCAGCAGCTAATCTAAATTATAAAATATGTCTAGGAAGATATTAAAGTTATGATTAAAAAAAAACGATTTTTTTCTCAAAACTTGAATACCCTGTAGTTCAAAATTTAAGAGGTTTATTTGAACTTTTCTTCATAAAATCACGTAAAGATTGACACCCTTAAGGATCAGCATCTTATTCTGAAACACCCTGTATAATGCTGTTATTACTAATATAGAATACAGTAAATAACGAAGAATGAGTTAATGGAATCGTGTTGTTGTGTTTATGCATGTTTGATTAATGGAATACGCACGAACGTAGGATTCGGTTGTGCGGTTAAAAATATTTTCTACTATAATATGCATAAACACCTAACACTACGTGATAGATAAATTTCGGCGATGCGATTGTTTAGGTAATGATGATAAACGGCTTCTAAAAAAGCATAAATCAAATTGTGATTTTTCCCGGAGAAACAACAATAATAAACACGCACATAGATATCGACGTACGGGGGGATTGTATAGCTTCTTAATGATGAAAAATTATATTCAAAAAAAAAACGAATATTCGACGAAGATTATGGCTAATTCCTCATTTGATTCGATTGTGGTATTTGCATCGTATGTTTGCGGTTTCACCTGCGGTCAAGGATGTTATCTGTGTCGTTAAGTTACTGATTTAAATAAAAGTTTTAATTAAAACGTAAATGATGTTTCAGAGAATTAGAGAGATTAGTTGTTCTAATATGTATTTTGATTAGTAATATTTGGGACGTAGACTTATTAGCAATGACGTTTTTGAAATGACTAATTAAGGTCACGAAAATAATTATACGTTGTAGTTTACTATTTACTAAATTATTATAACAGTTTTTATTTTGTAGTTGATATTTTATTAAAAATTTCCGTTTCCCCTTTTTTCCATTAGCGATAATATTTACAACGCGTGTACAAACTTAGGGAAAAGAAACTTCACATTTTAACAATTCTATCAAATTGTTCTAATTGTTACAAATATTGTTTTTCTTTTCGGAAAATTGCAATTTTGATGGTGTTGGCTGTTTTATATACAGGGTTTTCAAACTTAAGTGGGCACTATTGCTAACTTTGTTATTATTGGAGCTACAAAGTTGGTTAAATAGGCAAACTAGTGTAGTTTTTCAAGCAAATTACAATGGCATTAAAAAAAAATAATTGACGTACTGGGTCACGTGATATTGTGAAAAATGTAATTTTTCTAAATGGGACACCCAGTATACATTTCTCACGGTCGACAGAAAATTTAATTCTGAACAAAAACTTTCCTATGAACTTTTATCCTAAAGTCAATAATAACAGAAGTTATTGATGATTTTTCAAATTTGCCAAGGTGGCTGTTATTTCATAAACAAAATTCGATTGTTTTGCAAATGTCATCAACATTGAAATATTGCATTAAACCTCTGTCAGTAAGCAATTAACATTTTGTGTTTATTGATGAAAAAATGCCTTTCACGCATTTAGAAAAATGTGATATGATGGAATGTTACATCGTTTGTAATAAAAATTCCCTGCAAGCTCGTGAACGTTACGGTGTTTTATTTCCTAATACGCGCAACTTGCCAGATCGAAGGTACTTTTTACTTTTGTACCGTAAGTTTCGATCAAATGAAAATGTGTTCAAGAAAACTAGAACCAAAAAATAATTTATAATAAGTGAAGCAACTGAAATTAACGTCTTAGCTTTCTTCGAAGCTAATCCTAATAATGCAATTAATGATTTAAAGGAAGAAAGTGGACTATCTTTGGGAACTATTCACAATATTCTAAAAAAAACATAAGTTTGTGCCGTTCAGATACAGACCTATTCAGACGCTGGCAGACCGGGAGATCAAGAAAGACGGACTCAGTTTTGTCAGTGGTACATTAATCAAGTTAGACTTAACCATAATTTTTGGCGTTTGGTTCTTTGGAGTGACGAATCAAATTTCTCCAACAGGGAGAACAGCCACTATTGGAGTCGAGAAAACCCGATGCTTTTCCGTCCTTGTAATCCGCATAGACGCTTTAGTGTTAACGTTTGGTGTGGCTTGATTGATTCAAGAATTGTAGGCCCCGTATTTGATCAAAGTGCATTAACTGGCGAGTGGTATGTCGAAATGTTAACCGCTACCCTTGGAGAATTCTTGGATGACCTGAATTTAATGGATAGACAACAGATATTCTTTCAACAAGATGGCGCTCCTGCCCATAATGTTCGCCAAATTCATAACTTATTACATGACCTTTTTGATGGCCGATATCTATCAACTAACGGGCCTATTCGTATGCCTCCCCGATCACCGGACATAACACCTTTGGATTTCTTCTTTTGGGGATTTGTGAAAAGTGCAGTGTATTTGTGAAAGACGGTATGATACTCTTGAAGATCTCCAGCAAAGCATCAGCCATGCTATTAATAATATTGATGGTAGAATCATTGCTAAGGCTACTAGAAGCGTTAACAGGCGGGTTCAAAAGTGCTTGGAGCAAGAGGGTGATGTTTTTGAGCATCTGCTCTGAATTTAAAATTTCTTGTTTTTTTCTATTTTCGAAACTAATAAAATAACTTAAAATAAACGATACTGTTTTTAGTTTCTGTAAAAACAATCATCAATAACTCTGTTATTATTGACTTTAAGATAAAAGTTCATAGGAAAGTTTTTGTTCAGAATTAAATTTTCTGTCGACCGTGAGAACTGTATACCGGGTGTCCCATTTAAAAAAATTACGTTTTTCACAATATCACGTGACCCAGTACGTCAATTATTTTTTTTTAAATGCCATTGTAATTTGCTTGAAAAACTACACTAGTTTGCCTATTTAACCAACTTTGTAGCTCCAATAATAACAAAGTTAGCAATAGTGCCGACTTAAGTTTGAAAACCCTGTATGTATATTTTGGCCCTTTTCAGGTACAGTTCCATTTCAAAAAAAAAAAAAACGATCGGCCGCCGCGACACGCGACCACCTACGACCTTCGCCGTCGAATTCCCCGTACCAACAATATCGATTCCCAAATTTTCAACATTCCAACGCGATTCTAAACGGGTCAAACGAATTTCCCACACCGTTGCTGTCGAAATCACAATTTTCTGGACAACATTTTCATCATATAATAATGTGCAGAGTTTTTAAAACAATTCCATCAGTTGTTCCAAAATTTTAAGCTTCTATCATGGATAGTTCATGACATAATTGATAAAAAATTATAAGTTGTTGAGGTTCATTTTAAATTTGTTCTAATATTGTTCCGGAGTCTTATAAAATAAAATTAAAAGTTTGTGGAAAGATCGTGAAAAATGTTATCTGATTGTCTCAATCACTATTTTATCATTTTTTTTTCCAGCCATCTTTTTGAAATGTTGTTTTAAACATTCTATAATTTTTAACATTCTACATTAACACGCTAAAAACATTGCTATTAGATTTGAAAAGTCAGGACTTCAATACATGCTTCAAAGGATATGATCCAAAAATAAAATTTGGCCAACTTTTCATTCGATTTTTGAAGGTTGTTCCATATTGTACGCTTCAGGAATATTCTCCATTATTTCATGGTTTTCCCAAAGTATAATTAAAAGCTTGTCAACAACTGCAACATTTTTGCTCAGTCCTACTTCCTCCTTGACACTTTCAAAATTGTTCTAAATTATTTTATCTGCTCGTTTCGCAATGAAAGTTCCAATATTTTTAAAGATACGGTTGAAGAATAAAATTTTGCTAACTCCTTGTTTGGACGATTGAAATTTTGAAGTTTCTTCTAGTTGAAGAAATATTTTGTTAGCTCAGCCTCCTCGTTTTCGAAATTTGAAAATTTGGTATGTGTCTGTATAGGTTGTCTAGTAAAGTCATTATTGCACTTAATAAATCGTTGTTTTGCTGAAGATATTTTTCCCGATAGCCTAAAAGTAAGTAAAACCATACAAATACATAAACGATCCTTCAAATTATCGACTCAACCTTTGCCCTCGGTATTTACTAAAATATTTGAAAAAATATTAAATTCGAGATTAGCGAACTATCTGGAGAAATTTAAGATCATAATATATCTCCTACTCAATATTTTGATCTTTCAAGAGCCTTCGACAAAAGTAAATGGTCTATTCACTTTTGTTAGCCAAAAAGCAAACAATTGAGATACACGGCGTAGCGTACGACTTATTTTCTTCATATTTATGCAATAGAAAGTCGGTTATCGCTAATACGATTGAAATGGATAACGTGAAGCAGGTGGTGTTTTCTTCAGCTCGGCAAATCAATTGTGGTGTTCCTCACGGATCCATCTTAGGGCCCACATTATTCTTAATCTACATTAACGACTTACATCACTCTTGTACACTAACCCAGTATGTTGTGGGAGCAGATACTGCCTGCCTATGAAACTTTTCATCATAGAGCTTTTTTTTTCAGATTATTCTAGGATATCCTAGATTTCTACATGGAAATTCGAAATTTTAAAGTTATTTTTTGTTGTTTGTTTAAAATATACTTCCAAGATTTTCAAATCAAAATTTGAATAATTTAAGAAATATTTCGGAAAGATTAAAGTTTGTGGGACTTTCCATTCTGTATAACATAAAATGTTAAAAATCTTTTCAACGTCATTCTAAAGTTTAGCTTTCTGTCTAAGTCCCTTCCTTTTTTTTTTGAAATTTGAACTTTTGAACGTTGTTTTTTCAGGGTTTTCCAAAATAATATTGACTCTCCTAGTTCTCCTAACAACTGCGACATTCTTTCGATCTCCAGTCTCAAAAGTTTCAACATTCTTCCAGATTATTGTTTCAGAAGGAAATTCTTGAAAAACTAAGGAAAAAATATCTTTTAAGCTCAGCTCCTCTTTTTTCGAAATTTTAAAGGATGTTCTATGCTGTTCTTTCCAGCTCGTGTCAGTTATTATGAATATTGAGATATAGAGACGCCACCAAAGAAACGGATTTGTCAAATGAAATATGACAAATTAGACGAAGCTCAAAAAAGTGCAATTAGAAGGATTAAATGTGTTTTATTAGTGCTCGTAAAGATGTTTTTCTACATAGTGGACAATCAATTATCAGTCAAGCAAAAACAAATTTTAAATTTACCGCGATTTTTGCAAATCACAAATTTGTTCTTGTGTGGTATGTGCTCCCATTGTAGCCTCATCTGCTCCATTCTTATTTGGAATAGTTCTCAAAAGTTTCAAAATTCTTCCAGATTATTGTTTCAGAAGAAAATTCTTGAAAAACTAAGGGAAAAATATCTTTTAAGCTCAGCTCCTTTTTCTTCGTAATTCTAAAAATTATTCTGTGTCGATTCTTGTTTGTTTAAAAATTGATTTAAGATTGGTCAAATTGAAATTCGAGTGATTGAAAAAATTTAATTTTGTTGGGGTCTTTTTTTTAATCTAATTTTTTAAAGCTTGCTTGTAGAATTTTTGAAAATAATTTTAAAAAAAAAATGTTTTGTCTGAAATATTGTTTTAAGATTCTTAAATCAAAATTTGAATGATATAAAGCAGGGATTCCGAAAGTATTTTGGGCTTCTCGAAAATGAACTGATACCTCAGACTCCATCTCTCTCTGTAATCTTTTCAAAATAAATTAGGTAGTAGATGCAAAACGCAAATGAACTTTCAACTTAAGTGCAAGCTTGTTAGATAGGTTGTTCTAAGTTAAGTGGGCACCATCGCTAACTTCGTTATTATTGGAGCTACGAAATTGGTTAAATTAGCAAAGTAATAGTAGTATTTTTCCTGCTGATTAAAATGGTAACAACAGAAAAATAATTGAATGTCAACTCTTTTAGATATTCAAGAAAATATTTTTTTTTAATGGAACACCCTGTATATTTTACTGCAGTTTGATTAAAAATTTAATTGTAATCATTCTTTTCAAACTTTTAACTTTCTTTTAAAGAGAACTTTTTTTCTTTCACCTGACTTTTCTATTTTTTCAATCAACTTTTCAATTGTGTTAATTAATATAGGGGTCGATTTTTCGACCTCGTCGACTCCCAAAATCAGTTTTCGTTCATGTCAATTCCTGGAAAAACGATATCGGCACTAAGGGGTCCAAGGAATCCCTGATTTATAGGATATAGTGAAGAAATTTAATTTTGCTATCTTTTCGAAAATTGAAACTTCCAGCTTGTTATGGATATTGTTTCAAGGTCCTTTTTTGTCATAGAAATTGTTCTAGATATTTTTCGACAATTAGGGAATTAGAAAAATATTTGTTTAATTCAGTTTCCTCTTGTTGTATATTTCAATTTAATTTAAAAAATCGCTCTAATTTGTTTCTTTCTAGTTTCAAATTTGAATGGTTCAGAAAATATGATTAGAGAATTGAATTTTACTATCCTTCGGTTTTTTGGGTAAAATTGGTTTTTTTCCAGTTTCATTCAGCAGTAGTTTTAAACAAATGAAATTTGTCTGCTATCATTTTATTTTGCAAGTCATTCTAGATTTTTTTATATTGTTGAGACAGTAGGACACGCCCAGAAAAAAGAATTTCAAAATTTGGAAATTAAAACTTGAATAGATAGTTCCCTTCCTTTTTTATTTATTTTATAAAATTGCCGATTAACGGAAATTCCAGAAATCTTATGCATGATATTATAGTTCCCTAAACTTTACACAGGGTGTAACAATAGTGCGATATTCTTCCATATCTCCTTTGTTATGCAAAATACAGCAAATATTTAAATACGAAAGTTGTTTAGTTTTATGAAATTTATATTGTAAAATTATTCTACGATATACAGGGTGTTTAGTTTGCCCGTAACCACCAGTAACTTTACATTTTTAAATGGAACACCCTATATATGATCACATTTTTGAATTCCCTGAGGAATTTTAAGGCAACTTTATACAGGATCATATTCAATTATTTGCATTGGTTTACAAGATATTGGCATTTGTTTAAAAATTTTGACATTTTGCTCTCTTCAGAACAATGCCATTATTTCGGTAACGGAAAAAAGGTAACATTATGAAACTTGACATAACGTTAGAAGCATCTTCTGTGATGACAATAAACTGATGTAGACTTAAATAAGTTATACAGAGTGTTCTAGAAATCAGTGTCTTTTTGAAACAATTGAAATGCGAAAATCTTCATTTTTTCAAATTGAAACACTATATTTTTATGGGTTAGTTGAAAGTGAAATTTAATTATCTATTAATTTGAATAAAGCATGTATGTAGTTAAAATTAATGGTTTTAGAGATATTTCAAATTATTTGATATTTCTGTATGTTGCTAGGTAAATGCGCTCTTTGAAAGAAACTTTAGAGACGAAATATTAAATAAAAATTGAACTTTCTCTACTATTTGTCTGCTGTGCTGACATTTTTGTAAACCTACGTGCGTTTTAAATTAGTAGTTATATTTAAAATATGAAGGTACGTTAACGTAATGAATATGAAGTAGGCTGGTAAATAAAATAAAATCTGTTGTTAAATAGTTTCATAGAAACGTCAAAACGTGTAGCAATACCAATGTTAGTATGGAATTTACAAAAGACGAGCTAGTTCAAATGATCTATATTTTGGGAGAATGTGAACGAAATCCATTGCTTGCATCGCGGATTTATCAAATACGTTATCCAAATCGAAGACATCCAGAACCTTTAAGAAAGACTTCGGGATCGATTTAAAACGCGCGTAGATTTACAAAAATGTCAGCACAGCAGACAAATAGTAAAGAAAGTTCAATTTTCAAATATTTATTTAATATTTATTTGATCTCTAAAGTTTCTTTTAAAGAGCGCACCTACCTAGCAACATACAGAAATATCAAATAATTTGAAATATCTCTAAAACCATTAATTTTAGCTAGATAAATGTTTTATTCAAATTAATAGATAATTAAATTTCGCTTTCAACTAACCCATAAAAATATAGTGTTTCCATTTGAAAAAATGAAGATATTCGCATTTCAATTGTTTCAAAAAGACACTGATTTCTAGAACACTCTGTATAACTTATTTAAGTCTACATCAGTTTATTGTCATCACAGAAGATGCTTCTAACGTTATGTCAAGTTTCATAATGTTACCTTTTTTCCGTTACCGAAATAATGGCATTGTTCTGAAGAGAGCAAAATGTCAAAATTTTTAAACAAATGCCAATATCTTGTAAACCAATGCAAATAATTGAATATGATCCTGTATAAAGTTGCCTTAAAATTCCTCAGGGAATTCAAAAATGTGATCATATATAGGGTGTTCTATTTAAAAATGTAAAGTTACTGGTGGTTACGGGCAAACTAAACACCCTGTATATCGTAGAATAATTTTACAATATAAATTTCATAAAACTAAACAACTTTCGTATTTAAATATTTGCTGTATTTTGCATAACAAAGGAGATATGGAAGAATATCGCACTATTGTTACACCCTGATAAACAGAACATGCTACGAGGCCCTTTTTTATTAAATTTTAGACAACACAGCATTAAATTAGTTTGTCATTTGCTTCGAAGAAGCTCGTTATGTCGTTATGTCGACGGCTTTGTTATCCGAACGCATGAAATCGAATCGAACGAGCGTGGTTTTACAATTTATTTCATCAATTTGAGAAATTCAACGGAAACCTCAAGATTAACATAAGACTGCGCTGCGGTAAACCAGCGTTGCACAACGCGAAATCGTGAATTCTAAATATATACGACGGAGACCAGAAAACGCTGCTTAACACAAAGACATATTACATATTTTAGGTATGTATAACTCTGTACCTATACTAGAGTTGATCGGTTACACAAATTGAAACGAACGTGAACGCCTGATTGGTCCGGTGACAAAATTATAATTTCATACCTCTTTTTTTTTCTTTCTTTCTTTCCTACTTACTCCGTTTTGTTTGTTTGTTCGTTCGTTCGTTGAGGTTGCATAATAGACTTTCCTATTGTGTAAGTGTACGCGCCGCACCGCAAGGCAATGACCTTAATATACCGATATTATGTTAAGTATAGGTAAATATTATTAATGAAATGCAGGATTATTTTTATCCTATAGCGTACTAGCGCTAAATTTCAATCCTTAATTCGATTCAAAACCAAGTAGGTATTAACGAACAGGGTTGTTCAGTTAATTACTATACAGTGAAAGCCAACCAAGATAAACCACATTATCCTTACGTCACAGTCTACTCGACATAAGAAAAGTCCAAGCAGTATTATCACCAATTACCTATAAATACCTAGGCGGTAGCGTTTCCCGAACAGTGTTCCTCAGCGCCTCTTAACGATAACAACAAGCATTACAACATTAATCGAGATGTTGCGAAGGCAAGCAGGATGCCTTCTTGGCTTATTCGCCCTGGCCCTCATCGTAATCGCGGTGAACGCACGTGAGATCGTAAGGGACCTCGAGACGGCCGAAACCGGCCACAGCGAACATTGGGAGAAGGGCGGCGGCGGCGAACACCACGGCGACCATCACAGCAGTCACGGCGACAAAGGCGACAAGGGATACAAGGGATTCCACGAGGAGGATAGGGGCGAGAAGGGACACCACGATAAGGAGGGCCATAGAGGGCACTACGGCGAGGACGGCGGTCACAAGAAGTCCCACCACCACGACGACGGTTACTTCGGCGAACACGAGAAGGGGGAGAAGGGCGAGAAGGGTCACAAGTACGGCGACAAGGGTAGCTACGAGAAGGGGCACAAGACGCACGGCGGCCACGACATCCACAAGAAGGACG
This sequence comes from Holotrichia oblita, assembly GCA_023690525.1. NCBI lineage: Eukaryota > Metazoa > Arthropoda > Insecta > Coleoptera > Scarabaeidae > Holotrichia > Holotrichia oblita. The sequence goes on from CM043018.1 coordinate 155,626,093, forward strand.
AGTTCAAGAAAGACCACCATTTCTACGACGAGGATCACGACGAGGGACACCACGAGAAGCACGGTGGGTTCCATCACGAGGACGGGTACAAGAAGGGAGGTCATCATAAGGGAGGACATCATAAGGCCGATCATCACGAGGATCATTACGGGAAGAAGGGCCACCACGAGAGGGGCGATCATTATAACGAGAACGGCGGGCACAACAACGAGGGCGGTCACAACGATCACTGGCACAACGAACAGAGTTACGGGAACAAGGGTGGTAACGAAGGACATAAAAATTGGGGACATAGTAGCGGTGGGGGTGAGGGTGGTCATTGAATCCGTTCAAGATGTGAGATCTAAGTATATTTCTTTGTTGATTTTGTTGTTGATTAATATGTACAATATTAAATAATATACGTTTTTTTTTGTAGTATAATTCTCGTATGTTTATTTATTGTTGAATTCTATTCTTCTAACTCCTAACGAGGAGAGGATCTATTAAATTTTGTTTTTAATTTGGAATCGTTATGTTTCTTTTTTTGTATTTTTTTAGTATTAGAATTCAGTTACAGTTTATATTGCAAATGGAAAGGTACAATTTAATTTTTCGGTTTATATATTAGTTGGAAAAACAACATAAATTAATATTTTCCATTATTAACCTGTTACTTACTAAGATATTTCGCAATACACCAGGATGTTTTATTTAACATTTAAAACAGATTTAGACCAAGGACGTATGTATTGTTGATGCTTTCTATCGACAAGCACTTAATTAAGAAAAAAAATTGCTTTAGTGATTACCTACATTCTATCTCAATCATCATATTAAAAGTCTTGAAAAATTTGGGAAGTCTATCTTCACATACTATCTACAATGTGATTTATCGAATTTAATTCTTAAAATATGTTTAAAACTGTCAAGCATTATTTCTTGATTGTTTGGCATTCCTGAGCATAGTAAACGTTTTAAAATTTCCATCTAACTTAGGCCTTTCACTAAAGCATCACTATTTAATACTTGTTTAGTTGTTCTTATAATTCAGATCAGTTCATTTCATTTTCTAACGTAAGCTGAAACTTGGTACCACAACGCAACCCCAATATTTAGAGGAAGATGCAGGTTAGGTAGTCAGTGCGACTTCCTTCCAACAATTCGATAATGCCGGACTAGCAGGATGGTACTGGTACTTCGAGCTAATCCTTGTTTAAATCCAGGAACAAAACGAACCGTATTTTCGACAATCGATCGCATCTATGATCCTTTAGGTTTATTACAACCAATAATAATCAAACTAAAGATTCTAATGCAGAAGATGTGGATATCCAAGATTAATTGGGATGATATTATTCCAACTGAATTACTAAATATATGGAGTCGGTGTGTTAGATACACATTTCTTAATGATCCATCAAAAAATACAGAATTACATAGTTTTTGTGACGCTCCTACTGAAGCAACTTTTGTGCGCAAAATCTAGTTTGAGTTTACCTGACATAAGGCTATTTTTGTGGACTGATTCGACAATTGTCTTAGCCCGGTTGTCGAGTCCTGCAAGCAACTGGAACATGTTCGTTACTAATAGAGTGTCAATTATTCAAACACTAACGAACCCAATAGATTGGGGACATGTAGATACAAAGGAGAATCCAGCTGACGCTGTGTCCGGGGATTACGCCCTGAACAGTTGAAGAGCTTCTGGCAAAAACAGCATATGTTCAAATTTGTCGAAATGGAGATTTTTGCGCCATCTAGTAGTGGATAACCATTGCTAAGTCTTCGTCAAATTAAATTCTTCAAAAACAACATAAATGCCGATATATGAGCAAGTAAACTTAACAGGTTTCTGCAAAAACAGCATATGTCTATTCCGGTTCTAACAAAAACAGCATATGTCCAGGACATATGTCGTTTTTAATGTAAACTGTAAATGAAATCACATGTACTACAGGTAATATTTAACCTCATTGTTGTGTCGTCCAGTGTGTTGTTAATTTAAGTAAAATGGACAAGTTTAAGCGACATGGTGATGGTGAATGTAGCGAGTGGCCCGAAAGAAAGAAGCGTAAAGAGAAAAAGAGCAGTGTGATTACATTAGCTAAAATTAAGGGAGAAGAACATGTGAATCATGTGGGCAAGTTGGTTAACAAAAGAAAGACTGGAGAAGACCGCCGGTATGTCTACCACTTGCTTGATGTATCAATCCAATAATCAATAATATTATTAATTTGTAGTTGTAAACGTTTTAAGTGCTTCTCTAAAATTTCAACTAACGATAGAATAATGTTACTGCAAAATTTTAATAGTATGAGCAGCAAAAACGATCAGGACAGTCACCTGTGTGGCTTGATAAGTATTCAGAATATTTCAAGAAGACGTCCGAAAGCCGGAAATCATAACCCATTGAAGACTCATGCTGCAGCATTCAACTACAAAATACGAATAAATGGTAAAGAAGAACCAATCTGCCTGCAAGCTTTTTTAAGCATACATGGTATAACTGTAAGTAGGGTTAGGCGATTACAAAACAGTTTAATAACAGTTGGCAAATCACCTCGCGACAAAAGAGGTACTCACTCCAATAGACCTACTCAGTATCCAGAAGTTATTTGGAATATTATTGAATATCATATTAAATCCTTTCAAGGAATGCAGTCACACTATTCCTTCAGAAAAAATCCAAATTGTGTTTATCTTCCTGAAGGCTTGTCTATAAGTACCATGCATTCGTTGTTTGTAGAAGAGTACAGGATCAACGTTCCATATAAACTTTATTGGAAGGTATTTACCACGAAAATATAAAGTTTGGTTATCCCAGGTCGGATACTTGTGCAGAGTGTGATACTTTTCAGCAGAAACTAAACTCAACATCTGTTACTGAGGAAGAGAAGGCTGAGATTCGCATAAGAAAGGAGTTGCACCAAAGGAAGGCCGAGGCCTTTCACAGGTTGAAGAGACAGGAGAGATAACTTGCCTTACGTTTGATTTTATGCAAAATCTCCCTCTCCCGCACATTCCCACAAATCCGGTGTTTTTTTCAAGGCAGTTGTGGTATAATGTGTTTGGGATTCATAACATGGGTACGAGTGATGTATCAATTTACACTTACCACGAAGGCGAGTTCAAGAAAGGCGCAAGCGATGTAGCTTCCATGTTATTTCATTTTCTACGAACTTGTGATACCACACGAAATTTAATGCTATTCAGTGATAGTTGCCCAGGGCAAAATAAAAATTATATTATGCTGCACTTTTTATACATTCTGGTGCACTGTTTAAAAATGTTTGATTCGATCACCTATTATTTTCCAATGAGGGGCCACTAGTAACGATCAAGATTTTGCCCTCATAGAGAAGAAAAAACGGACACATGGTATCATTGAAGTGCCAGAGGAGTGGGATGATATAATAAAGAGGGCACGAAAACATCCTTCTCCATTTAAGATAGTTAATATGGAATGTAATGTCATGTTTGACATAAAAACAAGTATAGATCGATTTTTCCTGAAAACTCCAAAACCAAAAGCCAATATAAAATCTTAAGAGACTAAGACTTAAAGACCATTATAATGGACCCTGGAGGCATTGTAGTATTAGGAGTAAAATACCCCTGCCAACCGAACTTCCATTTCTACCGTTGCACACGGGCCCCAACAAAATTTCTGACAGCAAAATCACTAACCTAAAGTCTCTTTTGCCGTTTTTGAGCGATGAAACTAAAAGAGCTTTTTATGAGGCAATATTTGAAAAGCAAAAAAATACATGCACGGCTGATAAGGAACACGATATAGATAACGATGATAATAGCAGTGGTTGTGACGATTAGTTTTTAGTTTTAATGCATATCCATATTTGTTTCTTCATATTTTGTAACTCTATGTAATAGTAATACGCTATTTTGTATATTTGCAATAAAATATAATAACTGAGGTCTTATTTTATTCTTTAAAAACAGCATATGTCCATATGTTTTTATTTTTTTTCCTCATTCCCCATTGAATTCTATATTATTTGCACTATATTAATCTATTTTAGTCCTATATTTACATGTTTCTGTGCAACTATAAATCGCTAGTAACAGTAACAGCATGCTGTGGTGAGTTTATTTCGCTTCCTGCAAAATCAAATTTTTGGACATATGCTGTTTTTGCCAGAAGCTCTTCAGTTGTTAAACTGCAATTAATGATGAGGAAATGAGGAAATATACCTGAAAAACGGAAGACGTGCTTGTTGAATATTCTCAATAATGATATTTCTTTAAAATTCGTAGAAAATTACTCCACCTTTACGAAACTCCAACGGATTACAGTTTTGATATTTAGATTTATCCATAATTGCAAAAATGCAAGTGAAAGAAGAACAGGTTTTATAATGCCTTGCGAAATCGATGAAGCTACAATAAAATTATTAAATTCAATTCAAATTAGTTGTTTTCCCATGGAGCACAAACTTTTAAGCAAAAAAAAAAAACAGAAATTCTTAAGACAAGCCCATTATTACCACCTAATCCTTTTATGGATAAAAATGACTTAATTAGAGTAGGTGACCGTATAAAACTTTCAAACGCAACATTTGATGCAAAATATCCAATTATTATTCCAAAAAATCATCACGTCACAGCACATTAAACAATTGCATGGGGGAATACAAGGTACATTGTCAGCCATACGTCAGAATTTCTAACTAATAGGAGGGCACCTAAATGTATAAACTGTTTTAAAAATAATCCTGCCAGAGGAATGAGTCAAACCTGCTCGGCCGTTTGTAAAGTTAGGTGCAGATTATGCTGGTCCAATTATAATTAAATCCAGTTTAACACGACCAAAAGTTCAAATCGAGGCGTTTTTTGGACTTAGCGACTAGTTTGTCCATCGAATCTTTTTTAAGCGTATTCTAACGACGCGGATTTGTTACTGACATTTTTTTTTGATAACGCCACTAACTTCAAAGTTGCTAACAAAGAATAATTAAAGTAGGTACTTGTTTGAATATTGTAAATCTCAAGAACTCGAAACTATAAAGTTATTGATAGCCTTCGTCAAAATAAAATTAATTAGCACTTTATACCAACAAAAAGTCCGAATTTTGGCGGTTTGTGAGAGGCCGCGGTTAAATCCACATAATTTCATTTTAAGCGGGTTATTGGTGGTTCTAAATTCCCGACCAGTTTTACCTCTTACGCAAGACCTAAACGACGTAGAAATTCTAACTCCTGCTCACTTTCTGGTTGCGGAGCCACTGACTGTATATCACCAGGGCCAGAATTCCAGGAGGTTCCCGTTAACCGTCTGCGGAGGTTTCACCATTTCGAAAGGATGAAACAGCATTTTCGGAAACGTTTTTCATTGGAATATCTAAATTTGACACCGTTGGCAATGAGGGCGCATCACCGAGTTGCACCCAGGTAGTGACGGTATTGTGCGCGTAGTGTCCGTACGATTACGCGATGGAAATATGTATACACATTAGTTCACCTCAGAGCGGGCCATAGCAGTGTAAATTGCAACAGCGTATTCCCCCCTTCGCGTTGTAGCTTGCGCCTGGCGTCGACACTCATGCATACACAATTCAGTTGAATTTAAATCGAGCAGGAGTATGGTCGGTGATGTCGTGATCGACGAGCGATCTTGCGTGGCGCATGCCTACGCGTTGCCACATCGCACTGCATTCTATGCGTTTAGTGTAATTTCCCATGGCCCGCTCTGAGGTGAACAAATGTGTATACAAAAGAGCTATACGTGTCCATTGTCAATAGACAATTAAATGAGCAACTGAAGTGTACATATTCGCTTTTCGATGTATCAATGGGCTCTCAAGCACCTAAGGGGGGCGGCTATGTCGAAGCTCTCCGCACTAGATTTAAAAAAAGGCACCACAAAAAAACAGTAAGAAGAGAATGAACTTTTTGCAAAGTTTTAGCATCTGGAGTATATTTTATTACTAATATCAGATATTTCTTCATTGTATATACTATAACTAAATTTCTATTGTTGTATTTTGTACTTATATTAACTTGACAATGTCGATATTTTTTTTTCAAATCTACGACAATAAATATTATTATTATTAAAAACTATTTTACAGTAAACAGGTTGAATTTAAATAAAGAAACTCTGTATGTATTACATTCTTTTAAGCTTCGAACGCAAGCAAACCTTCTCCGTAATCGGTGCACATCCTTTTCCCGTTCGTCTTTCACGTATTACGTCATATATTACGCAGGAAGTCGGACCGGTCGGTATATCCGTACAATACGAACGAACGAAAGAACGTACGAGAACACGCAATCCATATGGCGATAGACATTTTCGTTTAAATTTATGTCTTTCTACATATAGCATGTATGTATGTACTACATAGGTGATACGAGTATATATATGGGTATGTTTACGGATGCACGAACACGCCCATTCTCGTTGATATAGTAAATAACCGGATGCTCTAACTACTACATACTAGGTATGTATGGAGACATGCATGTACCGGATAAGATCTCTTATGTATCCTATAATCGTTAACGAAATGAAATTGTAAATAAAAAGGTCCTAATAGACTGTGGCGGGGCAAAAGATCACTCTTAAATTAACCCGGCCAGTGCTATGCCCAGGGTCGTCCCAATGGCCTGATAAGGGATCGTTTCTGTTCGGTAATGAGGTCGTCCAAAAGATTAGCTTGAAGGTTGGTCAAAGTCGTGAGACCGGAAACATAATCAATATTCACATTTGGTTCAGTATCGCAAAAATGCCAAATATTTTGTCGTAGTTCAGGAATTATGTTCATGGTCGACCAGAAATCAACACCAAGAATCAGTCGGTGTGGTAATTCAGGAATTACTAATACATCGATGAGACCAATTCTCCCCTCCAATTGGAAAGGTTTTGTTACATAACCGGAGCTACAACACTTTTCTCCATTGGCCACGGTACACTCAAGTGTATGGGGTTCCAACTTAAGACCAACTTGTTGTAGAATGGCATAGCCTAAAGCTCCTACTAATGTTCTTGTAGCGCCAGAATCTAATAGTCCTATCATAGGATAACCTAAGACAGATATTTCCAAGTACGGGCGCTGATCACCAGAAACTTTAGATAAAACATAATCGAGAAAAATTGCCGAAGTGGTTATTTTGGTCGAGTCTGGATATTTTGAGGAGCTCGCTCGACATCCTAGCGCCTCTCGGACTAGTTTCCCGAACACTTTGGACAATTCTGAACAGACACATTAAGATAACCACATTTAAAGCAAAAACGTTTCTTCTTTTCTTTGCATGCCTTAAAACGATGACCATTCTTGCCGCAATTGAAACATTCGACTGTTTTAGGTGCAGATGTACTAGCAGGTACAGTAGCTAGGTCAGCATGTGTTTTTGATGCAAACTCAGACGCATTAATGGCTTGAACAAATGCAAAGTCAGGCTCTACATAAGTATTGCGCTTTCTGGACGGCGGTTTGTAAGTGTCAGACCGGAATTTCCGCTTTTCTAAATCTAGACAAGCATTTTCCAGCTCTGATAATGAAGAAACAGCAGATAATTGCATGGTATAGAAAGGTGCTAAGTTTCGGGAAATTATGTTCAGTTGAATGTCTTCTGCTACTTCACCATACCGTCGAAACATAGAAACCATACATGTAAAATAATCTACAAAGGATTCGGATGTATCTTGGGTATGTGACAGAATATCTTGAAATAATCTAGATTGATAATCTGGGGGTTCATAATGTTTAATCAATAATTCTGACAATGATTTCCAATCAGTAAATCGTTCACGATTGGACCTGAACCACATTAAAGCTTTACCATCGAAAAGATCAATAGCTGATTCGAGAAGTTCCGTCTCAGAAACGTTTCGAGCTACCATTAGCTCATTCACTCGTTCTAAGAAAGTACGCACAGAGAAACCTTTCGTATCGCCAGTGAACTTAACATTCCATTTCCTAACAGGAAATTTCCCAGTTTTAGGTAATTTAGGACTAGAATCAGGCTGCTCTACATAACTTGCTGTTGAATTGACATCATAGTTACTTTGGTCTAATTTTTCGGATGAAATTACTAACTTGTCAAAACTGACAATATTGTCTTCTAGAAAATCTACGAGAACTACTGAACGCAGCTGTACTTGTTCAGTGCTCAGTACACTAACATCCAAATAGTTGATTCGGTTAATACAATGATGAATGCGGGTTCTTAAGCTTAAACAAGGTTTGTCCACAGCAGTATTTGCAAGTAAGGTTTTAAATTCAGCTGATTTCTGTTTCAAAATGTCTAATTCATTGTCAACGTCGACATCAATTTTTGGATAATGAAATGATGACTGTTGCTGATTTTCTAAGCGGAGCAAAGGTCGTAAACATTTCCTCAGTTTATCAACAGTCTGAGATTCTGACGTCTTAATACCTCTTATACTTAATTCAAAGGATAATTCATCTTTGTTAGTAAATTTAAACGTGCCATGATTTGTAGATTTAAAATGCTGTATTTGAGAGCAATTTCAGGTTTATGGGTATAAGTACTTCGTGACTTCTCGTTGATCAAAACAAATCCTAGTAACTATTACAGTTAAACGTTATTCAGCCATGTGTTTGAGCTAACATTTTATTTATTTGTCACTCTTTTTTTTTCTAATCCCGCCAACGTGTTTAATTAACCGTAACAAGACATCCCTAAAGAACGCCTATCTATGTGTATATTTAAAATTAACAAATGATTGTAGTTTTATTTTGTCTATAGTATAAGAAGAAGTACATGTATGAGTGTATCGGGTAAATTTTATGTTTCCGTTTTTATGGATTGTCAAACGTATACGCAATGTAATGTACAACGTGTGTAACTCGGGAAGAACGATAAGTGGTGACGTCAAAACCGCTTCTCGATACAATGTAGATATCCAACGGACTATACACACACGACCGTATATTAGGTAATTAAATATATTTGTTTTTTTTTATCACAGAATAATCAATTCTCAGACTGCGAACAGTAAAAAAAAAAACTGATTACCTTGAAAAGCCGCTTAATGATTTCTGCATATTAATAAATTAAGATAAATTTCATATAATACGTATTAGAGAAATATGTACAGTGGCGGAATTAAAAAAAGCGTACAACTCGTGAGATCGCTTTGTGTCAGTTTTGCCTAATCTGATTTGTTCTTTATCATGTTGCTTTGATAATGAATTAGTAAAATCATATGGCAAGATCACATTATTGATATTCATAGAAAAAAAAAGAATAATTATTACGCATAATTTAATTAAATTTGAAAAACGTCACTCGTTTGTGTGCTTAATATTTCTGCCTTGATATTTTATATCCTAAGGAAAAATTAATTAATCATGAACTTTATTAAGGTAAAATAAAAACTTATAATAAAATTAACACGTAGTATAGAAGAAACAACACTTAGTTCTTTACAGCTGCTCCATTATTTGCCACTACACCCTGCAACCGTTTAGGCATTGAGATGATACAAGATCGGATGTAGTCTGGCGAAAGCTCATTCCAGATTTCCTCGATTTTATCAGATAATTCTTCCACATTTGCAGGTATAAAATTGACGTCATACATTATTTTCTTGAAACCAGTTCTGAACAGTTCTAGATCTATGAACGGGACAATTGTCATCTTGAAATATAAAGTTTCTTTCAGGAAACATAATTTCTGACGACGGCAGAAAAATATTTTCGAGAATTGCAATATAATTTGCACTAGTAAACCGACCCTCAATCATCCAGCAAATGCCTGGCCCTTGCATATTAATCCAAGCCCAAACATTGACTCTTTCGAGATTTGTTTGTATAAGTCTCATTGTATATTGAATTTGGCGGTCTGTACACTCGAACGCAACCATTGTACGAAGACTGGAAGACTTTCTCATCAGTAAAAATAACGGTTTCCCAGAAATTTAAATCACGCGCACATCAATGCTTCTTTGCAGCTACTCTATTTCTCAGCTCGGAATCCTGTCTCACTCTATTTCGGGCAGTACGGACGTGTCAAGGAAAATTCGTTCTATTAATTGCAGTCACTACCGACTCAAAGTGGATTATTCCTCAAAAACTGGATGAGATTTTCATCGTCTTCAGGCGTTGTTACCCTTTTCCGACCGGATCCATTTTTCTTTGAACAACTCTTTCTTGCTGCCATTTTCTTTTCACCCTCAGTATGGTACTTTAATTCACTTCAAATCTTTGAGCCAATTCTCTGATTGACCATCCTTCCTCTAGTAATGTAACTATTTGTGTTTTCTGAAGCAAACTCAAATTTGGCATTATTGTCTTTTACTACTTTGACAAATTATTTGCAATTAATAGATTTGACGTAAGCTGTCAAATAAAGAACGGTTTAATGTGTGGAATTTTGAGTGTACGCTTTTTTTTAATTCCGCCACTGTACATATTTAAACTACTGATTTATTTTATGTTATATTTAATAATTATTGGTAATGATACGATAATTAAATAAACATTAAAAAAAAAGTATCGGGTCTAAAAAGTTACCTTGTGGAATACCCGGTTTTTTTCTCTCTATTAAACTGTATTATTGTTTACACGAGTTTTAACTTGATGAAAAATAACCGTAGAGTCCCCCGATATTTAATGAAACGAAAGAAGAAAGCGTACTAACACACTCGAACGACAAACACTCGAAATCATTGAACTGATAAATGAGGTCATCCGTGACGCCACACAAGATGATGTTTATCAAGAACGTAAATCAGTTTTCGGAAAAAAATTTAAAACATCCACACATAATAAATTCTAAGATATTTCATTAGAATTTTTACATAATTAAAACAGTTCGGTTCTAAACAAATTACAAAATTAAAAAAGAAATAACGATGATGGTGATTGACGGATTTTCCCATTGCTGTCCGACCGGAACTTTTTAAATTGGCAAAATTTTAATTACGTTGTAATATGTAAAATATAGTTTTTATAGTTTATTTTACATAACTATTAATTTTTTGCCGCTTAGAATAAATTAACTGCAGGTATTTTACGTTGTTTATATTATAGTGTAGTTAACTTTATAAAGTTATGAACAGGTCGTGTGTGAGAAGAGATAATTGTAGAAAGAGATTGCTTTTACATTCTTCATCTTTATCTTTAATCCATTTATTCATTTTTTTTTCTCTATAAATAAATCCAATCTTTTTTAGATGTTACTGAAAAACGATTCCAAAAATATGTATATACATAATAAGATATAATATTTTTGGGAATTTATAAATTTGAAAAATCGTTAGTTCCAATATTTATATAGAATGTCACATCTATAGGGAGGAAAAAAAGAAACAAAATTGACGTTTTATATTTTGCTGATTATACAGAAATTGTTTTGCAGTCATTTTATCCATTCTGTACTAATTTCAATCCCATCTTGTGTATACATTTGTCTTAAAGGAGTCATTTTATTCGCGACTTTAGAAACACATTGAATACTATTTTTGGAAATGATCATCTCCGACAAATGACGCAGTTGATTTTTCTTGAAAAATTGATTGACAATGAATTATGCGTTTTGTGGTTAATGGTTTTGTTATCATTTTGTTAATAGATTATTCATAGTAAAATGGATATACATATATTGGCTCATCATTGGCTGATGTGATGCATTTGATAGAGTAACCTAAGTTCGTTAGATCGTAGAATGATGTAGACATGCATAAATCGATTGCTAGAACTTAGATTAAAGTCTTAGTCGTAACAGGAGAACATGATTGCGATCTTCAAGGATATACGACAATTTTCCATTCAATATTCAAACTAATAAATGATTTATTCAAAAATGTGTGGTCGCCACACTTATCTTAATTGAGTCGGTATCCAACTAAACTTTACGTTCAAGATAAGAATGAATCGCATAGAGGAGGGGGAGGTAAGCTGTTTTTAGAACCAGGGGATCCTTATATACAGCGTGTCTGCTTCCGACTGATGAGTTAGCGTGCCCACGTCGAATAACTGTTATACTATTGCAAGATAATTTTAGAGTACAAACTAAATTACAGTACAATAACTGCTGGTTTCAACAAGATGATTCACCAGCACATAATTCTATAGAGAGGTTTGCGAGTATCTTTCTCGACTGTGCATTGAAATTCCCAATGAAGTGTCCTGGCCAGTTCGATCGCTGGATATCACCCCACTGCCCGTCTTCCTTTTAATTTACATTGAAAATCAAGTGTGCCGGTACTGTTTCGAAAATGAGCATTAACTATAGAACTATACCTCATTCTAAATAAGAAAATAACGTTATGAAAGATAGGATTTAAAATCTCTGATTGGTTAAAATCTAGTGCACACTCACACAAGAACAATTTGTCAAAATTGCATAAATGTCAGAAACAGCAAAAAGGTTATATTATGTCAGCGTCGTTTGTGCTTTATTGCGATTATTGGGCTTTATTGTTTTCTTTATAGATTTGACGTTTAAACGTCAAACGTTAATAGATTTGACGTTTAAATGTCAAATGTGGATAAGCTCTTGAATATGTTATGGTAATCTGTTTAAATATCTTTAGAAACATCGAGGATCGTGTTTCTACACGTTAGGACTTTATTGTTTTCTTTATCCATTTTATGCTTGATTCTCATTAAAATGGTTTTTTTTATTGTGAATCATTATATTTACTTATTGAAGGTAATTGACAGATTTGGAATTTTCTTTTTATAAATGGTTTTGTTAAACGTCAATTCGTTTATGTAATTATCAAATTATAACTGATGGCCACCATCAAACTGCTGACAAATCGGAGGATAAATAATTAGAAGCATTAAATGTTTTTATTAGTGTTCGCAAAGATGAACATGGTGGACAGTCAATTATCAAATCAAAAACAAATTTTAAATTTATTTTTGCAAATTTGTTCTTGTGTGATACGTGATTGCTGTCATCCTCCATTCTTATTTGCTGGACTTAGTAATGTTAAACATTTTGTTTAGCAAGTCATGGTAATCTGTTTAAATATTTTTGAGTTTCGAATTGAAAACACGTATAGGTTGTTCTAAGTGAACCATTTTTTTTTTATTGGAGCTATAAATCGGTTTAAATGGATGATTATAAGGAATGTCATTATAAAATTGGTTAAGCGTCGTTTATTGTCATTTCAAATTTCCTTACTGCTTTAGATAAATAATGAGGTTTTCAAGATAAAAAGAGGAACAAAGCTATATCATAGTAGTTTCTTTATTTTTGATTTTTTTTTTTTAGTGATCTGTTCCACTTTTTTTTGAATTAAATTTTAAAAAACTTGAAATTGCAAGGTGTTCCAATATGAAGTATTCACCCACTGTATTAGTGTTTGTATGAAATTTGACATGAAATGTTTCCGGAATCGGCAAGAGATGACGCACGAATGTTGAAATGGATTCATTGGTCGGCAAGGACAACCTTTTCTATAGTAACTGTCAAAATTTCAGACGTCTATTATCAATAGTAGTTGCTTAAGAGTGTGTTTTGCATCGAAAATGGATCAAAAATGGATAAAATCGAATCTCTCGTCAGTCATAAAACACTTCTGGATGGTTGGGGAAATTCAAATATTTTGCTAGAAATGCATCAGCTTCTCGATGAGCTTCTGAGTTCAAACGTGGTCGATAAAATTGATGGTGTCGTGTTAGATGTTAGCCGATTGAAGCTGAAAGAAATAGCAATAGACAACATCTCAGAGGAACACATTGGCCATATCCTACACGAAATTTTGGGCACACTTTTTAGAGGAATTACCTTTGCCAGATTTAAATAGAATATTTGATCAACAAATAAGGGGCTGTCCCGCGCGCACAAGGCCCGAATAACTATACTGATTAGTTGAACGCATTCCTAAATTTTCCAATATCTAACTCAGCAAGATAATATTAAATCAATATTCGTTCCATTATCAAGTATTATTTATGTTCACCGGATACTTCAGCCTTTCGTATTTCCTTGTGGGCGAGTTTATTTCAATAATTCAGAAATCCGTTGAAATTTTAAGATTAAGAACTAACATAAGACTCGTCAAAAAGTACCTGTCGTTTGTTTGTTAAACAACTATGAGTTGTTTTAATTCATTTAATTTATCTACACACAAAAAAGTGTTTACTAAGCGCAAGCTGTCTAAGAACTACTTAAGTAACTCTCATTCTTTATAATTGAGTCGTTCAGAATGGGAAATCTGGAAACTAAATATTTGTTGCCCATCAAACAAGTAAAAAATATGAGGATTGACCGCGGTATGCCTCATATAAATGTTGCTCGTTTAAGAGATATATGGGGTGTTCAAGTTAATAATTTCATTTCTAAATTTTCGAATCAACTTGAAAATTGGTATTATTATGTTTTTCAGCATGACGAATAAGAATTTGACATCAATTTTAACGTTGCTCATAGGTGGCGCTGATTACACACTGCTGAATAGATAAATCGACGCTTATCTATTTTGTGCGTGTAGAATCACATAAACTGAATCGAAAATTTGAAAGAGCAACCTTTTTTACATGAAAAATACATACTTGTTTGATGTTGATATCATGATCTTGTTTTCGAGATATTTGCCTTCTAAAGTTTCAATGCAGTTCGGCCTATTAATACAATTTTTTTTTTTTAAGTACGAAGCTCAGGTAAATAATAAATAATAACAAGAAATAATGCAATTTTCAAGTTGATTCTATCCAAAATTATTGCTGAGTTAGGTATTGGAAAAATTAGAAATGGAATTATTAACTTGAACACCCTGTAACTCTTAAACGAGCAATCCTCATATTTTAGGCTCTACTATTTCCAGTTTCCAGATTTCCCATTCTTAACGACTCACTTTGTATAAGCAAGAAAGTATTGTTTTCTGTGAAATATTTCATCTTCTTGGAAATCCAAAGATATATTTTCTTGAATCAAATAAGTCTCCATCCAATCGCACCACGTCTATACAGGGTGTTTCTAAATTGATACGAAAGATTTCAAAGGGTGATTCTTTAGCAGAAATTAAGGGGGGTCTTTCATATAACTTTTTGTTCAACATCGTTTTCCTTCCAAGTTACAGCCCTTTAAAATTAGGTTAAAAAATTTGTTTTTATTTAATTTATCCACTTTGGAAAAATTTAGAAGAATGAAGTGGATAAAACTATTTGTCATATGACTTCATTTGACAGCAGCTTACTTGAGTTTTTTTTAAATAAATAATAACCTCTTTGAGAATTTGTGGGAAAAGAGTCTGAGCATTTATTTTATTTTTTTTCATCTTCAAACTAACAATTTTATGACAGACATAAAAAAGTTGCAGATTGAGTCTGTCTTTTTAAATCAATTTTTTTAAACAGGAAAATACAGGCGCTTTAAAAAGTTCTGATGCAATATATTATAGGGGTGGTTTTTTTCAGCCCCTTGTGATTACATTTTAGGGTAACAAAAATACTCAAAAACTTATGCCCTATTAGCATCAGTTATCTGCCAAATTTCATTCTTCTACATTTTTTCCAAAGTGGATATACAGTCGGACCCGCTTATAACAATGGCGCTGGTGCCAAAAAGATTTGTCAGTCAAAATCAAACTGTTGCTTCAAGTTGCTTTGAAAATCATTGAATTCCAAATAAGTCGATACGGTTTTTATTGCACTCAGTACTTGTTGAGCTGTTGATGGTCCGAAGATGATTTTTGGCTCTTCCTCTTCTTCTTCTGATTCCCACTTTTCATTAAATTGCGTTTTTCTAACTGCTGCTGTAATTTCAATTTCTGATGGGTACTCGCAAGTTACCAAATAATCGTCGACTTCTTGAAATTCATTAATTATGTCAGCGTTTAAAGGCCCTTTCACAAGATCATTTGTGATAGCCCAGTCATTTAAACTAAGGGAGTCTTTTTCATCTACAGCTTCTGGATCTTTATGCTTTAATATCCACTGAGCCAAAGGTATCTCATCATTATCATCAAATTCCGAACACGATTCTATGCTGTGTTTATAGCTAATATACCATCCAACAATCATCCTGCATAAAACCATTTTCTTATAATTTTGTTTGAGACAGGCGATAATTCCTTGATCCATGGGTTGTAGGGCTGCCGTTGTGTTGGGTGGAAAAAAAAAATAACTTTATGACACGTAAGTTTTCAATTGCAGGATGGGCTGGACAATTGTCAATCATTAACACTATGTTTCTGTTCTGTTTTTGTAGTTCATAGTCCCAGTTTCTTATTTCCTTTTCGAAAATCTCTGATGTTACCCATGTTTTCTTATTAGCGGTGTAATTAACCGGTAACACTTTGCAAGTCCTAAAACAACGAGGTGCTTTAGATTTCCCAATGACCAGCAACTTTCTCTTTTCGGTTCCCGTCATGTTGGCACAGACAAAAACAGTGATTCTTTCTTTGCTTTTTTTGCCTCCTTGACACTTTTCTTCTCGGAACTTCAGTGTTTGGTTTGGGACAATTTTATAAACGAAACCAGTTTCATCCCCGTTAAAAATATCGCTGCCGGAATAACCTCTCTTTATTGTGGGCCAAACATTGTCTAATCAGTCCTTTGTTGTTTCAGTAGAAACACTTGCGTCTTCTCCATAGATTTTACTAGATGAAATATGGTACCTCTTCTTAAAGCGGTCTATCCAGTTTTTTGAACAAGATGTTTCATTATTGGGGAACATTATTTTGGAAAATTCTTCTGCTTTTTCCTGTAGTATTGGTCCACGTATTGACACATTTTGAGTCATTTTTTGCTTAAACCACTGCAATAATGCTTGATCAACTTCCTGGTTTTCGGATTCGTTTTAACTTAATAATTTATTGTTTTTCCAAATTGTGGAAACAGTCGAAGTTGACTTTCTACAAATGTTAGCATTAGATGTTCCACTGTTGACGTCATCGATAATTTTTTGTTTTAATGTAAGAGATTTTCTATTTCTCGGCATGATGATAATGTTACTAGTAACAAGCTATAAAAACTACTGAATAAAAATTCTGTATATGCACGGCATGCCAGTAGACGAGTTATGACAAGTTTGTTTACATCGGCCCTACGTTAACAGCCGAATAATGTGTCGACTCCTCTTTATAATCGCAGCGGCAAATAGAAAATTTGCTCGTACTAAAAGAAGTGCTCGTTATATCCAAGCTCGTTGTATCCTTATTAAGTTTAAGGAACAATTTTCCGTAACACTGAAAATCACTCGTTAAAACCGGACGTTCGTTATAAGTTGTACTCGTTATAAGCGGACCCGGCTATTAAATAAAAACAAATTTTTGTACCTAATTTTAAAGGGCTGTAACTTGGAGGGAAAAGGGTGTTGAACAAATTTTTTTTTAATTTTTGCTAAAGAATCACCCTTTGAAATCTTTCGTATCAATTCAGAAACACCCTGTATATACGGTGCATGATAATTAAAAGTTTAAAATCAAGAAATTTTTTGCTTGACTTTAGAGATTTTTTAAGAAAAACATTTACTGTTGCGAAGAAAAGTCATCGTCTTGTGCCAAATAAGCATTCTTGTTCCAAGAAAGAACTTACTTCTCTCAATAGAATGAATGTAAAAGAGTCAACTTTCTTGGCCTTAGAAAACACTTTTCTCGGTGTAGTTTTAAACGTCGAAACATATTGTTTTATAAATAAGTGTTATTATTGCATTGAAGAATGTTATCGTGCGACTAATTATTGTATTTAAAGGTAATACTATTTTTAACTTTATAATTAGTATACGGTTGCTTAATTCGTTGTATGTACATATGTATGTACTAGCGTTAGATATATACAGTAGCAAATAATGATATCATCTGATTTCTTTATTTAAATTTGAGCATAGTTATCACGACCACTTTCAAAGGATGATGTCATCGAATGACAACAAAATATGTTCTACACTAACATTTTATAATGATATAGTGACAAAATTAATTTTAATTATTTCCCGATTTTTTAAGTTGAATATGCGAGACTAGAACAAGGTGTACCGCAAGGTCGTATTTTTACGGATCTTCCTATTGTCTTTAAATTTCGCAATACATATCCGCGAATTTTTAACACATTCGAGACAAGGATCTCATCATAATTTAATACGAATAAGTTTATCGTATAGAATTATATTAAAAAAAAATCACGAGAATCTTGTTTACATTATCCACGCGACCTTTGAAATTAACATAAAACGCCAAGATTCCGACGATGAGCAACTTTCTACGGACCGGTGCGGTGTCGCTTTCATTGTATAGTGCGGCGACGATGGTAATCCTTCGACATCGTTTCCGAACGTTGCGCTACATCAGCAGGGAGGTTCGATGTGTGTCAACACAACACAACGCAACAGTCTCTCTCTCTCTCTCGTATATATCGTGCGTATACTCCACGCACGTGTTTCGTACTACCGAAAGATATAATACGAATATAAAGAAGGCGGTCTGCGGCCGCTTCCGAATTGTGTGAGTCGAAACGTCGTCCGTCGACTTTCGTTCCGTGTGAATATAGGTGGTACCTCCGCTTGCATCGGTCAACTCTGAATGGGAATCGCATAATCGGGGACGCTTGCGTGTGAGTCTATAGCCGTGCGGACGTCATTCTTTTTAAAGTGTTGTATTCGCATATATATCTACACACACAAGCAGAGAACGATACGAATCAAATCAAACACAGTCGGTGCACGCTCTTGCGGCGGTATCGTTTATTAGTTCGAAACAATAGGTGTTCGGAGGAGCATCAGAGTGCGAACGCGCGACATTTAACGGTCCGTTTCGAAAAAAGAACAAGTAGTGATGGTCTCGTCTTACGCGGGCGGGAGCGAATGATGCCCAAATTGTCCGCGACGCAATTAGTCTGCAGGAACATCCCCTTGCCGAAGATCGTGATGACGGAAACGGATGATTTTTCGCCGGCGACGAAGATGACGCAGGAGACCGCCGCCGGCGATCCGAAGAAGACGCGCTTCAGTTCGCCGGAGATAACGTGCTCCCCTTACCCGTGCGTGTACGACCCTCACGAGGATCGGTCGCCGTCCCCCGAGTTGGATTCGTTGAACGCGTCGCCCCGTTTCGGTAGGAGATCCTTCGGTTCGCTGCGGAGGAGCATCTCACCTACCGATCGGTTGCGGCGTCGGAATTCGAACGCCTCCCCCAGCGGTTACGAACAATATTCGAAGAGTCTGTTGGAGGTGCCTATGATCTTGGATTACGGGGATGCTTCCAGTGATGATCTTAGTTCGGAATGGGATTCCGATGTTAACGAATTGCAACAGATAACTCGATCAAAGGTTAGACACGCAAAAAAATTTACTTCTTGGACGTAAACTATAATTTCAATGTCTGGTAAACATGATCGATTCATTCTTTTTAATTATTTACATCGAAAATTGATGGTTATTACAGAAATTCATGTAGGAATTAAGAAATGTCCGATTTATTAATAAATGTTGTGTAGAAAGTTTACGAATTCTTTAAATTGACTGCCAGGTAGTTATAAAACATAACACTTTCATTTTAGATGTTAAAACATCATTCTAGTCTAAACAAGTTTTTTTTTTAATGTTCTTTAAAGTCTAGACTTCAAGTTTCTTTTATATTTTTTGAGTTTAAATTAATTCGTTTTGTTTTAAAATAAATCTTTAGATTTCTAAAACGTATTTAATAAGTAACAATGAAATAGAGAGAGAAAGAGTTCTAAAATAAAACAATGAATAATCAGAAACAATAAAATGATAAGATAACCCAAACTGCAAGGTTAACACACTCTTTGATTGAATGAATATGAATGAAAATTCCCAGAGACCAGGTTTTCATTGAGGAAACAACCGAGGAGCAAAAAAGTGATGCACGTAGTCGATCATGTATACTCAAGGGCATACCTTCAGCCAGGATAGTACACCACCACATGTAGTCAATGCAATTATAGGGGATTATTTTTTATGAAAGACTAATTAATAGAGATATCTGATTTCACACGATTAAATGTCTTCTTTTGACTGCTCTTCGGTTCGTGTAGAAAGGTTGTGGTACTTGACGTTTCGATCATCTTGTCGTGATCTTCTTCAGAAGTGATCTGAGTGATCTTCTTCACTTCTGAATGAAACTTCATTAACAGTGGTCGTGAAAGCCTGAAGACTACATATCTTCTTTTGTTAGTTATCGAATGTTATCCTATTATGTACTAGATCATAGATTTTTTTCTAAACTTCCGTTAGATATTTTATTAGTATTATGTACAACTTTAGTCTAAGGACACAGCTAAGTTGGTCACTTGGAAAAGATTAAAAGTTCAACTTGTATTCAAACTTTTTGGCTCATCCTATATATTTGTTTTATAATACCAGTGTACAACAGTAATACGATTTTTGAATGTCATCCTTTCAAGGTTAAATGCGTTCAAGAAGCGATGGATAACAAATGTCAAATGTCAAAAAGTAATATAGATTGCAATAAAATGCAATAAAATGGCGTTTATATTGGTCACATCCAACAGAAATCAACAGTTGAGAGCGGCTAAGTAGCATTATGGTACGATTAGTTGAAATTAAAATTTTTACCAATCACAATGGAGTGCTATGTGGCCGTTTTCAACTGTTGGTTTCTGCTGGAGGCGACCATTGTTTTTTTTTACGTGTGGTGGGTGCTTAGTTGCAGTGACTCTGTAAGTTGTATTATTTGTGTGCAAATGACTTTGCCGCGTTGTTAATCATATTGATCCCAATAGCGAACGGTAAGTCGATCCGGATTTCAACTCTCTAAAAAAATGTCGCCCGTCTCTCCAGAGAATTGAAACCCGGCTCTTATCGTCCTGCCACAACGATAGTCAGCCGTCTAACCACTGAAGACTAAGACATTCCATTATTATTATATATTATTTTTTTAATATTGATATTATTTTGTCAGTGTGAAAGGTTAGGTTAATGCCCATCGTTAATTGATATTAGTTGTCGAAATGAGTTGGGAAATCGATTTGACTCGATCAATCTGATTTTAATAAACGTATATTAAGCGATAATAGATTCAAAATCTTTATACAGGGTGGGCCACTTAAAATGATGCACTAGAATTACAGCCAAGCTAAATAAAAATGTAAAAATCCGACCAGGTAAACTTATAGTGTTCGATGAGGGTTAGATTTGACTTAAATCACTACATAATTCTGCCATTTGCTTATCTTAAAGTGAAACTAGCTAAATTTGAAATATGAAGTGTAAACTACGAAATTTAATAATAACTATTTGAATATAATTCCCATGCAAGTACTATTTGCGCAACAAAATGACTAAAATATTGTGTTTCACGGGTCGATGGCCGCAGTGGTTAGGCGGCTGACTATTGTTGTGAGAGGACGATAGGCGCCGCGGGGTTCAATTCTCTGGAGGGACGGTGACATTTTTTCAGAGAGTTTAATCCCGGATCGACTTGGGAGCAAAGTGATTAACAGCGCGGCATCATAAAAGGCGATATGATGCTGTCACAAAGCCATTTAAACACACACCGCAAGAGTTGCAGTGATAGCCAGACAAGCGATACAGTTTACGGAATCACTGCAACTAAGCACCCACCACATTAAAAAAAAATAATAATAAAAAAAATAAAAGTCAGGGGAGTTGTATCGCGCAGTATACGAGCTCATACCGCCAGCGGCAGATGTTTTTGCACTTGCCAATACAGATTTAATGCAAGTTTGTGAATAAGTCAAACACTCAGCACCAAATTGTTGTTTCTACATAAGTTAAACATTAAAATTTCCATGCTGTCAGTATTGCAGTAAGTTTGTAAAACTCTCGATTCAATCAATTGTAATATAATTATTAAGCCAATCTAACAAACATTTTAGCTGAAATAAGGTTACTAATAGGAGTAAAAAAAGAATACACCGTTAAATATAATAAGACACTAGACAGAAAAGATACAAAACGAATAATTAATTTTGAATGTTTGTCAATTGCCAAGTGACATTTAATGACACCCAAATTCAAATTTTGCGTTTTACGCAAATGTGCATCAGGTAAATAACAATATTTGCGAGCTCCAAAATTTGAAATATTGGCGGCAATTTCAAAAAATTCTTGATTTCATTTGTGATTACAACCGATCATATTTTATACAATTATACGTTAAAAAATTAGCTGTTTCAGAAATTGACAATAAAAATACCACATTCCATTTAAATAAATACAAATTGATTTCGGTATGACGTCATGATTGATGGTATATAAGCCACGTTTCTATTAAAATCTGCTTCCCTTAGAACTCTATAACTTTACCTGGTCCGATTTTAAATTTCTTATTTAGTTTGGCCATAATTTCAATGCATCATTTTAATGGCCCACCCTGTATAAATAATATATACTATACAGGGTGACTGTTAATCATGAAACTGTAATACTTTACAGCGTGTTAGTAAAGTTAGATCATTTGCGTTAGAAACCGCCCAATTTGCCTCATCCAAAAGTCGTCCGTTTTTCAGACAAAACAACAAACTGAAAAATTCACAAAAAGTTCCATTATTTTAAGTTTGAGTGAGAGTAAGTAGTGAACCTTGAAAATGATCTCTGCTAACACGCTGTAAAATATGACCGATGCATTACCAGTCATCCTGTATATATTGGTGTGAAGATCTGATTTGTAAAAAATTGCCATAATCAGTATTAATTACTTCGATAATTTTAAAATAGAACTTATTCCAAATTGGTTTTTAGTGAGGCATCGACCATGTAATGATACAATAACAAACCCTCAGATATTACTTAACGTTTTCAACGTTATTTTCAGTTATAAAACGGTTTTAGTTATACTTACCGCACTTTAAAATTTTGCAATTCGTCTTGAATAAAAGTATTTTAAGATATCGGCTTTATCAAACATATATGTATGTATATTTGTTTATTTCTACAACAGTATATAGTACATACATTTGTGTAAGTAGGTATATTAAATTGACGTAAATTGTAATGTAGTACGTATTAAAACATTGTTTAATACATACAACAATATAATTACCATAACATTTCCGAAAATAGAAGTATTTGTCGGCAATAAACTCCACGTGTGTACAGACCTCAATGCAACAAGAATGAATTAATTAGACACTTATGTATGCAGGATAAATTGAGCACACTTTTTGATCTTTTGTAAAAAAATTAAAATTAATAACATAATCTGTAATAATGTAAAGTCGAAAGGGAGACATTCTATACTGTACGGATCGGTTTACTGGAACAACAAAATTGCATGCAAGTGTCCGGTTACCTTCGATGTCTAAATGTAAATTGATGTGGTCGGATCGGCGGTAATGTGACTACGTGTATTACGTATGTACATATGTACTTATACATACATCGTTCAGGTATATATCTTCCTATTCGTACACACAGTTGATATTTGCGTCAATCAACAATCGTACAATGAGAATTGTAATATAATGTGCAAACCCAGGCAGCGTTACAAATATTTACACAGAATGGTGATTTGCGTCCGTCGCATTTAATAAGTTTTCAAAATATATGTTCAACATTAGAATGAGAGTTATGTATGTATGTATTTAATGGCTTATACTTGATAATTAATCCGGCATGAATAGGTTATTCTAGGTAATACATCCTAAATTGTTGTTTTGGTCTCGATTTTTGTCATATAGTCGTTTATTACTAAACCTATACGTTTGACTAGATTGTTTTTCTATGAATTGTATTGACGTCTTTCACGATGACATTAGTGTATGTAAGTCACGTATTGCACCTGCAGTATGAAATCATCTCATCATTAACATTAGGTCATTAATTCTAAGATTTCTGTTCTGCTTAAGTAAGATATTTTTTATATATAAAAAGGCATGCAATTAGGAATTAAGTAGTAGTATTATGAATGAAACGTTGTAATACACTCTGGACATTTGTGAATTAGTTCGAAATAAAGTTTTTTTTCAAGTTTTTCTTTTTAAAAAACTTAACTGGCGCAGTCAGTAGGATCCAGTGGCCATCACGAAGAGGATTACCAACGCCAAATCGTGAGTGAATTCAAATTCTTTGGGTCTGGAACCATATTTCGACAATCCACAACGGTTGCATCGATACAACTCTCGAGGCAACGTGGTAAAAGGAAACAATCTTTGCCATAGTTAAGAATGGTTGTGTAGATCCAAATCTCAACACAACGAGGTAATTCACCAATCCAATCGATCAAAATCTCGAAAGGACCACACGATTACCATATTTAAGAAACAAGAGAGAAGAAAAGAAGAAGAAAGGAAAGAAAACAACAAATGATCATCTCGATTTTCACAGCCTTGTAAGTAAAGAATTTTATGTCATTTGAAAGCTTAGTAACTGCAATAGAAAATTTAACAATAAGCATGCCTAACGCACATCCATACACGCGTGGTTCAATCACGCAAGCCGAAATTTCGACAATACCAGTATTTTCTGGCGATCCGAATGTACTACCTTTATTTATCGATGCCTGCACAGATTTATTAACAACTTATGCTGATAGAACGAATACGGCTAACACTATCAATGCATACCTAGTCAAAATTATAAAATCTAGATTAGGCGGCGAGGCTCAAGCGTTAATAGGGTCACGAAAATTAAGTTCATGGACAGACATTAAAAGTCTCTTGCAATCTACATATTTAGATCAAAGATCAGAAGATTGTCTATTAAATGATTTGATGTCTGAACAACCAAGGAAGGCCGAAAATCCCTACGCCTTTGGCCAGCGAATTAAAGATATACTCAATCTTTTGCTTACAAAAATGCAGTTAGATACAGGAGAGGAACTAATCCCTCACAAGACAACTTTATACAAGAATGCAGCCCTCCAGACGTACAAAAGGGGACTAATGCGTCATGGAAGACTAGGCGAAATGGTATATCTGAAAAACCCAGACACACTAGAAGCAGCAATGGCAAATGTTTTGGAGTACCAAAATTGGCAATACCGATGTGGAATCTCAACCGCACCCCAAAACCAACATAAACCACTACAGCAAATCACTCCAGGAACAATGAATAACTTTCCAAGAACGACATTTCCTAATATACGACCGCAACCACAAACATCAGCCGCACAACCAAATCCTTTCTTTGGCCAACAACGACCTTTTCAACAATCATCCCACTTTCAACCTCCAGTGCGTTATCCAAACCAACAACCTATTCCACAACATTCTTTCCCCAATCAAAATAGATTTCCAACACCCAAACCTACTTCATTCAAATTTGCGAAGACACCAGGCCAGCAAATGGATAGAAGACAGCCAAGGCAACAACCAATGGACATAGATCCCAGTACCAGTAGAATCAGGAATAGAACAACGCCTTTCGGTCCATCCGTTCCGCAAACTAAGTGGACCTCCGAAGAACTTCACCAACAAGAACAAGAAGAAGCCGAAAATAACGAACAATACGAATACCAACCAGAATGGGACGACCCAACTGAACCTTTTGGATGGGAAGTACAGGAAGAACAGGATTTTCCGACTGGAGCCTCAGCCGAGGAACCACCACCTCAAAACAACAACCCGAATTAGAACACCTAGAGTTTAACCACCAACATGCTATCCGCCTACCGTACATAATAATCCCAGAAATAAACGCAAAATTCCTTATAGACACTGGAGCTTCCGCCTCATCTATATCCACCAAAATAGCTGAATCCGAATTTCCCGAATATATCCTATATTCCCCATTTACTGTTACTACCATGCATGGCACTACTCATCACAATTATATTTTGGAAATACCCTCTTTGGCTACCTTCAATGCCTATGGTCAAATGCATAAATTTAACATCGTGGATTTTTCAAGAAAATACGACGGCATACTTGGATTAAAATTGTTGGAACAAATGGGCGCTGTCATAGACTTCAAGCAGAAAGTACTACGAACTAAATTCACTGAAGTTCCACTACACCTAGAAGACCCAACAATCCAAATAGGACCAAGAGAACGAAAAATAGTCCGTCTACCAGTCGATCGAAACCTACAAGAAGTACTAATTGCACACCAAGAAATTATACCAGGAGTAGAAATCCCGGAAAATGTCACCATATCCGAAGACTACCAAGTCATCACGGAAGTAATAAACTTCAATGAATATCCAATCCAGGTCAAAGTGGATAAACCAGTAGCTACCACGTTGTACCAGTTAACAGAGGAAAAAACGGAAGATCAACCACGTGCTAAAGAAATTAGAAAAATACAGAAAAATAACATAATTCAAAAACTACGCATTGACCACTTGAACGCAGAAGAACAAGCAATGATTAGAAACCTATGTTTCGAATACAAGGATCTATGCCATGATGACAGAATACCACTCACATTCACATCACAAGTAAAACACCAAATAAGATTAAAAGACGAAACCCCAGTCTATCTCAAACCATATAGGAAGTCACCAGCTCAAAAAGAAGAAGTCGACAAGCAAGTAAAAAAGATGTTAGATCAAAAAATAATACAAGAAAGCTCCAGCCCATGGTCAGCACCAGTTGCGATAGTTCCCAAAAAGATGGATGCTTCCGGTATAAAAAAATTCCGAATGGTAATCGATTACAGAAAATTGAACGAGAAAACAATTGATGATAAATTTCCGATTCCGAATATAAGTGACATTTTGGACAAATTAGGTCGAGCAAACTACTTCACCACCCTGGATCTGGCATCAGGATATCACCAGATCGAGATGACTCCAGAAGATAGAGAAAAAACAGCATTTAGCACTGAGGATGGGCACTACGAATTTACAAGAATGCCATTTGGACTGAAAAATGCTCCAGCAACATTCCAACGCGTTATGAACCATATCCTAAGAGGACTAACAAATGACACATGTCACGTATACCTAGATGACATAGTTGTATACGCAACTTCACTAGAAGAACATCAACAGAAACTGCGGAAAGTATTTGACAAGTTACGGGAAGCCAATATGAAGATTTCTCTCGATAAATGTGAATTTTTGAGAAAAGAAGCTTCATACCTGGGTCACGTAATCACACCAGATGGAGTAAAACCCAATCCAGACAAAATAGAAGCAATCAAGAAATATCCGATACCCAGAACGCAGAAAGAAATCAAATCATTCCTAGGACTATTGGGATATTATCGAAGATTCATAAAAGACTTCGCCAAAATAACGAAACCCCTGACCAAATGTCTAAAGAAAGGCGCCAAAGTCGAATTAACCGAAGAATATAAGAAAACGTTTCACCTTTGTAAAAATATCCTTTGCAATGAACCAATATTACAATATCCGGACTTTACAAAACCCTTTATTGTTACCACGGATGCCAGTAACGTCGCATTAGGGGCAGTATTATCTCAAGGAATAGTAGGACAGGATAAACCTATATCATTCGCCTCACGTACCCTCTCGGAAACCGAACAAAGGTACTCTACCATCGAAAAAGAATTATTGGGAATTATTTGGGCATGCAAGCAATTCCGACCTTACATTTACGGGAGGAAGTTCACGATCATCACGGACCATCGACCATTAGTATGGCTACATAGCTTGAAAGAACCCAATATGAAACTTCAACGCTGGAAGATTAAGCTAAGTGAATACGATTACGAAATAGTATATAAAAAAGGCGCGATCAATAAGAACGCAGATGCCCTATCTCGTGTAGAAATACACCACCAAGAAGACGACTCGACATCCATGATCCCACAGATATCGCAAGAAGAACTAGATGATGTAATTAGAAACTTAACAGAACGATCCCCAGAAGAAAACAATACCACCCTGACGAACAAGGAACTGGACGAAATATTAACAACACTTGAGGATAGGACACCAAATCAACGAACGTTAGCCAAGACGAACATTAAAACAACTGAATCACCAACAAGGAACAGTCAACTAAGCGAATCACTCCACAGCAACGCCAATATCGAACCTGATATCACCATCCCAATTACAGAATTAGCAATCGATACGCAAAAGAGCCAAATTTTTATAGAATCCCACATCTTTCCTACCACCAAAATCCACTCCACTAGTAATGGAAATTCCATACACCATGTAAAACTTAACAAACAAAATCTACTACAAGAATTAATCAATCTGATAAAGGAAATAATGCCTCAAGGAAAACACTTTATATACACCACCGATGACATTTATAAGAATTTATGTAATGTATACGTCGAACACTTTAGTAACCAAGGGCCAAAGATATATCGCTGCACTCGGAGAGTTCGAATATTAGAAAACACTGAAGAAAAATTGGGAATCATTATGCAATATCATGAAGGTAAAAGCGACCATCGAGGAATCAACGAAACCTGTAAGCAAATTAGTAAAGCTTTCTACTGGCCACAGATGAAGTCCGATGTCACCAACTACATCAAGAACTGCGAAATATGTCAAAGAAATAAATATGATAGAAGACCACCAAAGATACCCTTTCAAGTCACGGAAAAAGTTGACAAACCGTTTGATAAGATGCACATCGATACCGTTAGTATAAATGGCCAAAATTTCCTAACAATAATAGACGCATTCAGTAAATATGCTCAAGCCTACCCAATTCAAGGAAAAACAGCAATAGAAATAGTAGACAAACTTATTGAAAACTTCAGCATACATGGAACACCCCAAGAAATGGTAATGGATAAAGGACTGGAATTTAACAATATTACCCTCAAAGAACTTCTTAAGTTATATAAGATAAAACTACATTATACCACGTCTCAAAACCCAAACTCCAATTCACCAATTGAACGATTCCATTCTACCCTATTGGAACATGTCCGTATTCTAAAAAATCAGAAAGTCACACAAGACGTTAAACAACTGGTTCGACTAGCAATTCTGGCATATAATTCCACCAATCATTCTGCAACAGGAGTAACTCCATTTGAATTACTCTATGGTCACACCAACTCGAAAGAACCCATGGACCTATATTATGATGAAGTATATTTCCAAGAATATATACAAAACCACAAGGAAAGAACAAAACACCTTTACGAACACATCTCCCGTAAGATGCAAGAAAATAAAGAGAAAACAATAAACAAGAAGAATGAACAACGACAATCCACTGATCTAAAGATAGGTCAGAAAGTATATGTTAAACCATCCAAATATTATACACAGAAAACTACTGAGCGGTATTGGGGGCCATATACAGTAACGAAAATATTAGACAATGGAACAGTAGAAGTTAAAACCACAAAAAATAAAATTTTAAAATATCATATCAACTCATTAAAATTGGGTTTTGTTCCAGAATCCTCAGCGGAAGAGGATCAGCAGAGATAAATAAAATAAACAACCAAGTTGGACTTTTACCCCTAAAATTAGGCACTGCTTACAACATTGAAGATAAATATGAACTTATTATTCGTAAGGATTATTCGCAACTAAATAGGTTTTGGAACATATATTTGCAACAAAAGGACAAACTTCTTATCAACAATACTTCCATTGAAATCAAAGGGCTAAAATATTTACGCAATATAGAGGAAGAAAAGATTAAACAACTGATAAATTCGATCCAACTAACCTCAAGGAAAAGACGAGGAGCATTCAACATCGTCGGAGGAGTCATAAAAGCAATCACTGGCAATCTAGACAGCGAAGATGGCAGAAGATACGAACAACAAATACAAGAAATACAAGAAAACCAAAAATCAATGAAAGCAGCTTTCAAGGACCAAATAAAATTAATAAAGGACGCCAGTACCCACTTCGAGGACACCGCGAAAACACTTCTAGTCAACCAAAAACAGTTAGCCAACATCATAGAAACCAATCGAGTCACCCAAGATGAGAAAAGCGTACTAAACTATCAAGTCCTCTTCCTGAACACCCTGAAGCAAGAATTAGAAGAACTGACCGCAGCTCTGGCCTTTGCGAAGAACGAAATCCTTCATTCAATGGTAATTAGTCCACAATTATTGTTAAATAATATATTATCTATTCATTTAAATAAAAATAGCAAATTTCCTTTTAATAGCTTTATAGAAAATATTTATCAAATAGAATCATTAATCAAAGTGAAAGTCTATCAGACGAAAGACCACTTCACATTTATTTTAGCAATACCTATAGTAAGTAAGGAAACTTTCCAATACTATCACCTTAATGCATTGCCCGTTTTTGTACAGAATAACTCATATAAGCAAATAGTACCAAAACTTAGATATGTAGGATTAAAAGAGAAAAGTTATATAACATCCAATAGAATCTGTAAACAATTAGTCAAAAATACCTACTTATGTGATCATGAGATAGAAAATAGAATTTCAGATAAATCCCCATGCGAAATTCATATTTTACAATTTGACAATAATTATGAAAATTGTATGTATCAAACATTCACTGTCAAAGACATAGAAATCAGAAACTTAGAATTCGATATAAAACTATTACTCAGCCCTAAAGAAAATAAATTAATCAAAACTTGTAATCAAGAAAAAGATACAATGATTGTAAAAGGTACTTATCTGATTAAAAACATAGAGAAATGCGAATTCGCGATTAACAATCAAATTATTCGAAATTACCAAAATACAATACATTCCGAAATAAAGTTAATTGAATATAATGCTCAACATGATCAGATAATTACTTTAAAAAATTTCCGAACCAAACCTATATGATATTTCAAACGAATTAGAAAAGCAAAACAAATTAATAGATTCCATCACGTTTACACAGATACAAGATCATACCATTAATTATGTCATCTACCTTATCTTATTATTTCTCGGAATAGTATTAATTATAAGTTTCAGGAAGATTATTATTAAGACATGCAAAAATGTCAACATCAAGAAAAATAAAAGTCAGGAAGTGATGGAACAACAATTACCTCCACATATCTGATTACGGTAATTTTTGTCTAGGGCGATAGGAGTCACGTATTGCACCTGCAGTATGAAATCATCTCATCATTAACATTAGGTCATTAATTCTAAGATTTCTGTTCTGCTTAAGTAAGATATTTTTTATATATAAAAAGGCATGCAATTAGGAATTAAGTAGTAGTATTATGAATGAAACGTTGTAATACACTCTGGACATTTGTGAATTAGTTCGAAATAAAGTTTTTTTTCAAGTTTTTCTTTTTAAAAAACTTAACTTGTATATACATTAGTACAAGATAATAATTTACAATAAGATATAACTAGATTGACGAAAGAGTTAAAGGAAAAACATTTCAAACATGTTTTGTTTTATTACGACGTTTTCTGTATCCTACATAACAAGCTTACGTGCACTTTTTTTATCTCGGATACTTTTGCGTTAGTTTCATCGCTTTTACGTAAACTATAGGAAAAAACGAAGAGTTTAAATTAATATTCGAACAAAACGCAGTTTCTTCAGAATTAATATTAACCGGGAAAGGTTTAAAATATAAAACAGGTTGCATTTTCTTCTAATTTCTTTAGCGATCCTTCACTTTTGACCGGTAGTGTAGATGTATTCGTGAAGGCGATGCCACCACCGCAAGATAATATTAGTAGTAGTATTTATTTCTGTTTAGTACACTTGGTTGCAAAAAAAAAAAAAAAAGAAACTAGGAAAGCTCCTATAACTCATTACTTATATTGATAGCTGCAGAAAAAAGTAGGCCAGTCAAACATTGATTGTCAAAATGACTTGATAAGGCTGTTGAAATATTTTTTAAACAAAATCAGAGCTACGAGGGAGCGTTTTTATATTCGCGGAATGAGCGGGTTTGTAGGGGGGTGATTAGGCGCATTGGGGGCGTGGCCTGTGCAGCGACTCATAATTAGTACAAATACGAAGTTTCATTGTTATTAGACAGTTAGTCTTTGAGCTAACGTCAACCAAGTAACATAATCAGGAGTGAAAAGTCAAATATGGAAAAAAATCGAATATCGTGCCGTTATAAAGTTGCTTACCAGGCAAGGAAAATCAGTCGCGACCATAATGAATGAGATGTCATTGGTTTACGGCGATTCTTGTCCAGGAAAAACCAGCATGGTGTACAAGTGGCATAGTTTATTTAAACAAGGAAGACGACCCGAGGCCGGGCAGGAGCATTGAGGTGACCACGCCCCAGCACTTATCCAAAAAGTTGAAAAAATTGTACTCGAAGATGCTCGACTAAAGAAGAAACAACTCGCAGAAATGGTTGGAGTATCCGTTGAATTGTTACTGGAGACGAAACTTGGGTTCATCATTATGAACCTGAGTCCAAACAAGACTCCATGCAGTGGCATAAAAAGGGCACAGCACGTCCCAAGAAATTTAAAGTGTCACAATCAGGTGGGAAACTCATGGCAACGGTATTTTGGGACTCGGAAGGAATATTGTTGATCGATTATAAAGATAAAGGTGTTTCTATAACCGGAGAATATTACGCTTCAATATTAGAGCGACTAAAAGAAGCCATTAAAGAGAAAAGACGGGAAAAATTGACGAAAGGTGTGCTACTTTAGCACGACAACGCGCCCATCCACAAGAGCCGCGTTGCGTTAGCTGCCCTGCATAAGGTGGGCTTCGAAATTGTGAATCACCCACTCTACAGCCCAGACCTGGCCCCGAGTGATTATTACCTGTTTCCGAAAATGAAAAAAGAGCTGCGGGGTAAAAAATTTACTGCCGATGATGAAGTCAAGGAGGCAGTTTCGGCGTATTTTGCAGATAAAGAGAAATCATTTTTTTATGAGGGTATAAATAAATTAATTGAAAGATGTGAAAAATGTATCCGTCTTGCAGGTGAATATATTGAAAAAGAAAAATAATTTGGTTTTTTTATTTGCACCCCTTATCCCCCATTCCGCAAATATAAAAACGCTCCCTCGTATTATCATTTCGTCAAAATTTTGTTCCTCTGAAAATATTGTCACCTGTAGAATTATATATTTTAGAATCTAGTTGCTATGTTCATAAAAATAAAAATAAACTCATGGATGAAAATAATAGTACTCATTCCTATAATATCGGACATGATAAAATTAATTTGACGAAACATAATTTAAAATTAATTTGCTTCCAAACAACTGGAAAAAGTCTTTAGTCAAAAGAAATGTAAGAGTACTCTAAAGGATTGATTAGAATCCAGATGCTATTATTCACTAAATGAATTTTTTGAGGACGATCTAAATTCATAATTGTTTTTGTTTTGTTTGGTTTCCTCTTTTTCGTTCTTTATATACTGTGGTGGTGGATAGTACATAGTGCTTTTTTTTGCTGTATTGACTTATTTCAAATTTTTTGTCTTAAATATAAAATAAATAAAATTTATTATTATTATAAAATATAAATTTATTATTGACAGATAACAAGGACAACTGTCATTAATATGACAATTCAAATGATATTAAAATGTAAACATTGTAACCATGGCAACCGAATCGACTATAGATAAATAATAATCTTTCAATGGAAGAAATTGACATTTAATGTCAATCTCTTCCACTGAAGAAGTCTTTTTAACGAAATATAAATAAGTGGAAATATTTCAGGAACAGAAAGATAAGTAGCACATAAAGGTCACAAAATAGATATATTAATAAATAATAATGTACAGCGAATACTTTGTTAACTCCTATATGCAACTTTATATAAGCCTTCAGGCTTTCACGGCCAATGGTTGCTCTTCGGTTCTCGGGTTCTCTGCCGTGTAGAAGAAACTTGACGTTTCGATCATCTTGTCGTGATCTGAAATGAAGCACTTCACTTCTGAAGAAGATCACGACAAGATGATCGAAACGTCAAGTACCACAACCTTTCTACACGGTGGAGAACCCGAGAACCGAAGAGCAACCAATAAACATAGAGGTGGTTTTTCTCTTATTGAGATATTGCTTGAAAAACTGCGTTACTGTGATGTTAGTTGTTTCCCTAGATGGCAGTATAGCGAGATTAACATCATTTAATCTGATGTTTTAAAAACGTATTGAAGAGTGCCACAGGGTAGCGTTTTTAGGCCGTTACTATACAGTATGTCCCCGGATCGACTTTAAAAGAGGAAAAAAAATATTTTTGATTTTTCAGAAAATGTCACTCACGATGATTTACTCTGCTTGTTTCCAAACCCCCAAAACACAAATTAATTTTTATTTAACTCGAACAGTTCTCGAGATAATATCATTTTCTTTGCTAGAAAATATACAAATTGGATTCAAGTTTTATTTAACTATTAACTTGGAGTCACGGACAGACTGAAGAAAACCTTGGAGAAGAAGAACGTCAACGTCAGGTTCAGCACAGTCAAGAAAATAAAAGAACTGCTTCCATCCAACAAAGACTCCATACCGAGACTACAAGCTAAAGGTATCTACGAACTTCAATGCCAGTGCGGGAAATCGTATATTGGACTAATCGGGCGCAGTATACAGTGCAGAGTGAAAGAGCATCGCAGAGATGTCGAACAGGGAAATACTGGAAAATCTGCAGTAGCTGAACACTACCACACCGGAAGCAGTCACGTAATCGATTACGATGACGTGAAGATACTAGCCAAAAGCAAACACTACTACCCACGGATAGTGAGAGAATCCCTGGAAATAATGAAGAATCCGCACAACTTCAACCGAGAAGACGGATACAGATTGAGTAAGGTATGGAAGTTAGCGCTGGAGAGATCATCTAACACGAATCGAGGAGAAGCATCGGACACGGATCAGAGAACGATAACGGATACGGTTCAGCGGACTGGAACGGATACGCATCACTGGAACGGAACAGGGACTGGGTATATAACGAGGAGCAGAAGACATCATGATGATCAGAAAGATACATCTTTATGGAACAGTGGCCGTGAAAACCTACATTCGATTAACTTTCTATTTTAATAATGCTCCTCCTTTTTCTGCACAGATTTCAATAGGAGCTCTAAGTTAATCGAAACTGCGTTTTGTTTCTAAGATTGACAAGGACTGGATTGCATTTTGTATCCTATTTTTTAATTGCTCTTCATCATTGTCTATTAGTGGGTCACTGTACATAATTTGTTTTAAACGATCCCACAGATAAAAGTTCATTATTGTAAGATCAGGGCTTCTCGGTGGCCACAAATTACACAAATCTTCTCAAATCTCTTTCTATCCAGTTATTATGAAACTTTGGAAAACTGGTAAAACATTTCAATTCGATAGTTTAATGGTAATTTGCAACATTTACTTAACTTTTTCGAAATATTGTCGGTGACAAGTAATTTTAAAGTTTGGATTCGTCTCACTCACAGAACATAATTCGTTTATGAAAATTTGAATCTTCCAAAACTCTGTAGCACATTTCTAAACAAAAATTCATACATTTAGCTTCATCACCATTCAAATTAACGAAGATTTAATTTGTAGTTATAGTAACTTATTAGATTTGTCAACTGCTGTATTTTCAATGAAATCCGCCTACTAGATTTATTTCTAAAAATTACGAAATTTTGATGAAAAATAATATCTTGAGAACCGTTCGATGGAATTTGAAAACAATATGTAATTGTATTCGGTTGATGGATGAGGGTCCATGAGCCTTCGAAACACGCGTCCCTAATTGATTAATTAAATGTTATGATGTTTTATTTGGAATTGGGTGTTCCCATCTACAATTTATAATTTTGATTGGTCCGATCATTTCTTTTTTTTGAGTCGGTGCGTTTTATAATAAAATAGAATACTATTATTCTTATTATTTATTAAAATCGAATTGCTAAACAACACGTTTAAGAAAAAATTAACCGGAAGAATCAACGAATGCAATACTTATCGTTATCGGTCGATTAGAATTTCTAACAAGAAAAATTCCTATCAACATCCCGTGCAAACGGAAGCACTAATAAACTCAAGATATCCTCTTCTAAGAAATAAAATAAATTTTCCTTTTCTGATATGTGCATGGATGGATGAACAAGAACTTTATAGTAGGTACATTTAACAATTTTATATGGATAACCTAAGGTTATCTATTTATTACAATTTCTATCTTTGTACGTACTTTGAGCTTGAGTACTATGTATTAAATAAGAAAATCTATTTTGATAAATCCTCGTTAACAACTAAATAGGACAGATTTAAAATTTCCATTAACACACGGTCATCGTTATCGATATGATTTCGTTAAATAAACCGTACATGCTAATTATTGCCGGCAATCTAAGATTAGTAATGAAACAAACGTCACCGAATCTCATTAATAAACGTCAGGCTTTTTGTAGGTCGCACATTAAAGATAAAAATATCATTTCCTAATCAAAGACGTCAGAAAATCGGTTTAAAAAGGTTTACGACCGAAATATCTTAGTGCGGTGTTTTATTACGATTGTAAAATTCGAAGTTCATGTAAGGACTATCGAGGATGTCTATTTTTGGAGCGAGGATACCTATATAAATATACAGGGTCGTACGGAATTATAGCGTGAATTAGTGTTAGGTGAAACTAACGCAAAAGTATTCGCGGATAAACGTTTTCACAACGAACTGTGTAGTGTATCCGTTTATAAATCTCAACCTCAATGTATGTGTTATGTCGTAAGTAAGAGAGCCGTCCAAAGAAGACTTGCTGGTTTAGAAATATCTTATCTGCACACACACATATATAGATGGTAACGAGTAACTAGTTCCAGAAATGAGTTGTTTTGACAACGCCAAGCTTATATAACCGGCAAGTTTACACGTGTTCGACGGTGCACTATTACGATCTACGGTCGTTAAATATCGTCAGGCATTCTTTTACCTTCTCGGTAAATACATATCTTGTCTATCTTTACATAGGTGATAGCATTAAGTCGTCATTCGTTAACGGTGTCATGTTTTCATGACGTTCTAACGTAATTACTTATTCACGATATACAGTAGCGTCCCATCTGGTTTTGTTTCTTTTTAATATAATGGAAAGAAACAATAGATAACTAACTAGTATTAAACGGAGTTTAATTTAATTATTATCTAGTTCTAAATAGGTGAACGTCAGGTGAAGATAATGATATGAAAAGTATCGTTTCGAAAAAACGACGAAAACAACTCTTTACATAACATGTTTTGCATAAATCTAGACGATCCTCCTCTTACCTTTTGAATATTGTATATTTAAGCCGTGTAAAATCGAAGGTGGCTAGATGTCAGTGTATATATATTTTTGCGTAGATATTCCTGTTCTGAAAGAGTAGAGGTACACACCTCAAGGTCAAACTAATTATAATCTATATGTATAATCATATTCTAATTCGATGGTATGTGTAGGTATTTTTTTCCCCTGTAGAATTGTTTAAAATCTTCCATTAGTTCCAAACGAGTTTGTTAAGTTGGTTAACAGTTATCGATCGGCTGCATCGTAATAATATTAGTCAAAATATTGCTACTATCGCATAATATGCATCTCAATTCGAATCCTAAACTCTTTATAAATTCTTGTGTATTTCTTAAACTCTTTTGCTGCCTACATTCTCTGTTTTAAATGCTGTCGTTCAACATAAGCAATTTTCTTAAGCCTTCCCTTCGAGAGTCACGAGTCGATTTTTGAGTTTCTATCACCACACAGCTCACCCCACATATGTTCGATGTTCGGATATTTGATGTTCTTCCAGGAATTGTCTTGTCCGATGCTGGAACAGAAATCTAATCTAGGACCTATACGAGCTCAAAGTATCACATGATTCGTGAGTTTGTCTTCAATACATCGGATATATGAACAAGACCTGTACGAGTGTGAAACAAACCTCCAGCCCACATCAGGTCGAAGCCTCTTACGCGTCCAAATTCGATGACGTCCATCACAACGTATCAGGCAAAATCTTGACTCATCACTGAAAAGTACTGGGGACGAAAGCTGGATGAATAACAGCATCGTTGTTGTTGTATCTTTTAGAAATAATAAATTATAATGGGGAACAAGAACATTTTTCAAATTTTACATAATCACGTAGAGGATTAAAAAAAAATTACCCGTATTTTTTATTTTGCTATATCTTTTATTATTTATTGAGATATAAAGCTTTAAAGTTTCGTTTTTCAGCACCACTATAAAAACGCGGTCAAATATTGAAGTACAAAGACTACTGACGTCACGGAGTGCCATAGGGTATTTTTTTGTGTTGGTCCGGCTGTAACTTCAATGTATATTTCTTTTCCTTCTATTAGCAACCATGAAAATGTATTTTTACAATCGTATGTGTATGTAAAAATAGATTGCGATCATAATTGACATCTAAACAGTTTGTGTCTGTCAGTCATTGTGTAGGTCACAAGTATAGGCGTTGTTTGTGTCAGTTTGTATCGGGAGAGCGAAATTAGCAGCTCTATGAATATCCCTAACCTGCCACCAAATATCCAACTTAGCGTATGACATTTACAACAACTATGAAGTTAGCTTATCTAAGTCAGGTATGCCAAATGCGTTCAAACAATCTCGCTCTCCCTGTATAAGGAAAACATTAAAACAGAAACTGGCGGAAGGTAAGACATAGGATTTTTTTTGTACATCCCACAAAATTGTAAGCACAACAAAAGATGATGTTATTATTAATTGTTGATGTAATTTACTGCCCAAGGAATCAAGAAAAAAAATCACAAATAATACGAAATTTTCGTAGTGTGATACAGGACGAAGAAAATTGATTTATTTTATTATTATTACTTTTTTTTTTTTTAATAAAGCTGTTCAATGTTCAAACTAGTACTATTCGTGAAGAATGATGTCGATATTAATTAATGTAAACTAATTTCTTATTTGAAACGACAGTCTGTCGGTTACAAAGCGAAGAAATCGATCTTTTTTTTTATAAAAGAAGGGGTATTAAAATATAAATATATACGGGGTGACAGAAAAAAGTACATTGCATAGTGCTACACAATAGAGGACACTAAAATATGAAAAAAAAATTCCTATGAACATGGGTCCGCAAGACCTCCGGTTAAAATATACGGGGTGTTGAATTTTTTTATTTTTTTTTTTTTTTTTTTGAATATCTATGGTTCCAGTACAAATGCATCTGAAAGCCGACAATGCACGCTAATTAATCAAAAAATAACAATTGAATAATGTGTCATAATGACACCTGTCAAACTGATGTAATTGTTGTTTGAGGAATTTTGTGTTCGTGATTAAGTTTTCTCACTGATTATTCAAATTTGCTTTCAAAAATGGTTCACTACACTTTTGAAGAATACAGGGAGGGACATGATTATGTGTTACGGCGAAGCTATTAGATCAAATTCTTACGAAGCTCAACGTATTTATCGAGAAAGATATCCTTTATCCCTAAGTTCCTAATGTTCGAACATTTATTGATGTGCATAGGCGTTTGAGAGAAGATGGCTGTTTTAGAAAACCAAAATTGAATTGTGGGGTTTCCAGAACTCGTCGCACTGTGCGAAAACGAAGAAACTGTTTTACGAATGGTAGAAAATAATCCAAGAACAAGCACCAGAAAAACAAGTTCAGCGGTACGAAACCTTAACCGTGAATCAGTTAGACAAATTTTCAAAGAACAACTTCTTCGCCCATATCATTTCCAAAAAAATTCATTCACTATTGGAACATGACTTTGTTCCTCGTGTACAATTTTGCCAATGGTTGCAAAACCAAAGACAAAACATTATTTCATCAATTTTGTTTACTGACGAAGCTGGTTTTAGTCGTGATGGTATACTGAACCTGCATAACATGCACCATTGGAGTGATGAAAATCCTCATCAAACTGTAATTCGAAGTCACCAATATGGGTTTTCAATTAATGTGTGGGCAGGTTTAATTGGTCCATTTCGATTGACAGGTGCACTGTATCGAAATTTCTTGTAGAATGATTTAAACACATTATTAGAGGATGTCCCATTGGCCATTACTGGAAGAATGTATTACATGCATGATGAGGCGGGCGCCAGCTCACTTTTCTCGAGTGGCAAGGGAATATTTGGACAGGAGATTTGGAAATATGTGGATTGGTCGAGGGGGGCCAGCTCGTAGTCCCGATACCTTAATCCCCTCGATTCTTCATTTTGGGGATTTATGAAAAATGAAGTTTATGCTGTAGAAATACATAATGAAGAACAATTGTGGATAAGAATGATGGAATCGGCAGATAGATTTCGTAATAACCCAGGAATATTTCAAAGATGCCGTCAATCATTAAGAAGAAGAATGGAAAAATGTATTCAAGTACAAGGGCAACAATTTGAACATCTTCTAAAAACTTAATTTTTTGTTTTAATTAATCATTGTTTTTGCAAATAAATTAAAAAAAATTCAACACCCCGTATCTTTTAACCGAAGGTCTTGCGGACCCATGTTCATAGGAACTTTTTTTCTTATTTTAGTGTCCTCTATTGTGTGGCACTATGCAATGTACTTTTTTCTGTCACCCTGTATATATATTGTCAGCTTCGTCACTGACACCTGTCACAATTTGAAGTACAATTCTGAAACTATCGCAGTGTTGTCAATCTGGCGAAAGAAAATACTTCAAAATTTCATGTTGGTAGGGCTGATTTTTACACTCAAATATGTCAAAAATTTGACAGGGTAAAACTTATTAATATTGATTCAGTTAAGTAATTCTAACCTTAAAATATTTCAGAGTTGCCAAACAAAATATTTATCTTCACTCGATAACTAACAG
Source organism: Holotrichia oblita (assembly GCA_023690525.1). NCBI lineage: Eukaryota > Metazoa > Arthropoda > Insecta > Coleoptera > Scarabaeidae > Holotrichia > Holotrichia oblita. The sequence goes on from CM043018.1 coordinate 155,666,550, forward strand.
TATAGCTAACCTACCACACTCTACCCAACTGTTAATAAGCAAATATTCCCATGATTTTAGACTAGTGACGTAAAAAATGGCGCGTTTATTTTTCTATTTTAAATTGTGAAAAATTTTAATCGAACAGTTTTGTGGAACGACATAATGTGGAAATAAAATTTACGGTTTAATAGATAAGCTATTATCCATAATACACGATGGTATTATTACATTTTCATTTTGTAACACCAAACGCCACAACGTGTTTTTTGAATGCTTATGGGCCGTGATTATCAACCGAATACCGATTATCAACTATACTTGACGCGAACACAGTTCTTGAAATCAAAAGTATGTACCTGATATCTGATCTTCAATCTGATTTTAGGAAAGGAAGTTCCGCAAGGATCTGTTCTTGAACCTTCACTTTTCATTAATTATACTGCTGATATTTTTAAGTCTATTAAAAAATTTAATATACACGTATATGCATATTGTATTGAGACTCTTTAGATAAAGATTATTGGAGTTAGGAAAAATTACTCTCGTTTTTCATTCGCTTTCAAATGTAAAATAAAAAAAAACTATATATTACGAATCTAAAGGACATGTTAAAGTATAATTTTAAAATAACAATAATAAATTCTTATTTTTAACTAACTAAAAATTTTGTAATCTATTTGCAAAATATATGTTTTAGTACAACCTTATCCTCCGCTATTTTATATCGATATCCTATTTCTTTTAATGCTCTTAATATCTCCTCTTTCTGCGTTCCACTTTCCTGTTAAAATGTTTCCTTTTCTTCCCAACGAAAATACAGACGTGCGACTATTGCTAGAGAGGAATAAACCAAATGACATTCTCAGGGTTGTAAACGTAGAGCACCGATTTTGCATACATTTTGACAGACGTCAGCTTCAAACATTTAAGGACACTGTGTATAATTAGATAACAATTATTATTAATTATTTATAAATAGCAAACGAAGTTTGAATTATCTTCGAAATTAATTTAATGAATTAATAATACTTTGTAAAAAAAAATCTTACTTAGATTAAATCAATTATAAATTAGGCTTTCGCCGAGCGAAAATGTGAAACGAATCGTTTATTATACGAACGAACACTTTGTATAATAAAATCTGTTATACTTATGCGTTGCGTATTCCTAATCATTAATTAACTTCCTCATCGTTTCACATGTTTTATTCTACGTCCGGTATGATAACTTCCAACAATTTCGAATTGACGTAGGCATTTTTCTATTGTCGTAAGCTTGCGGTTTCTATATTCGAGATTTAGGTCCGCAGTTTCAGTCTTTATCGTTCCTTTTGCGGTTTTAGTTAAACGTTGATAATACGTCCTAAAGTACGACGAAATAAATCGATGTCGAGTTCCTTTTTTCCAATATAATACCCTAACACTAACAACCCATATTCGTACCATTGCTATGATTATCGTCGAGAAAATTAGAATATCTCACGCGACAAATGTGCATGTGCATATCCGACGTTTGCTCTAGCTACGTAATATCCACCTACTATTATTCTCGTATCTCGCCACTCATACATTCCGTTATTTCTCGTTTGCAGCCGTCAGGATGGAGGAAGTTGAGGAATATCGTACAGTGGACGCCGTTCTTCCAAACGTACAAGAAACAACGGTATCCCTGGGTACAACTAGCCGGTCATCAGGGGAATTTCAAAGCGGGACCGGATCAGGGTACGATCCTGAAGAAACTCTGCACCAAAGAAGAGAAATGTTTTAACGTGAGTTTAATTTAATGAACATTAATTATGCATTTTTAGTACCTATGAGTAATATTCGATAACGTCAATGATCTATTAATAAACGCAACGCTATTGTTTTGTTTTTTTTTTTGTAATTCAATATATGACCTGCGGGTTAATGAGTCACTCGTTGTTTTCTTTTAAGGAAATCACAAAATAACTGAATTCCTAATATAATTCATAGAAGAAAATATGTAGGAGAAATTGTGGTTTCTATTATAATGCAAGAGGTGTGTTATTAACGTTTAGAAAGAAAGTATCTCAATGATCGACCTCTTATTGTCTTGATATGTACACACATGGGAGTCTAGAGAATAATATTTATTCTATTTAGTTAAAATATATTCTATTTTTAAGTTAAGTAAACTTGTTATACGAGAAATACGAGATATCACAATTAAATAACCAGAATATTTTGCGATGTCTTAGTTATATGACACGATTGACGAGTCCCGGCACTAAAATTCCTCGATTTTGACAAACGCTCGTGTAAAATTTCAAGGTGATTGAACATGTTTCGCGTGCCGTAAAAATGTTTAAAAGCTAACCGCGTAAATCTAGAAAATGTGCTAAAATTTATTCGTAGGTCGTCGAATTCTAGCTTAAAATAATGTTTGCGGTGTCTCAAATCAGGACAATATCGGCACGTTGACTGATTTTCGATTCCAGTCCGAGAAGCCAAATCGTTGTAATCATATTATATTATAAAAAATACTAATTATGATTCGTAGCAATCGTTAAAACGTTTACAGGATCTTGTAGTCGATTTTGATTCAAACAGGTTTCTTGTTGCTTCGGTACAGCAAAACAAGTGCTAAGCGAGTAAGTTCCTCAGTGTTATGTCAGATCTTGAATCGAAAACATTATTAGCTTTAAACATACAAACATTAGCTTTAAAATTATGAATAACACGATTTTTTTTAAATGGAATGGTATAGCAATTTTTACATAAATGGATGTAAAATTTGATTTTCTTACGTTTTTATACAGATGGTGAAAAACTGAAAAATCGGAAATATCTTCAAAAACCAATAATATCCGTATAAAAACGAAAGAAAATCAAATTTTACATCCATTTATTTAAAAATTCATAAAAGATTTTAAAGTTGGAAAATTACAGATCCCTATTTAATCACCCTGTAACATAAATGCAACAATTTTCTAATTCTTTCCTCTTATCTTACGGAGATATTTCCAAACACCGTTTGTCATTTTTTTCGAGAAACGTCACGTTTTTAGACTCAATGTAAGCTTCCTTTCCCCATTTAAAATAATAAAATTAGTATCTACTTACTAGAACCGGAAGTCCGCCATTACTGATACTACTTTTAAAATGTGTAGAATTTGATTCGATTTATTTGAAACATTTTTTCCTTAATAATAAGTCTTGGACTTTCTTAGGGTGGACTTTTCAAATTTTATTCTGTAATGTCCTTTTCTTATATTTCTTCCTTTCTTCTTTTCTTTTCTATTCTGTAATGTCCTTCTCTTCTATGTCCTTCTTTCCGTTCGTAACTGTTTCTTATTTTCTTTTCTTAATTTTAAACCTTAATTTTAAGAAAAAAATCTCATAACAAAAACTGTCAATTAATTTTTTTTCGTGTCATCTTCCTTTTTTTTCATATTTGATTTTTAACGAAAATTTCTCAAATTTCAAAAATGTCCTGACGTTTGAAATCTCATTTCGTACTTCCCCTTAACAATAAATCCCAACATTAACAATAAAACAGATCAGATTAATATAATATCCAGTATAATAATATACATACATAATGCACACGAATTTTTTCAAAAAATAAAATTGTTCCACAGTAAAACTAATAAAGTTCAGAGAAGAATTTGTAAAGACATTGATTGGCGAAAATATTCAATCAGCTTCAGCTAAAAAGTCTAAATTGAGCGACTTTCATTATTTGCAAAATATTTCCCCTACTGCCAAGAAGCAACGACCGACAAAGCCTTGTTGAGTTTGTTTGTACAAAGTACAAACGCAAGTTTAGAAACTACGTGATAACTCGTATTGGGTATCCTGAAGAAGAGCTCTAATACGAGTTATCTCGTGTTGGACAGTCAACGTGTTAAATACATATAACATTTCACATTAAAGCAGCTAGAATTTGAATTCGACGACATATTTGACCTCTAAATGTCAAATTTATTCATGTTTGACGTTTAAACGTCAAAGGTATGTATATTTGACGTTTAAACGTCAAATGTATTCACGTTTGATGTCTAAACGTCAAAGATAGGTATATTTGACATTTAAATGTCAAATTTATTCATGTTTGACATTTAAATGTCAAATTCGTCGATCAAGTTGAGCCGAGGCTTTTGTGATAATAGATATAATACCGTTAGAGGTGCTGGATAAAATATTTATTATTCATATATTTATTAAATATAAAACAAAACGAGTTACTTATTTGTTTTTTTTTTTTTGTTTGCGTGTTTATCAGGTCTTAATGAAGGATGTACTGAGGCCGTACGTTCCTGAATTTAAGGGGTTAATAGGCAACGACGACGGCGATTGCGAATACCTCCAACTTCAAGATCTACTGAGCGATTTCATCTCGCCGTGCGTGATGGATTGCAAGATCGGCGTACGAACGTATCTCGAAGAGGAATTAGCGAAAGCGAAGGAGAAGCCGAAATTACGAAAGGTATTAATTTATTTTGTTAATTTTTTTTTACTCTTCTGTTAATATAACGGCGACGATGACGAAACGGTATTGTGATGTTAACGATGCGCGAAATTTACAACACGTGTCGAAACACGCTTAATTGTTTTACGTTTTTTTTTTTTTTTTTCACGTTAATGATACACATCGCTAAATATGGCACGTGTTTGTATTTCCGCAGGATATGTACGAGAAAATGTGCCAGATCGACAAGAACGCCCCGACGGACGAGGAGCATCGATTGAAAGGCGTAACGAAACCGCGTTATATGGTTTGGAGGGAAACGATATCGTCGACGGCCACCTTAGGGTTCCGGATAGAAGGTATACGACGATCGGATGGTACTTCGAGTAAGGATTTTAAAACGACGAAATCTAAGGAACAAATAATTAAGGCGTTTCGAGATTTTACCGACGGTTTCCCTCATGCAATCGTAAGTTTTATTTTCATTTTATTTTATCATATTTTTCAAATTTTTTTCGATTTTTCCAGCCAAAATATATACAACGGTTAAAAGCAATCAAAGCAACGTTAGAATCGTCGTCGTTTTTTAGCACGCACGAGGTATGTAAATATATTTAATATTAATTAATATACATAATTTTGTGTTTAATTTTCAGATGATCGGTAGTTCATTGTTATTCGTTCACGATCGCTTTAACGCGAACATATGGCTGATAGATTTCGCCAAAACGGTAGGCTTACCGGAAAACACCTCCATCGATCACAGTTCGAAATGGATCGTGGGAAACCACGAGGACGGCTACTTAATCGGTTTGAACAATTTGATATCGATATTCGTGACGATGTTGGAACAGCAACCGGTCGCCGTAACGCCTCCACCCTTAATCACGCAAGATGCAGCTGAGGATAGAGCGGACGACGCGGAAGAATTACGATCGTGATGCGATATATTTACGTGTGTGTTGTTTAATGTAATGTAATGTATGTATGTACATAGATGAGATTCACGTGTGTGCCTTAAATCGAAGGTTTTGTTTGACGCAAAACGTCGCAGATATTCGGAATATTCGACGTGTATAAAACGCTTCTGAATAATAATTTTATTTTTCCTTTTTGTTTTCGTTTGCTCAATTCGTCGTCGCAATTGAAATATTGGAATTGACATTCTTATAATATAAGTTTAAGCAGATTATTATGGAAAAGTACAATTTGTTGTAAACTACCTACCTACCTACCTACCTACCTACCTACCGACCTGCCTTCCTATACAGACCTACCTACACAATTACTACTGTTTGTTTTATATAAAGATGTAAGAGATTCTCCTTGTGTACATATTATAGTATTATTTATTGTGTTAATTTATATTTTGTGTTTTATGCTTTGAGAACATATTCTGGATGGAGGAATGTGTGTAAATGAATATATATTGTCTTATAATAAGATTTCCAAGAACTTAACGCACTGACATCATTTGATTTATACATATATGTAGTACGATTGTTGTAGAATAAACGTAATTCTAAGAACTCCACGATTGTTTTTGTTTTCTTCCTTTTAATTGATGCGGCACGATGAAGTGCCAAAGAATAAAGTGCTTACACACATATACACACAATATAATATTTATTACATGCCATATTTACTAACTTGGCAAACAATAAATTTATTGGATACAAATAGACAAATATTTTTTGTTGTTGTGTTGACCATACTTCTGTTTAAGTACAAACAACAGGTACATACATAAGATGTTTGGAACTACACACATAATGGGGCCCAGAAACGATCATTGCGGAACACCAATCGAAGCCTAAGGTTTTGGCAGCAGAAGTCAATTATAGTAAAAGCTTTTTTAAAGAAATAACTCACTTAAAATAAACAAAAAACGTCATTAGCGTGAAAATTAGTAATACTTTTACTATCTTTGCGAAAATAAAATTTTACATGGTTACAAACATTACAGACATCTATCGTTCAATAGGTGTATTATATTTTGGTTTGAAGTAATGCTAAATATTTTGTGGACGATTTATAAGTTTCTACAATAGATAGCGCCACTATTCACTATTTGTATTATTATTAGTTATATTTTTTCAGATCTATCAATGACACAAAGACGACTACAAAAGACGGTGACGACTCGTGAGTATTGAAAGAAAGTAGGCACAAAAAAAAACATATTTTTGTACTTAAAATCCTTCTTTCTCCTACTTTTCATGCTGGAAAAGACGTTTATGACTTTGTTGCCAAAATCCGAGATAGACTGCATGAACTTCTTTTCTATTGATATAGGACCACCAATGCGTTCAGTCGATCTTGTGACATTATGCTTCTCAGAAAAATTTTAATGCGTTTGAGGGTGGAAAAATATCGTTCACATTCTGCTGTCGACATAGACGTTGTACAAATAAAATCCAACAGTTTATGTTTCCGTCAAAACCTTTTTTTGGTTGTTGTCTGTTATGAACACTAACAGTGACAAAATACCACCTAAATGAATGATAATTTTGCTGCACTAAACACATTCGCTGCTGATGTCACGGATCCGTGACCCAAGCATTCCTGGCCCAGTGCTGCCGACCCGGATCCGTGTCACTCGTAAATGTCGCTTGCATTAATGATAAATCCCCCCGCAGCACGCCGAACTGTCTGATATCATGTCAGCATGTAGGTAAAGCATAATAATATTTAAAAATATGCGCCGTTCCGCGGTTGCGCACCTCTGCCATGCTGGGATTTAGGGGAATCCCTGTTCTACGTTTTGCTGCGTTAGTGAGGTCCGTATTTGTTTTCAGTGCATTTTATCAGTAGTTGTCGTTGATTGTGCAAATAAACAGTGCATTCTGGTGCATTTTCTTGCTTATATAAATTACAAAATGTCGGATACTGGAGCTGAACCTTGACGACCAAAACGAGCACATCAGCGGCAATATCCGAAATATCTGTCAGAATAAATTACTTTTCTGTGCAAATTAGCTATCAAAAACAATTTTGTGTTCGTTTTTTGTGCATTATATTTGATAAAAAGTTGCGTCACGGATACGTGTCGGTCAGCACTGGGTACCAAATAGTTTGCTAGGTGCTGACGACACGGATCCGTGACGCCACCCCAAAGGGATATTCCACCCCGCTCACACAACTTTAGTCTTCACAGTGTCCAATTTTTTACATATTGCTTTTTGGATAAAAAGTTCTTCAACATCTGGGATGCTATATGTCACCCAGATCAGCAGCGAAAGTGTTAAGTGATCCTTCAAACAAATTGATCGCTAATTTGGCTTAAAATAGTGTCACATACTTTGCAATAACAGCTCTGTTATCTCCAGCTGCAGGTTCTTGATTGTCATTGTCAGTAGAATTTCTTAAATTTCTAATGTGAATAATTTGCTGTTGGAATTGTTCAATTGCCTTTTGCAGTTGAGCACTTTCAATTCCGCGCATTTGAGTCTGATTAAATGATATTTGAACATGTGACATAATGAGACGAAATTTTTGTACCTTTTAATAAAAACTGCTGCAGATAATAGAGAACATTCAGTCATTTGGTACGTGGACACGCTTTATGGAAAGCTGCATTATATACGACCCCACGATGACTCATCACTCGTCCGTGGACAAGCTGTATGTTCTAAACACAGCTCAACTGTGTTAGACCTGTGTTTAAGAGGTAAGCTGTGTTTAGAACATCCAGCGTGTCCACGGACGAGTGATGAGTCATCGTGGGGTCGTATATAGTGCCTGCTTTATACAGCGTGTCCACGTCGAGTGACTGTGCTGGTACACCTATAGCCTTACTACATATTATGCATTGGTTAGTTTTTTTTTAATTTTAATTACACCTCACGTAATGTTTTGGAATATCCTGTACGAATTGGAATTTTACACCTACTTCTTATACTGCACGTCGGCTAATGTCGTATTATATTTCTAATTTTTATGATATTTGACAACTGAATTGAGTTTAGAAAACTTAGGCTCCCATAGATATCGATTTTGTAAACGATAAGACCAGGCACAAAAAAAATGCGCACAAAATGGCGCCCATCATCATTAAATTCCATTAAATAATTCGATTTGGAAAAGCCAGGAGTCCATAGATTTTTGAAACGATCGGACTTTTCAAAATGGCGGCTATTGTCATTATATTGATCAAAGAATTGTATTTAGGAAAGTCAGGCTTCCATAGATATCGATTTTGAAAATGATCGGATTAAATAAAAAAGTTCAAAATGGCGGCTATTGTCATTATATGTGATCAAAGAATTGCATTTAGGAAAGTCCGGCTTCCATAGATATCGATTTTGGAAACGATCGGATTAAAAATAAAAAAGTTCAATATGGCGACCACTATCATTAGATTCAATCAAAGAATTGCGTTTAAGATAGTCCGGCTTCCATAGATATCGATTTTGGAAATGATTAGACTAAAAATAAAAAAGTTCAAAATGGCGGCTATTGTCATTATATGTGATCAAAGAATTGCATTTAGGAAAGTCCGGCGTCCATAGATATCGATTTTGGAAACGATCGGACTAAAAATAAAAAAGTTCAAAATGGCGGCTATTGTCATTATATTCATCAAAGAATTGCATTTAGGAAAGTCCGGCGTCCATAGATATCGATTTTGGAAACGATCGGACTAAAAATAAAAAAGTTCAAAATGGCGGCTATTGTCATTATATGTGATCAAAGAATTGCATTTAGGAAAGTCCGGCTTCCATAGATATCGATTTTGGAAACGATCGGACTAAAAATAAAAAAGTTCAAAATGGCGGCTATTGTCATTATATGTGATCAAAGAATTGCATTTAGGAAAGTCCGGCTTCCATAGATATCGATTTTGGAAATTATTAGACTAAAAATAAAAAACTTCAAAATGGCGACTATTGTCATCAAATTCGATTAAAAAATTAAGTTTGGAAAACTTGGAGGCTTTTCGGAAAGTACAATCGGGTTGCATAAATCACGTGACTAGTTTAACCCGTTTTAAAGCAAAATATCGGGTAATATAATACTTTACGAACGTTTTTAAAAAATTAGAATGACAACTATGGAATAGACTAACCGCAACCAGCAGTACAACAACAAGTTACTAATCAAAATTTAACCAGGTTGTCAACCAACAAAAGCCTGTAGAAGAAAAAGTTTATTTACGAACCAGAATAATAACTTGATTAGGTTAAGTTTCCGAAGACTTAAATGTAAAAGCTAAACTAACCTTGGTCGCTCAGGTTGAGTTTCCGAAAACGCCCTTAGAATCACATATCTATCCATTACGCTAAAATTTAATCTTGCTATAATAATGTCCATGATGGCACAATTAAATGTTATCATAATAATGTCTGCGATGGTACAATTTCAACGTTACTATAATGATGTTCACGGTGGTACAATTAAATGTTATCATAACAATGTCCATGATGGTACAATTTTAATGTTTCTATAATAATGTCCAATAGCGTACTAGAATATGACAACTACATTAAATATACAGTATGGAATAAAATCATTTTTATTTTATTTAAAAAAATCAAACTTGTAATATTTATTTTTTATTCTTTTCGTAATAAATAACAAATATACGATATAAAAATTTCTGTACATTCTATCTCGATCATTCCTCGACAATTTTCTCATCAAAAAAAAAACTACACACAGATCCTAAATATATAACAGTTACTAAATAATACAGAACTGTTATGTTACGAGTATACATATGTCTGTAAATATTAATTTGAGAATTCGATACAAATACTATAAAATCTATTTTTAAATTAATGAGAATAAATCAGATACCAGACTTCGAGTTTATTGTTTAGACATGTTAATACTAATTTATTTATTAATTAAACAACTAAAGTATTTAAAGATCTTATGTACATTATCACTTTGCTTCATATACGTAGGTACCTAATTCTTATTTTGCTAATTTGTTTTATAAACAAAACGAATGCAAAACAGATTATTAAAATATAATAATATTACTTGTTTCCTTTAAGAAACATTTTTGAGATATATTATCTTTGATGACGCATCAAAGCTATTCAATTTCTCAACCTCTATATAACTGTTGAAATTTTCTTCAGATCAGTTTTACGAATACGTCCGATGATCACAGTTTAATCAAGAAATGTTACAATTTCTCATTATAAACCTCTTTAGATTCATCTTTATTTTCTTTAGAACGGATCACCTGTCTCTGGACAGGACTCAAGTTCGGCGACAAGACCACAGGTCTCAGAGAGAATCTCCTGTTACTACCTGGAACTCTTATAGAACGTCTTCCTGGTATATCGCTCGGGAACGGTGTGTAGGGTGGTGGAGGACTAACACTCAGTTCAGGAGGTGTTGGGTTTCTACTGCAGAGGACCGGAGACAAAGTTGGTGCCGCTGAAGCTTTCCTCATCGATTGCGATTCAGGTACTGGCGGCCTGAGAGAGAATCTTCGACCTGCCTGCATAAGTTGCGACGGATTAATCAGGGAACCTCTCCTGCTTTGAGATGGTGGTTTAAGCGACATTCTTCGCGATCGCGGCGGGGATATTTTCGGCGGTGTCAAACTAGCGGTGCCTAATTTACGCTGCGGCGTCGGTAATGTCGTATTATTCGGATCGGGTATCGCTAAATCCGCTAACACCCTTAAGAAATCAGCGACTGAAGTCTCTTCCAAAACGCTATCCGTCGGGTACAAGGAGCTCCTTCCGCTTCGAGTTTGCCTGATGTATCTATTCGCAGGTACACTATAAGTTCTATCCCTTCTAGACACTATCTCCTGTTTTTCGATATCCCTGTCTTTTTCTTCTTTCGGCCCGATTAACGTGTTCTTTATCTTTGAGATGAGATTTGAGGGTTGTAGCGGTTGTATTGACGCCGTCCGACTTCTCGGTTTAACCTCTTCTTTAATCTGTTGTAATTTCATCGAAGATGGCAGTCCGTACCAGGTGAGATTATTATCATTCTCCGAACTCGATTTATGACCGCTGAAGGGGAATTTAACTTCGCTGAACGCGCGTCTTCGTTTAGGTATCGCTCCGATCGTCAAGGTGGCTTGCGCATTCGACGTCCAAGTCGAATTAATCGTCTCCGACGCTAATATTTCCTCTTCCGTGAAACCGTTTAATCCTCGACTACCTTCATCTTCATTACCCATACCGCTCAAAGCGTTCGCTACCCTCAACAACAAACTGCTTTGCTCCGACACCTTCCTGTTAAACGTCCTCTCCTTATCTATCAGATTCAATTCGGTGTCCGATTGCACCCGCACCAAATCGGACATGGGAACGCATTCCGATAAAGCTCTCTTCCTACGTGTGGTGGGCGAATCCAAATCTCTGTACAGGCTGAGGTCGGGACAGCTTTGGCTGTGTTGTAATTCGGTAGGCGTGTAGACGAATTCTCCTTTATAGACGCGTTTGACTTTGAGGAGGAGGAATTCGTGGACGAGCGTTCGCAGTTCCTCGCGTATCTTGCGAGGAGTTTGTTTGATGTGCTGGGCTAAGGCGTGCTCTATGGCGTGCATCCTTTTGCTGCGTAAACCGCTGGTGATGAAGCCGAGTACCATTAGGCCGTAGCCTAAACCGATGATTATCCAAACTAATAGGAAAAGTTTGTAGATTGTGTAAACGTAGGATTCTTGTCCAGGCTGATTGACTCCTGTAACAATAAGTAATAATTTATTGGGAATGACCGTACGTGCAGCTACAAGTTACATCGAATATCGGAAATTTTCACGTGTTGGACGGACAAATAAAACTAACGAGTGTTGAAAAGAAAGGGGAAGGAAGGTGAGAAGTCAAAAAAAAACAAAAGTTTGGCCAGTTTACGTAAGTAAATAGATAGAGGTGAACCTCCGGCGAGTAGATTGGGGCGGCCCTCTTCCGGGGTGTCGGGATAAATGGACAAATGAGTGACGAAGAGAACTTTGAAGGCACAAAAGAGAAAAAACCGAGAGCTATACAAGAGACAGTACCAGATAAAGAACAAGAAATGGAAGCTGCTAAACAACAAGAAATTAAAAGTGACATAAAAGAAATGAAGGAGGAAGAATGAAGAGACTGGTAAAGAAAATAAGGAGATAAGAGATGAGGTAGAAGTGGTAGGGAAAAGGGAAAATATAATGATGTGCGGACACTCTTTAGATGTTAAACAGCCGGGGCAATTGAAAGAGGTGGCTAACGATTTCTTGAAGGTAAATTTGGCCATTGACATTAACGTAAAAAAAGGTTATGAAATTGGCAGAAAAAGTATATCGCATAGAACTGGATAAAGAAGAAGATAAAGAAAAGGTAATACGAAATAAAGCAAAATTAAAAAACTATTTACATTAATGAAGATTTAACAAAAAAGGAAGAAGAAAAGCAATGGCAGATAAAAGACGCAGGGCGAAGGAAGAGAAAAGACAAGGCAAAATGATAAAAATTGGTTATAATAGAATATGCATAGGCGTTGGAACATGGCGTTGGAACAGTTGGAGGAATCATGGCACCATGTGAAGGACAGCTCAGCGATTACGGAGCAGGCATGGGAAAAACACATGATAAAGAACAAAGGAAAAAACCAAGTAGAAACAAAAGCGAATTAGATCTAATGGTAACAACAACGACACAACACTCACAAGGATACGAATGTAATGAAAAGCAGGGCATTGTTGTCTACAACACGGTGTTCAAGCCAGTCTTAACGTGTATGGATGTGAAAGTTAGAACCTAACGAATGAAATGAAAGGTAAAATTCAAAAATTAGAATTGAAATACTTAAGAGCAGTAAAAGGAGTAACTATTAGGAGAGATAGAATATGAAACCAGAAAATAAGAAAAGAACTCAAGGAGGAACCGATCCTAATAGAATACATAGACAGGCAAAAGATGAAGTGGTACGGACACATGATGCGTGTGGGGGAAAATAGGCAAACAAAAAAGGTGTGGCTGGCAAGAACAACGGATAAGAGAACAAGAGGTAGACGAAGGAAAACGTGGGACAATACAGTTGCGGCATGTTTGAAGAAACGATGGGAGACCTGGAACGAAGGAACAAGAATGGCAAAAATTAAAAAAGAATCCCTACGGGTAACATAGGTGATTGATTACATATACAGGGTGCCTATAATAGGCGCTCATGGTATATTATAGGCATTTCTTTGGTTTTTAATATTGGCATTTGTCGACGTTTTCATATATTACGTCATGGTAAGCCGTATATGGAATTCACCATTAACTGCTAGCAGATCGAGACATCTAGCGGGACTCACAACCCACGAGTTGTGCGAGCTAGATCGGTATCTGCTCTATACCGACTTGTGTGTAGCGTCCTTGCAGTGTGCTACTTTCTGCCTTGCTCACTAGATGGCGCGAGGTTGGAATTAGTCCGCTATATGGAGTATTATACACATAAGTGGACGGCGAAAAGCGGTGAAATTAGATCTTGCATTCGGAGTAGCGCTGATGAGACCTGGAAGGTCGAAACCACGTGGTCCGCTTCTAGTGCTTGATCTATTTTCATTGCATTCGCCCGCAGGGGGTGAATTCCAACAATATACCATGAGCGCCTATTATAGGCATTTCTTTGGTTTTTAATATTGGCATTTGTCGACGTTTTCACATATACAGGGTGATTGGTGAGAATGGCCTATTAAAAGTATTATACAAACGGAACGGAATTTTAAAACAAAATTTTGTAGTCGGATATGGTTGAATATGAACTATAACGTGAAAATATATTCTTGAATGAATATCACTTCCGGTTAACCGGAAGTGGGCATCAACTTCGATTTTTTAAATAGCATGCTATAAAATAAATTACAGATTCGGCTTCTACGACGAATTTTACACCTATTTCATGTACCATACCCTATACCTAAATACCATTCCTTGTGAGTTATTCGCAATTAAAGAAAAAAAGTGACAGATACCGATCTTACTTTAGAGTGATATTACGTCACGTAGGAGTAAAAGAGACGAATGAGATTTTGCATACGCGCAGCTCATATTATGTAGTTATACAACATTTGAAGTTCTTCTCTGTAAGATTATACAGGGTGTTTAAAAACTTAGTTGCTTATAAATAAGTTCAATCCGTGGAAAATTTATTTTTTTAAATGGAAAGGTATATATTTTCTTAGATATTCTCATTCTATAAAATATTCTCTTTTAATCCGTATTAGGTGTCCCTATACCTAAAATGGAACGTGAATAAGTTATAAACGATTTAATTACCCTCTGTGCGCTCGTTCAAGAATATTTTCACGTGATAGTTCATATTCAACCATATCTAGCGATAAAATTTCGTTTTAAAATTCCGTTCCGTTTGTATAATACTTTTAATAGGCCATTCTCACCAATCATCCTGTATATAGGTATATTAGAGAAACTACAAAGTGTCCGAGGTCAAGTGCACCAGGTTGACCTTGACTGGGTAACTTCATTCTTATTATGTTTAGTTGTCAAAAATGAAAATTTTAGGTCAAGATTATCCATCACTGAATTGATAACTTTTTTTTTCAGAAAAACCAAATACTAATCATCATTCAATTTACTAAATAAACGCAAATCAGTGATCAGATCATTAAAAAAAAAAAAAACGTAAATGCTATAATGACAGTGAAAACTGACAGTAGTAGGAGGGGTTAAGTTAAACCTGTTCAACACATAGGTCCAACATATAAAAATAAAACTGAACTATTTTTCATCGAAGAAGGGATTTTTGTGTTGTACATTCAAATAGGAATCAAACGTTGAAATTGAATCTGATAGAATACGTTGCTATAGCAACTTGATTTTGACATTAATGTTGACTTTCCCCAATTTATCATACAAAGAAATAATTCAATTTATATCTGGTTTATTAGATAACTAAGAACAAGGAAAGGTTTTTCATTGTAATAGAAATTTCCGCGAGAGCAATTTTTCAATAATTTGCGACACATTAAAATATCATCGATGTTATCGAACAATCATTTGAATTAATGTAATTAGTTGATTTAGAGATACGTATCTATTAGCCACTAGACTTGTTGTTGTTTTAGATAACGCGAAATTACCGGTTTATAGTTTATACTTTTACATAATATGACACAATATATTCCCTTTTAATCTGGGCAAAAATAATTATTATTTACCGGCAATTCGCTGTAATCTTTGCCCTATAGATTGAAAAGATCGATTTAGTTAACCGGGTTAACGATTATATCATCCGCAAAACATATGTATATGGAGCAATCGATAAATATGTTTGAAAGAGATAAAATACCAATGTTGTGTTTATTGTTTAATAAGACGTATTTTTTTTTAGTATAAAATAAATATGTACCTATACATACCTGCAACATAATCGCCGAAACCAATCGTAGTTATAGTTACGAAACAATAATAAACTGCCAGGACGTAATCCCAACCTTCGAAAACCATGATAATCACCGCCGGTAAGAATATGAAGAATATGATTCCGGGTACTAAATATAATACTATTTGAGCGATCAGATTTAATTTCGTCGTATCGTACGCCATCTTCGCAGTCTTCCATCTCCGATATAATTTCACAAACTGAAAAAAATTGATTTTAAATAATTTATTCATAATATTAATAATATATCCACGTTCAATTTGGATAAAAGCAATTTATTATATGTACCTACGGACATACATAATAAATCTGTTACATATGTGTACTTGAAAAAAAAAACATACGGAGAGGTTTTCTTTTTTTTTTTTAGATCAAAGAGTTGACCTAAAATTTAATAAAACAATTTATAGAAAGGTTTTTTATTACATACGTATTGCCATCATTTGCATAATTGACAGAGACAAAGGAAGAAAACAAAATATCGCCGACATTCTAAGGCTATACGATTCCAACGACTACCTAATAAACGTTTGTGTCAAATATAAATACGGATTTTGCATGCCGACAAAATGCGACCGACATTCTGCGCATATTAAATAGTTCGTAAATGGCCTTAAAAGTATAAAATATCGCTATTGTACGAGCTCTAATTAGTTTTAAAGTTTATTTCGGTTGTATATACATATACAGGGTTTTCAAACTTAAGTCGGCACTATTGCTAACTTTGTTATTATTGGAGCTACAAAGTTGGTTAAATAGGCAAACTAGTGTAGTTTTTCAAGCAAATTACAATGGCATTTAAAAAAATATAATTGACGTACTGGGTCACGTGATATTGTGAAAAACTTAATTTTTTTAATGGGACACCCAGTATACAGTTCTCACGGTCGACAGAAAATTTAATTCTGAACAAAAACTTTCCTATGAACTTTTATCCTAAAGTCAATAATAACAGAGTTATTGATGATTTTTCAAATTTGCCAAGGTGGCTGTTATTTCATAAACAAAATTCGATTGTTTTGCAAATAAAAACAATCAACATTGAAATATTGCATTAAACCTCTGTCAGTAAACAATTAACATTTTGTGTTTATTGATGAAAAAATGCCTTTCACGCATTTAGAAAAATGTGATATGATGGAATGTTACATCGTTTGTAATAAAAAATTACCTGCAAGCTCGTGAACGTTACGGTGTTTTATTTCCTAATACGCGCAACTTGCCAGATCGAAGGTACTTTTTACTTTTGTACCGTAAGTTTCGATCAAATGAAAATGTGTTCAAGAAAACTAGAACCAAAAAACAATTTATAATAAGTGAAGCAACTGAAATTAACGTCTTAGCTTTCTTCGAAGCTAATCCTAATAATGCAATTAATGATTTAAAGGAAGAAAGTGGACTATCTTTGGGAACTATTCACAATATTCTAAAAAAAACATAAGTTTGTGCCGTTCAGATACAGACCTATTCAGACGCTGGCAAACCGGGAGATCAAGAAAGACGGACTCAGTTTTGTCAGTGGTACATTCTCAAGTTAGACTTAACCATAATTTTTGGCGTTTGGTTCTTTGGAGTGACGAATCAAATTTCTCCAACAGGGAGAACAGCCACTATTATAGTCGAGAAAACCCGATGCTTTTCCGTCCTTGTAATCCGCAGAGACGCTTTAGTGTTAATGTTTGGTGTGGCTTGATTGATTCAAGAATTGTAGGCCCCGTATTTGATCAAGGTGTATTAACTGGCGAGAGGTATGTCGAAATGTTAACCGCTACCCTTGGAGAATTCTTGGATGACCTGAATTTAATGGATAGACAACAGAGATTCTTTCAACAAGATGGCGCTCCTGCCCATAATGTTCGCCAAATTCATAACTTATTACATGACCTTTTTGACGGCCGATATCTATCAACTAACGGGCCTACCTATTCGTATGCCTCCCCGATCACCGGACATAACACCTTTGGATTTCTTCTTTTGGGGATTTGTGAAAAGTGCAGTGTATTTGTGAAAGACGGTATATGGATACTCTTGAAGATCTCCAGCAAAGCATCAGCCATGCTATTAATAATATTGATGGTAGAATCATTGCTAAGGCTACTAGAAGCGTTAACAGGCGGGTTCAAAAGTGCTTGGAGCAAGAGGGTGATGTTTTTGAGCATCTGCTCTGAATTTAAAATTTCTTGTTTTTTTTTTATTTTCGAAACTAATAAAATAACTTTTAATAAACAATACTGTTTTTAGTTTCTGTAAAAACAATCATCAATAACTCAGTTATTATTGACTTTAGGATAAAAGTTCATAGGAAAGTTTTTGTTCAGAATTAAATTTTCTGTGGACCGTGAGAACTGTATACTGGGTGTCCCATTTAAAAAAATTACGTTTTTCACAATATCACGTGACCCAGTACGTCAATTATTTTTTTTTAAATGCCATTGTAATTTGCTTGAAAAACTACACTAGTTTGCCTATTTAACCAATAACTTTGTAGCTCCAATAATAACAAAGTTAGCAATAGTGCCGACTTAAGTTTGAAAACCCTGTATACCTACATGCACCTAGGTTTGGTATTAATCTTTTACATAAAATTAAAAATAAATGCACCTACCGATTTTCCGAAGAAATCGCCCAGAGTAACCATTACGATAGTATTGACTGGAACTCCTATCAATGCGTAGAAGATCATGAATATTCTACCCATGCTAGTGGTCGGTGCCAAATTGCCATATCCTATAATTAAAATCGTCATCACAGAAAATGATGTTAAAACAGTCAGTAACTATGTATATGAAACTATAAAAATTAATAAAAATATAAAACAAACGAGGTAGCTGCCTTTAGAAATTCAAAAAAAAAAAAACAGCAAAGGAAGAAAATAAGACCAGATCATTTCTAGACCAATCAGTTTTAGCAGATTTTAGCAAATTGAATGTTAAGTAGCAATAACAAAAATGGTTAAGCGTTTAGTAATAGATTGAACAGAGCCAGGATCCCAATATTGATCCTTGAGGAACCTCAGAGAGCGTTGGAAGATTAATTAATAATCCTACATTGTTATCTATCTGTAACAATGTTATGTTTCGTGATTTTTGCCTGAAGCCACGACATCATATTATCGGTACAATAGTTAATTCGAGGAGGGTTGTTGTTGAAACTGTTGTCAACAGTGTATAGATTCTATCGTTTAATTGATCGACTAAACGGAAATTCTACCTTAATAGCTAGCGATTGCTATTTTCTGATATTACAATTTTCACATTAAATCGGAAAATGTACTAATTTCAATAATTTTGTAAGAGTTAACGTGTAAAGAGTTTTTGCCAGTTGGAAAGTAACTTGTGCACAATATAAGAGAAAATCAACGTACTGTCAAAAGCAAAAAAATAATAGATAAAGATGTCGTGCTTAGTAAACCTGACTTGATGATGTAGTATAATCATGGTGATAAAGTTATACCTGTCGGCTGCATGTCGCCAGCCACAATCGATTTTTTAAATTCTTTCTGGACTAAAGTTATGTACCCATTCTGTACCGTTTTGTAGCAAAAAATTGAAAAAAGTGTACCTCGCCCGTTTAGAAGATATACTCAATTTTAGATGGGGGGGGCTGTTTGAACTGATTAAAAGCCCCCCATGTCGGAAGTTCAAAATTTCACTTATGCCATCGTATTGTACTAGTTTTGTACCTCGCGAGGTACAAAATGTTTTTGCAGCTGTATTTTGGTACAAAATGGATACAAAACTTTAGTCCAGAAAGAATTTAAAAAATCGATTGTGGGGAGGCTGGCGACATGAAGCCATATCTGTCACTAGTTGCCAGTTGCCATTTATGTTGATGTTTACTAAACTCTAACAATTTATTATGGCTAAGTACTCGCTCCAAGAACGTTTGGTTATTGACGAAAAATTTTACGAAAATCGTCATTCTTATTTGAACACCTTCGACCACCTTCTGTGCTTGTCATTCATCGCATCGTTAAGAAATTTGAAAGTAATTTTATTCGTCACATTGTAAAAATACCAGTGAGTCGCCGACAAGCCAGAACTGTTGAGATTATTGCTGCTGTAAGAGCTAGTGTTGCAGAACATCCAAATCTATCAATTCCTCGTCGTGTTCAAGAGTTATTAGGACTTAAAAAAAACAACAACTAGGCGAATTTTGCAAAAAGATTTAAATTTACACACGTATAAGATTGTCTTTACCCAAGAACTTAAGCCACTGGACCATCGTCGACACCGGGAATTTGCTGCCTGGAGTTTAGAACGACTTGAAAACGATTGCAATTTTGCGGCAAAAAATATCTTTTCAGATGAAGCTCATTTTTGGTTAAGTGAGTACGTAAATAAGCATAATTGCCGTTTTTGGTGTGAAAACAATCCGCAACTGGTTCACGAGATGTGTGATTTGTCTCAGTAATTACCTTTTTTATTATTTATGTATGTTGTTTTTGTAAAACCACAATAAACACTTGATGCTTTGAGATTGAACATTGAACGCTGCTGCATTCCTGAGATTACGCCCGATTTATTGCACAAAGTCGTTGAAAATTGGATTCGTCGAATGCAAATTGTGTACCTACACCCAGCCGAGATGGACATTTAAACGAAGTGCTATTCAAAACATAAACGTTATCGATTATACTATAAGATAATATGGTTATATACGCAGTACGTACGAAACTGCGAAACTACCTAGCTAAATGCTGAAGCTGAAGCACAGATTGTCCAGATTTAGATAAAAATTATCCTTCATTTTATTTCATCTCAAAATCATATTGTTCTTATTACAAAACCCTGTATTTGTTTTATATCAACAAGAATACTAATTTTAAAATCATTATTAATGAGTATAAACAATATCTGGTAATAGAATATTATTTATTTAAAACTTCTTCTAATCTATTTACGAATCAATTGTAAGACTGTCAATTTTGATAGATTACAACACATTGACAGGTAACGGTGAAGCCGCATTTCATCCTCTACTTTGTTTTTGATTTCGACTGTAAAAAACGATTTAGGATTACTGAAAGTATACTAAGCAAATGGTTAAACTTTTCGTTATCTTGTAATGTAAGTCATTATCGATCATAGATTCGTTTGAATTGTAAGTGGAAAGGCAAGAAGTAGTTAGCATTTGAGCCAAATTTGAACACAGCTGTCTCACTTTTTAGCGTTGTAAAATGGTTCTCATATGGATTGTCAATCATCGCTGTCACATTGACAGATAGTATACAATGGCCGCAAATTTCGACCAATCATACCACAGCGTTACGTAAAAAATTTCGTTGACTGCGGCTTTATAAGTTCAAACAAGCAGAGGAGTCATATGAAGTTAGATTCTAAATCAATGATATATATATACATACATACATACGTAATACATAAGTAATTACTTACCTACGGTAGTAACTACCGTAATGACGAAAAATACAGAGTGATAGTAATCCCATTTCGGTGGATCCTCAGCGTCAGTAATATTAGATCTCATTGGTTTGCCACAATACTCTCCTAGTCTTTCAAAGATCTCTTCCATCGTGTCTTCTGGCGTGGCAGCATAATGTTTGTGCATTAATTCTGTAAATGTTAAATAATCGTAACGATTTGATGATGTAGGTACACTGGCTTGCAATAAAATCTCGTACACCTAGTTTTACCTATATTGATTTCACCTTTTTGTGACATTTCTAATTTGACGTTTCATTTTCAAAAGTATAGTACTTTTATAAGTCATCATAACCTCTATGCATAGTGCGTTACATCTGTCAAATCTAAAGTCAGCTTACATTGAAAAATAATCTTTAAAAATTAATTTGCTTGACATTAAGGTGTACGAGATTTTATGATGCCAGTGTACATTGTTATGATATTATCTCGTCTTCTTAAAATGACCTTTCTCGTCTAAACAAATTTCTTTTTATGTCAAAAATAAATCACGTTTGCGATATAATTTGCTTTCACGACCTAGTAGGTACTAACTGAATTATTTACAAAATATTCAGTGCAAATACTACAAACTTATCAACATGTTTATGAAAAATCGTGATGGCATCTTTCGAAAATCTTAATTAATTGTCCTTCGAATTGAACGGACGAATTCCACCACTAGAACCTTCTCATTCGATTAATAAATTATATCGCGAAAAAATGTCAACCGTGGAATTTCTATATTTTAAAATACCTCCGATAAAAATTGCGCAATTAGTTCGAAATACAAACTATGTAAACTAAACTATATTATTATAGATTATCTCTGTGTGTAACCGAGTTTGTCTTTTTTTTTCAATTTCATAAGAGATAGTGACATTATCAATTAGGAACTATGTATATATCGATATGTTTACTACTATCTCATCGCAAACAATAGCCAAGTCTCCACTTTGAAGTCTGTTGACCTTTTTTCTTGTAATCAAAACGGTAAAAATACTATGTACATATGTGTGTGTGGCTAATTTAATTGAAACTGAAATTATTTAAACTTCACCATACATTAGTGATATGCGATTAAATGAATTGCTTAATAAAATGAAAGGTTTGATTTTCGAAAAATGTCTGATGATGATTTTTTAGAGGTACGAAGTTCATACTGTGTTGCAATTAATGAAAAATAATTGTAAGTTTAGTGATTTAAACCCTATACATATAATAAACTCCATTTAATCAATATTGCATCGCTGTTGTATACGATTTTGACGTTCATTATATAGCAGGAATTTCAAGATGATGTGCTTTTACATTAAAAGACTTCATACTCGACTACATCAAACTTGTTTATTGTCTATAAATTGTCCTCTTGAAGTCCTCCATCGTTAACTGTCAATGTCAAATAAACGTCAAAAAGCAGTCCGGAGTTGAGGGCTGCTTACATGACATATAAATTAAATTTCGAGTAGAATCGATGTTTTCTAATTGAAGATTAAAAGTTAACAATCACGTGAAGTGTCAAAATATGGCAAACATACACCACGAGACATGTACAGGGTGAACAAAGTCAAGTGAAGAGTGAGTCATCTAAAATTTTCAGTTGGGAACAGGGAGTAATTGGCAGCAATGATAGCGTGAACTAACATGAACGTAAATTGTTTTGACAGATTCTGTAAATGTTAGGTACCTATACTGCTTCAGTAATCTACAAATATGCAATCGGAAACGACAAAATACCAGCAAACGAAAACAACAAAATGACAGTAAAGCAAAACAACCAAATGACAGTATGAAAGTATGTATTTATTCAATGTAGCTAACTGTAGAATGTAAAAATCACTACCACTGCGGTGACTAAATATTTTATTAAGTATTTTTATATAATTGTTGTATTGCCATTTCATATTACGTAGGAAATATAATTAATCTTTCAATTTTCAAGTGACTTTAATGTCAAAAATTGAATGCTAACTTAGATGTTATATACAGAGTGATCTATAAAACCATCAAAATAAATGTTGTGGTGAATATGTCCGCCAATTACCCAGTGTTGCCGTATTAAGATCGGTGTGGCTAACCCAAGAAAAAGTCTGTGTCACAAGCTGCTAATTTAAGTGTCTCGTTTTTTTTTCTTCTGCAAGCAAGTGTAATGAGTTAATGTCAGATATCATAGGCGAAAAAGAACTTTCTGTAACATTTCTGTATGTACAGTTGTTAGGAGCATGGAATTCCAGGCACAAATAATTCGCTATTGTAAAAATGTCTTTCATATAGAGTTTATTTGACATTTCTTGACGTTTCATTGACATTTAAAAATATGCCTAGAGTTACGCACGCATGACACTGATACGTAACCTGAAGCAACAGGTGACAGTAAAATACTAGTTTATAATAGTAATTTTTTTTTACAAAACTGCCATACTATATCTTATTTCAAAAAGAGAAAGACAAAATTCTGAACAGACCCAAATGACACTTGTTTGTTCTTCTTTGGTTGAAAGCAGGGCAAAATTACATTATGCAACGCTGTGTTATTTTTGTTCATTGTCAAACATTCTGACACTGTTTATACCACAGGTGTGTATTTAAAGTTTTGCTATAATTATTCATTTTGGTGTAGATTAGTTCTCTTTTACCTTACTTATCAGAGAATGTCACATAAAATTTATTTTGAAAATTATATATCGTAATGTAGGCTGAGGGTCTGTTCAGAATTTTGTCTCTCCCTTTTTGAAATAAGGTATAGTTGTTTGGAATTCTATGCTTCCGACTGTACACCATTTATTCTATGATGCATAAGCGTTTCGGATATAGAAACTTTGATTGTACTTTTAGTAGTAGTTTTGACGATGAAATGTCAACTTAGAAATGTCATAAAAAGCTGAAATCAATATAGGTAAAACTATATAGGTGTGATTTTTTACTACAAGCTAACATGAGACAAAAATGTGAAACTGACAAATATATTAATTAATTAGCTATAGTTAGCCTTAAGCCCAGTTTACACGGTCAAATAAATTCGTAAATAAATTGACGAATTAGAACCGGTTCTTATTTTTCGTTAATTTTCTAGGGAGTTATGGTTACATTTCAATTTAAAATTTACTACCAACTTTCGCGATGTATGAAATGGTTTGATGTTCGTGTTATTTTTATAAAACATTGTTAGGTCGAGAAAGTATTAAAATCGTATTTGCCATACATTCATAAAAATGATTTAAATTGATCAGGGTCGTATTGAAAGTCCTTATTAACTAGATTCTATGTTTTCTCTTCGTTGCAACCGAGACCTCACCTACCAACGTCGATTTCTTATGTTGCAATAAATGAAGATATGAACCTCCAAATTCATAAATGCCACAAACGTCAACAGATTTTAGGTTGCTAAAAAACAAAAGTAACTGTTTGAGGATTGGCAGTCATGAATTCGTTTAAAAAGTATTTGTTAATCAACTTTTTTGTTTACATAAATTGGTGAATAAATTCATGAATTTTTTCATTAATTTATTCATCAATTTCTTTGACCGTATAAACCTAGGTTTAGATAAACTTTAGGTAGAGCACAGTTGGTTTGAAAATTGAACCGCACATGTACTTTTTTTCTAATCTAAACGACTTACCAATAAGAAGTGTCAAAATTTTAAAATGCAACATTGGCAACTCTGTTTAAATTATCGATGCTAAGTTAGTATTGTAATTGTCAATTAAAGCAGGAACGTAATTGATCAAATCACCAAATGAAACTCTATTGTCTATCGTCTTATTATAAAATTTGAACGATTTGTACGATAAATTGGATCAAAACAAACCATTTATGTTAACAAAGTCGAGGTATGTATGTACAGTCGTGACCAGGAAATACAATCTTAAATTTCATATATGTCAAAAATTTGAAATTTTATTATTGTAAGACGAGCTTTAGCTTAAGTTGCTTGTCATAAAAATCAAATGTCAAATCATACATTAGCACAAACTTACACCGTACAAATTAAAAAAAAAAAAACGCTTGTACTACATTTATCTGGTCTAGACTGTAGACTTTTGAAAATCAAACGTTAAATTAGAAATGTCATAAAAAGTTGAAATCAATATATGTAGGTAAAACTAGGTGTACGAGATTTTATTGCAAGCGAATGTACGTCATATTTAAACGATAGGTATTATATTCGAAACAAGTCTGACATCTGCTGATTACTCTTCAAAACATAAAATAAAAATCAATGAAATATTATTTGTATTCTTTATTGCTTGTCATGTTTACAATCCTAACGCTCTTATCAATAAACACGTGGATTACACATAAGAAGAATTAACGAATTGTTCATTGTTGTATGTACTATTGATTTCATAATGATCTAAGACAATATGCATTTCCTATTGTAAATTGCACTGAAGTCACTAATACAATTTTGACTTATGGCATTGACATTTTCAATTTGTCGAATAAAGTCACATTTACACTATTAAAAAAACTACTTTATGTCAGTTTTACTGTCCCAGATTATTATGAAATCAGTACATTATTATTTTTCTTATTTGATTCTGTTTCCATGGTTATAGAGAGAAAATAATGCTTATATAATTGACAACACTGTATTTCGAACAATGTATACCCCATTCCAAATAAGAAAGGAGCGTTATGAAAGATATGGTCTAAAATAAACGTCTGTGATCAGTGGCGTAGCCAGAATTTTGGTTTGGGAGGGGCCCAGAAGGGTTGAAGAACTAAAAAAGGAACGAAAGTTTTGAAAAAGTATATTTAACATTTTTAAATCATCTAAATTCTGACAGTTGTCACAGTTGAAGCGCGAAAGACCAACTCCCGACTAGAAATCATGTAATTCATTATAAATTCTTACGGATATTGTGTGGTAAACACACGTTAACGAACAAACTTTGTAATATAAAATGTTTAAGCGCTACAATGAAAGGTACTAAAATTTCCGTATAACATATAATGTTTTGAGATGTATATTTGTACAGTAAATAATAAAATTAATCAAATTAAGTGCAACCTGAACAATTTGAAATCGCTCAATTTGCGACTTGCGATTTCTTCAAAAGAGTTGTCGCAATTTTGTGTTAGAAGTCGCTCAAATTGCGATAAATCGCCCAACCTGGCAACTCTGTGTGAGTGTGCACTATACAGTGTTGCAATAGATACTTATTTACCTCAGATATATTTAGATTTATCGTTTCTATTTATCTATTTCTTTATAATTGTTTAATAATCTCGTCATTTGATACTTTTTGAAGAAATGTCATTAATATATTATCAAACAACTGGACTGTTTAAGTTATTTGACATGGTTTCTGACTAAATTTGTTGATTGGTATGTACCCACTTTTTAACCTAAATTTTTTAAAATATTTTTAAAAATTTTTTATACCAGGTACATTGTTTCTCTTTGTTGTATCTCGTCATTAACGTTCATTAATTTAGGTTTTAATTTCTTTGTAGCTAGAAAAAGGTGCGGGTTTGCACCGAAACGTCGCAATAAAAAAACAAAATGTATTAAAGCAACCTATCCTGCTCAATTTTTTGGCGTTTTCTTCTCCTAGTTTATGATTTCTACTGAAAAAAAATTATTTTACTTAATATTTTTCAATAAAATTCGAATTATGGATACAGTACAATTTCGGAGGGGGCCGGGTCCTTCGGGCCTCCCCCTGGCTACGCCACTGTTTGTGATTGATTAAAATCTAGTGCACATTCACACAAGAACAATTTGTCAAAATTGTATAAATGTCAGAAACATCAAAAAGGTTATATTATGTGAGCGTCGTTTGTGTTCTATTGCGATTATTGGACTTTATTGTTTTCTTTATATTATACATTTCATCTTGATTCTTCATACAAAATGGAGCTTTTGAATCATAATGTTCACTTATTGCAGGTACTATTTGAATAGTTTTGCTATTTATACATCTTATGGTTTTGATAAACGTCAAATCGTGAATATGTAATTATGGCTGATGCTGCTCTCACAGGTTCCTCAAAAAATGCAAAGTGCAGGCGTATAACAAGCGGGCAAAGGCTTCATCGGACAGCAAATGAAATTGGGATTTGAAAAAAAAGCTGTTTGACATCATCGGAGACAGAGAGTTAACTGGAAACGCCACCAAAGAAACGGATATGTCAAATGAAATATGACAAATTGGGCGAAGCTCATAAAAGTGCGATTAGAAGCATTAAATGTGTTTTATTAGTGTTCGTAAAGATGTTATTCTACATATTGGACAGTCAATTATCCGTCAATCAAAAACAAATTTTAAATTACAAACTTGTTCTTGCGTGATACGTGCTGCGATTGTAGCGTCATCTGCTCCATTCTTATTTGAAATGGACAATAATTTGAATTGTCAGATCGATGACAGTTGTTGCTGACATCTATAGTGTTAATAATGTATACTATACATCCGAAAAAGTAGAAATTAGTTATTTTGCATTCTCCAGGCTTATTCTTTTTTATTATAAATTCAATAAAGCAAACTAACTAACTACGGTAGTTCGAAATTAAGTAGTAAAATGAGTGAATTGTGAAGCTGACAACGTTGGATTCAACGCTGATGATCATAGATGTCAAACTTGACAGATATAACTCGAGATAAATATACATTGATCAGCTGACTCGTGGTAACGCCATGTTAATTTATGTAGGAAACAATTACTTTTTATTTCCGTGGTGGATCTAGCATTTGGTAAAAAAAAATGAGGGAAATTCAAATTTTATTTGTTGGTAAGTTAGTACCATCAGTAATAAATATATGACGCGGTATAATTGCGGTGTAACTATTGATATCACAAAATAGAATACTAATAAGTAAGTTCTTCGAATTATTAACGATTCAAATGAAGGACAAGCGATTGTAGACATACATAAATGGAAAATATAATACAAAAAAAATCTATTATTGTGTAAAAATTGTTATAAATGATTGAGTAATCTTTAAAACAAAAATAATTTCGAAGTGAATAATGTAATAATATCGGTCATTGCTTACGAAAATATTAGATTAAACGATTATGAAAAAATAAAATACCTTCGATATATCTAATTTCTTCACGGGCAATTTCCCTCTTCCTAGATTCTTCTTTAGTCTCGACAGTATTAAAGAACCATCCCACCGAGTAAAATGTAAGTAATGAGTAGACACAATAGGACGAACCATTGCTTTTTTGACATCATTTTCGAAAACTATTTTCTACGAATTAAAATCATAAAATGAAATCGCGATTTAGCGTTATAATAATATATGTATAAAATTCTTCTTACCTTATTAAGAAATTAAATTATTATAATAAATACAGTCAGTTCAGTAACTTTTTAAATCACAGTTCGGTTACAAATTACAACTAAGTACATAGGTACAAATATAAAAAGTATATATTATAAAATTAGATTTCCATTCAAGGAAGGTCGTATTTTAATAAAATTAACATTAACAGTACTTCGTTCACGATTGATACTGATCTTTTGTAGTAGATTTCCAAGGTGCGGTGATGTGAATTGTCACCGGCGTTCAAATTACGGACCCTTTTGTACATTATACATTGACCGATATATACAACTATAGATTATATCACTTAAATAATAAAAATCCGGTCACTAAATCGGATTAAATTTCTTATCACAGATTATCACACTTCCACCCAAATAACTTTAGCGAACACTCTTCAAATGATTAATAACTTTTAAAAGGGGCGACACCAGCGTTTAGAGTTAATTATAAATAATTCGTTTGGGAATTTAAATTGAACGTGAACGCGTCCAGTTCTATAACGATTGAAGGATTGATTCACATATACATACTTAAGGTGGTTAATATGTGAATAAACAATCCAACCTTAAGTAATTGTGTTAACAAGACATTTAGCACTAACCGACGATTGGTCCGTATCTTACACATCCTGATGTACTAACACTTCGAGATTCGTTATCAGAATTGAATATGTCATTCAGGAACGCTTATATACATATTGAATTGTTTTCATTTTTTTTTCCCTATCCTACAATAATAATAATTGTTGTATATCAGCCAATAAAAGTAAGTCTACTTGAGTGCAATTCATTTGTATGTATGAATGTATGTATATAGTATTACACATACACACACACAATAGTTATTTCTTTTTTTATATACATATATAAAAAAGAATCCTGATAGTTTCCTATTCACCTTCGTAATCATATTAATTTCCTGCGAATTTCTGGAATGATGAATCGATATCAGTTTGGAAGGTTACATTAACACATTCTAAACTGTTAATATAGACTGTATTGTCTACAGAACATATCGAGTGTGTTGTTGTTTCTCGAAAGTAAATTGCGTAAAACGTCGAAGAAATTTCTTCTTCACCGAGGAAAACCGATATAAGAATATCAATACATACTGGGACATTATTAATAAACGCTACAATTCACAATAACTAACATACTAATCGCATTATAATAGTGTTTTTATAAAGTTTCTTTGCTTTAGTCAATTTTGATTTCGTTTGCTTTAGTGGAGAATGCAAAATAACTATATAAGTATAAATTATTGACACTAGATGACAGTAATAACAGTCATATCTGTCGATTTGACAGTTCAAGTGATGTAACCATGGCAACCTGAATCAAATTTATTTATCGAGTCATTCTGGAGAAACTAAATACTCGTAGATAAATAGATCGATGTTTATTCATGTACGAATTATATCGCACAAACGTCACTCCATGCATATGCAGATGAAATAATTGCATACCTAATATAATCAACAACACATAATTGCGTGGTAAAAATATCTATTATAGTGCAAAAGACTAAATTGACGCAATGTACAAAAACTGGGGATCCATGCAAATTTGTGTGTCGGCAGATTTAATTTGGGGCTCCAAAAATTAAAATAAGATGCGATTAAAAAATATCTCATTCAGGTAAATAAACATAATAATGGACCCAAGATTAATCTTTGCAGGACACTTATATGTGTGTTGAATTCTCGTAATTTGAATCCAGTTAGAAAACTATTCTAAAATAGATATAGTTGCTCACCTACTGTTGAAAACAAGAAAAAGTAGGGGAAAAATTTCGTCCTTTCTAAACCTGGCTTTATTTAGAAATGTCATTATTGTTATATATGAAATATCGAATTATATGATGAGCAAGATAAACAATATCTTTATAGTTTGTCTGTCCTTCTCACTGTTCGTATTGGAAAATGATTATCTCGATCTGTCAGATTCTGTCATATCGATTGTCAATTATCGCTGTCACGTTGACAGACAATATTAGGATTAAAATAAACTTCAAAACCTAAACGACACATTTTTTGACATATACTTGTACGATATTATGTTCGAGCATTTTTCTTTTAAACCTGAAATCATTTTACCACAAACTGAAAGCATTTTTATGAGAAACGAATAAGGAAATTACGATTTGTATTTGAGACATCGTTGTAAAAGATCAAGTTACGATAGACAAGTTCATTTTCACTTGGTAATTAAAATCTTTAAATAATGTTATTCGACGTTTTAAAGTATGATATTCGAGACGTCAAAGACTCGGTCATATTTATGATAGATTTGTAATGACGCATTTACGTCAAAATCGCGTGCTCAAGCATCGACACAACCTCAAGCACGAATTATAAATATGACCTTTATGGCTGCATGTCGCCAGCCCCACTACAATCGATTTTTTTAATTCTTTCTGGACTAAAGTTTGTACCCAGTTTGTACCGTTTTGTACCAAAAATAAAAAATTTTGTACCTCGAATGCAGTTTAGAAGATATACTCAATTTTAGATGGGGATTGGGAGGGGGAGGTACATGCCCTTTTCACACTAACAAAATAATGTCAATATTAGCAATAAGACTTGTACGACATTTTATTACACAGCATTGTATTATCGATTTCATAATGATCCAGGATAATATGCATTTCTTATTGTAAATTGCACTGAAGTCACTTAAGGGTCATTTTTATAATCTATGCTTGAGGTTGTGTCGATACTTGAGCATCGATTTTGACAGATTTGTAATGACATTTATGTCAAAATCGCGTGCTCAAGCATAAATATGATCCTATTACTCGTTGTTGTTTTGATTTATACAATTTTGACTTATCGCATTGAAATTTTCAAACATTTGTCTTTATAAACCTGAAATCATTATGTCGTTATGTCCGTTTTAAAATGTCATTTCATTATGAAAACGAATAATACTTCATACCATGGAATTAACAGACAGTGTTGTTAAGTGTTGACTACAATTTTGACATTGCACATATAAATGGTAATTAAATAAGAATGGTACAGATGACGCTACAATCGGAGTATGTTTCACACAAGAACAAATTTTTGATTTGCAAAAATCGCGGTAAATTTAAAATTTGTTTTTGATTGATTGATAATTGACTGTCCACTATGTAGAATAACATCTTTACCAACACTAATAAAACACATTTAATGCTTCTAATTGCACTTTTTAGAGCTTCGTCCAATTTGTCATATTTCATTTGACATATCCGTTTCTTTGGTAGCGTCTCTATATCTCTGATGGTATCAAACAGTGTCTTTGTGCTAATCCTAATTTCATTTGCTGTCTCCCTTGAAGCCTTTGCCCACCCGTTACATTCACCTTGAATTTTTGAGGAACCTATGAGAGCAGCATCAGCCATAATTGCATCAAAACCATAAGATGTATATAAATAAGAAAATTTAAGTTCAAATAATATCAGAAGATTTAAAAAGCCATTTTGTATAAAGAATCAAGATAAAATGGATAAAAAAAACAATAAATATAACCTTTTTCATGTTTCTGACATAATATATGCAATTTTGACAAATTGTTCTTGTGTAAATGTGCACTAGATTTTAACCAATCACAGATGTTTATTTTAGATCCTATCTTTCATAACGTTCCTTTCTTATTTGGAATAAAGTGTAGAAGTTTCAAAAAAAATGCTGCCAACCCACGACAGTTCGAAGTGATACAGATGATAAAAATGAGATTTTAGATTTTGGGATTTAATTAAAAAAATTTGCAGTCATAGACTTTATCTAAATTTAATCTGTGAGACTTCAAAGATATCTGTCAAAACTGACAGTCTTACAATTGATTCCAAATAAATTATACCAAACGAAGCTTTAGATAAATATAGATTTAAGTTTATTTTACAATATTTGTTTATGTTTTGTTATACTGAACTATGTATGCAAAAAAAAATCTCCCAAATTTATACGTATGTATCTAAATGAGACGGCGACATTTATCGGAAATTTTCGCAGATTTATTTATTGACGATCTAACCGTATCAAGAATAAAAAAATTCTAAAAAAGAAATAAACGCTGCCTTATACACACACGTGACAGTTTTGAAAAGTTCGTTAATTAATTAGCTAGCATGTGCGAAATACGTTCTCTCGTATAATACAGTCTTCGTGTATATAATATTGGTCTGCTTTAAATCTCCACTTAGCATCTCCTTAGCATCACGAACGAACCCATACATCGATAAATTCCTACTGTCAATAATTTGAATAAATAGATGCACGTCATAATATGTCAGCGTGTTCAATGATCTATTTATTTTAATTTCTATCGCAAATACGTTCGATAATATCGTCGACATATTAGGCACTAAAAGATTCATTTTATTTCGATTGTGAGATACCTAATTGATTAAGTAAATAATAGATCGGCTGACGAATCGCTGTCGTTACATCATTAAATAATTTCAAATTTAT
The DNA here is from genome assembly GCA_023690525.1 of Holotrichia oblita. Taxonomy (NCBI): domain Eukaryota; kingdom Metazoa; phylum Arthropoda; class Insecta; order Coleoptera; family Scarabaeidae; genus Holotrichia; species Holotrichia oblita. Next base: position 155,699,460 of record CM043018.1, read on the forward strand.
TTATTTATTATTTTACATTTTTTCTAGTATAAATCTTATATTATCTACCAATGCAATGTTATATCGTTTCTAGAAAATTATTACAAATTATTTATTTTATTTATTCGCACTAACAGCACAATTATTTAAATATTATATCGTCTGCTGGTGTCCTCCTCCCCCGGCGAATACATCATTAATTTAGGAGACGTTGCGATATTGTGTCGATCCGGAAAATTGTAGCTACTACGTACTCGACTTACCTTATCAGCTCGTTAACGTATCGATATTACTTCAATTAACGGAATGATATAGAAATTATATCATCCCGTTGTTAATCTAGTTAATCATCGTCGAGACATTAACACGATATTAAAATTGTATTGCAGTTGTACCTAATAATTTTACTATGGCATTGGCACCGTTGTATTCGATTTTCCTTTGAGAAGAAAATGTTTAATGTTTATTTAAAATTACATACTTTACTTACACACAAAAAAGTAATAATAAAAATTATATATATACTTATAATTTTAACAAGTAATCATACTTATATAAATATGTAGACGTACGAAAAGTACTTGAACTAAATACATCAAACGAAGGCTTCATTAACGGCGTTGCATTATTACACACTTAAGATACGATCAAAAAACTCTTATTTTAATACAAATTATCAAAACAAACTGATCGTGATGACAGTTCACAAATAAACTATGTAACCATGGCAACTACGGCGAAATATACAGGCTGTTCTATTTATGACGACTTCGAATATAGAAGGTAACGATTTAATGGACGTTTATTATGAGATATTCTATATATTATATAAATATAAGATATAAATTAGCATTAGGAGGTGTTAGACAGTCTAAAGTACCTTACGGTAACGGATTGCCGTAACGCATTTACAAATTAAATTATATCTATTTATTAGACGTCGACGATTATTAGTAATTATTGAAAATTATCTGTAACAAGTGTGGATCTCGATATGTGGCAAATACGTACCTGCACTTACACACACGTTGTTTGTAGGTGTTAAGGTTTCACTCAAGACGAACGTGATTCAGTTGCTAAAGCACAGTTTCCAAAGTTTCTGATCATCTTCAATCTAGAAAGTCAAACTGAATGAAGCTGATTTTCCATAAATATTATGAGGATTATTAAACAATCGGATTTGAGAATGTTTTCAAAATTAATGATATTAATTTTAAAAACTTATACAGGCTGTCACAGCTGACGCGGTTTCTTTGATAATTTGTTTATTTTACAGTATAGAGAAAAAAGTTTCAAATAAAAGTTGTTCCTATTTATACGATGCATAGCTAGAAAATATTTTCAAATATACAGGATGTCCCAATTATAGAAAAAGCGTATGTAACTTTATTATTTTAAATGGCTCACCCTATATATTATATTTTTTTTAGATTCTACATGATATTTTAAGTAACTTTTATTAAGACCTTCCTATACCTATGTGCTTTTGTTTTCGTGAAAATAAATATTTTATCGAAAATTTTGCAATTGCAGCGCTCTCGTTAATGAGCTGTAGGATCGAAACTAAAAAAGGTAGAAAATTTTGGTTTGCGTAAATTGATACGTCTTGAATTGCTTTACTATTTCCTATATTAACATGTACGGATCCTTTTGTTGAAATACAGTTACTGGTGCCAACATTTGGAAGCATTTAAATGCCAATAAGTCTGTTTTTTTAAATGGGACATCCTATATCTGTTTTGAGGGTTGGATGTAAAATTAAATTCTCTTTCTTTTGATATAAAAATGTACCCATTTATCTTCAACCGTTTTAGAGAAAAATTTATATTTCTTCTGCTACTGTCGAAACAAACCACTTCAATTTGCACAAAGTAGGCTACGTAATTATCAAAGAAACCGCGTCAGCTGGGACAGCCTCTATATCCTATATAAAATTGGAAATCTATTCATTTATATTTTCACGATGATAGCACTTCCGGAAATACCGGAAATTTACATCAACTTTCTTATTTCAAATAAAATGATGTATTTTTCTTTGCATTTTCGGAATCTAAACGTTCACAGGTAGAAAAGAAAGCGCAAAAAAATCAGGAGGCGATGGTTCAGACAAAAAATTCCCTCATTCTTAGAATTAGTGCGTTATATACAGGATTGTCCAAAAATTTAATTGTTTTTTAGTACAACTTCAAACTATTATAACTCGATTTTCTTCAATACAATCACCCATTTTTTTTTCAATATTTTGAAACAGGATTAAATTCTGCATCGAACTCTATTAGCATTCCCTATACCTATCTGTAATAATTTTCGAGTTATTAAGGTTTTTGTTAAAGTTTGTAGAAAATTGTGACAGTTTTCTAAATAAAATGATTTGTTTTCGACACGACAAAGTTTTAAAGATGTAGAAGGAAAAAAATGAGAGAAAAGTGAAGAAAATATTTCAATGAATTATTAAACTGTTATAGTTTTTGAGTTTTACTAATTAAAATCGTATTAAATGTTATTTTAACGTTAAATTGAAAGCACCATCTATTCACGAAGAGTCAAACTATACGTCGTGCCATAAATTGTATTTAATTGGTTTGTATAAATTCCTACTATATCTACTACGTTATATATGAAAAAATAATAGGATTTTCTATTTATAGTATTAATTTTGCAACGATATATATTTTTACAATAAGAATACTTATATATTCATCATTATATATAAATTTTTATCAAAATTGTATCGTATTGAATGTAGCCCCTTATCTCTAAAATCTCTAAAAATCTGTCATGTCAATGCACTTGAAGTCGGTCCTAACCTACAAAATTATTTTCTGACAGGTGGTTTCAAATCAGTATTAGATTAGATCTTATCCCATTTTAGTTGTGAAATCTTTAGCAATATTGGTTCGAAGATGAACGCGGAAGAAGCTGTGACAAAATCGGACTTTTTTCTTCGAGAAATTCCAAACGTAAAGATTAGGTTAGTCGATCGAATTTAACATAATACAAGCGCGCACACGTTAATATTTATATCTTTGATTTCTATTTTGTCTGTTTGCAGTTCTGCGAAGCAAAATGATAGGAAACCACCTGTCAAGGAAGAGTTGAAAGTGTTAAATTTAACTAATCATTCGCAGGAACTCATAATGGATACTCTAATCGAAATTCACGGTCCTGTAAGTATTTATAAGATAATCAAATCGTTGATTATGTTTAAAACGATGGTTTCATCGTAGAATTTCTCGTTAAATAATATTTCATCGTACGAAGATAAAGGAGACGCGTTCACCAAGAAATATTGGATGGATCGTGGAAATCTAGTAATCAAAGGGATTATGCATCATTCTAATAACGAAAATGATAATTTATGTGATATAGATAAGTTTAGGATGTTCGCTATTATGAGGCTCGAAAGGTAAATATTTAATTTCACACCTTCTTTAAATGTATTGTTAAGCACACTTTAAATTATAGTTACGGTTTTCATAAGGAGCATTGCGAGGAGGCGCTAGAATATTGCGAGGAGATAGAGGACGCCTTAGAATTGTTATATTTCAAATATTTTAACGTGAAGAAAAAAGAGAAAAATGAAGATTTCTGCGAGAAAGAACTTATGGAACATCGTAACGATGAGAAAAACGTGTTAGAATCGATTTACGAGACTGCGTTTACGGAAAAGATTAAGAATCAAGTGTGGATATTAACGTTTAAATTGAATTATTTAGTAGATCTATTTTACACGAGGAAAAAAGAGGATAGGAGTATAACGCCGCAACAGGATAAACGTAAAAAAGAGAAATGTAAGAATTTCATCCGAGGTAATTGTAAATTCGGTAATAAATGTCGATTTTCGCACGAAGAGGAAGTCGTAAAAGAAATTAATCCGGATAAACATTTATTTGATTATAATTTCGAGTTGGAAATTAGATTTCCGAACACGTCTAAATATCCGTACGAGGCACCGTTAATCTTCTTGAAAACGAATCTATTAATGCCAAAACAAATGAATCTGCATATCGCTAAGAGATTATATTCGGAGGCTGAGATATTAGCTCAAGACGGGATGGCAAGTATCTATTCGATTGCCGAGTTATTAAAAAATGATGTTGAGATAACGAATTTCATTTCTAATTGTCCGTTGCATTTTTTAAGCGCAAACGAGAAATTATTTCCGAAGGATAAAGGGAACAATATTAACGTTCCGAGATTGACACATTATAATCGAGGTAACGTTAACAAACAGAAGATTAATTTTACGCAAGAACAAGTGAGCGACGATGACCAAAGGATAGCGAAACAATTCAAGAACAAACTCAACGACGATAAATATAAATCGATGATCGATTATAGGAAACGGTTACCGGCTTGGCAGATGCGAGATGGGATATTAAGTGCGATCGAGAAATCGAAAGTTGTCGTGATCAGTGGTGAAACCGGTTGCGGTAAAAGCACACAAGTCCCCCAATTCATTCTCGATCAATGGTTGGGGGATTACAACAGAGTGGATAAGAAACATGTCGAGATCGTTTGCACCCAACCGAGGAGGATATCAGCTATTGGTGTAGCCGAAAGGGTGTCGGATGAGAGAATCGAACGGATCGGGCAAACCGTTGGGTATCAGATTCGATTAGAGAATAAAATTTCTAATTTGACGAGGTTAACTTTTTGCACGACTGGTATCCTTCTGAGGAGGTTAGAGATGGATCCTTTATTATCGAATGTTACTCATATTATTGTGGATGAGGTCCACGAAAGGAGCGTTGAAAGGTGATTAATTTATAAAATATTTATTATATACAGGGTGATTCGATAAATGTTCTATATAGGGTGATTCTTTAAATAATATTATATAAAGGGTGTTTCTTTAGTAGTGGGTGAAAATTTAATATCAATGTAAGTTTTTGTTGAGGGACGCTTTATTTTAATGATATTTTTGTTTTAGTGATTTTCTCCTGTTAATTTTAAAAGATTTATTGTTAAAAAGGACCGATTTACGTGTAATTCTAATGAGCGCGACTTTAAACGCTAATCTCTTCTCAAACTATTTCGGAAACATCCCCATCTTGGAAATCCCAGGTCGAACTTTCCCGGTAGTTCAACTGTTCTTGGAAGACATATTGGATCTGACGGATTTCGTCCTGGAAGAGAATACTCAGTACACTAGGAGGGTTAAAGGAAGCGAATACGATATCGACGCGGAAATAGCGTCATGTGACGTTTCGAGTCCGAATTGTATACCGAAAGATATAATTAAGGATGAGAATTTGACGATAGCCCAGATGTTGGCGCGGTATCAAGGTTGTAAGATTAAAACTTGTAAGAATATGTATTTAATGGATACGGAGAGAGTGAATTTGGATCTAATCGAGTCGATATTAACGTGGATCGTCTCCGGTGATCATAATTACCCGAAAACAGGCACTATTTTAATATTTTTACCGGGAATCTCCGAGATTACCGCTTTATATCAACAATTACAAGATAACCACCAATTTAATAACCGCACCGGTAATTACATGCTAGTCCCACTTCATTCTAGTTTAAGCAGCGAAGAGCAGGCTTTGGTTTTCAAGTAAGTTTTCTTTTTATTTTTGGGCGCTAAAATTAATTAATCATCTTCGATTTTATAGGAAAGTTAAAGATGGCGTCCGCAAGATCGTGATCTCAACTAACATCGCCGAAACCTCGATAACAATTGACGATTGCGTTTTCGTCATAGATTCCGGTAAAATGAAAGAGAAAGGTTACGACTCGAACCGCAACATGGAGAGTTTAGATACGGTTTGGGTGACGAAAGCTAACGCTCTACAACGAAAAGGGAGAGCCGGTAGAGTCATGTCCGGCGTCTCGATACATCTATTCACCAGCCATCGTTACGACCATCATATATTGGGACAACCAGTGCCTGAGATCAAACGAGTACCGCTCGAACAGCTGATTTTACACATAAAAATTTTACCCAATTTCAATAATAGAAGTCCCGAAGATGTACTGGGCGCTGTCCTCGAAACTCCCACCCCGGAAAGCGTCGAGTCGTCCGTTACCCGGTTGCAATACGTGGGCGCTTTAGATAAGGATATAAATCTCACCCCGCTCGGTCATCATTTAGCTACGCTTCCGGTCGACGTCAAGGTCGGGAAGTTGATGCTGTACGGGGCGATTTTCGGTTGTGTCGATTCCGCGTTGACGATAGCCGCCTGTTTGAGTCATAAGAGTCCGTTCACTTCGCCGTTCGGTAAGAAGGATAAGGTCGATGCTAAGAAGAAGGAGTTCTCGCACGGTTATAGCGATCAACTTACGACGTTAAACGCTTACAAGGTAAATTTGAAATTTATATATATATTTCTACTTTTACAATTATCAGTGCCGTAACCTTGAAAAATATTTTGACAGCTGTCAAATTATAAAAACTGCCATTTTTCACAGCTGCAGCATCTGTTATTTGCTTTTGGAACTTGAATTCTTACTTTTCTTGTCGAGCACAACAGTTAAAATATTTTCCCAGATGTTAAATGACAAAAGTAGCATTTTTAAGATTTGACAGCTGTCAAGTTGTAAAAATTACTTTCCACAATTTCGACGCTTGCTTTCGAAACCTGTTAAACTGTAAAAGAACTTGATTTCTTACTTTTCTTGTCGAGTGAAATAACTGAAACATTTTCCTATCTATCAAATTATAAAAGCAGCGTTTTTGAGATTTGACAGCTGTCAAATTGTAAGATCAATAATTCTTTTACAGATTTCTGAATCTTTCAAATTGTAAATAAAACAGGTTTTGCGGTTTTAACGGGTGTAACTATTAATCCATTTTTACAGCTGTCAAACAAAACATATTTAACAACTATTAAAAGGTAAAAATAAAGTTGACAGCTGTAAAGATGTAAAAAAAAAATTGTTCTTTTACTGTTTTCGCGTCTGTCAAGTTATAAAGTAGAATTTTGTAGATTTATGTTTACGGTTTTAAAAGGGTGCAACTGCCACAATATTTTCGTAGCTGTCAAATTATCCGAATAGAATTTTTTAGATTTGACAAATATAACCGTCAAAATAAAATTGTTGTGACAAGTAATGTATAAAAGTTTTTGCTGCGGTTTTAACCGGTGTCACAGAGTCTGTTTTTTTTTATTTGACAATTGTAACTGTCAAAATAGCTACGTCTGACAGCTGTAAAATTGTAAAAATCAGTTATGTTTTACGATTTTAATAGAGGTAACACTGTCAAAACCTTTTTTCTTATCTGTCAAATAACGAAAGCAGTGTTTTTATAGGTGTAACATTCGACGAAATACATTTGACAGCTGTCAGATTGTAAAAACTGGTCTTTTTTAATAGCTGCAACATCTGTTATTTGCTTTTGAAACTTGATTTCTTACTTTTCTGGTCGAGCGAAACAGTTAAATATTTTCCCAGCTGTTTATGATTTGACAGCTGTCAAATTGTAAGATTAGTATGTTTTTACAGTTTTCTGAATTCTTCAAATTGTAAATAAAACAGGTTTTGCGGTTTTAACAGGTATAACTATTAATCCATTTTTACAGCTGTCAAACTAGAAACATGCTTAAGCTTTAACAACTATTTTAAAGGTAAAAATACACTTGACAGCTGTAAAAATGGTAAAATCAGTTATTTTTTTACAGTCCTAATAACGATGACAGTTGTAAAATTGTAAAAAAAAAATGTTTTTTTACGGTTATAGCTGGTGTAAGTGTCAAAAACAACACGTTTTCGCATCTGTCAAGTTCTAAAGCAATATTTTGTAGATTTAACTTAATAGTTGTACCCGTCCAAACATTTCTGATTACCATGAAATTATTTTCTATGGTTTTTAAAGGGTGTAATTGTCAAAATATTTTCGTAGCTGTCAAATTATCCGAATAGAATTTTTTAGATTTGATAAATATTGACGGTTATAGTCAAAATAAAGTTGTTGTGACAAGTAATGTATAAAAGTTTTTGCGACGGTTTTTAACTGTCATACAGTCTTGTTTTTTATTTGACAATTATAACTGTCAAAATAACTACGTCTGACAGCTGTAAAATTTTAAAATCTGTTATTTTTTACGATTTTAATAGGTGTAATACTGTCAAAACATTTTTATACTTAACTCTCAAATGACAAAGAAAGCATCTTTTAAGTTTTGATAAGTGTAACTGTCAAAATATTTCAAACGGCCGTAGAATTGTAAAAACCAGTTATTTTTTTTACAGTTCTAATGGAAACATTTTTTCACATCTGTCAAATAACGAAAGCAGTGTTTTTATAGGTTTAGCATTCGACGAAATACTTTGACAGCTGTCAGATTGTAAGAACGGCCGTTTTCATAGTATAAACAGGTGTAACTGTCAACAATACTTTTATAAATTCCAAAAATAATAATTTTTTTAGGTTTGACGGTTATGAACGTCAAAATATTGCAAACAGTTGCAAAGTTATAAAATCATTTAGGTTTTGCGGTTTTAATTGTTGCGTCAAAAAATATTTCTGACAGCTGTCAGATTGTAAAAAACAGCTGTTTTAGTGGTTTTGACAGGTGTAACTGTCAACATATTTTTAGATCTGTCAAATTATTAATTAATTAATCTTCTAATAGTTGTGTAAAAAATATTTCTGAAGCTGTCATATTGTAAAAACAGTTGTTTTTGTGGTTTTGACAGGTGCAACTGTCAACGCATTTTTAAATCTGTCAAATTATTAATTAATTAATCCTCTAATAGTTGTGTCGAAAAATATATTTCTGACAGCTGTCAGATTGTAAAAACAGCTGTTTTTGTGGTTTTGACAGGTGTAACTGTCAACGCATTTTTAAATCTGTCAAATTATTAATTAATTAATCCTCTAATAGTTCTGTCTTATATTTCTGACAGCTGTCAGATTGTAAAAACAGTTGTTTTTGTGGTTTTGAATCTTCAACGCATTTTTAAATCTGTTAAATTATCAATTAATTAATCCTCTAATAGTTGTGTCGAAAAATATATTTGTGAAGCTGTCATATTGTATTGTTTTTGTTTTGACAGGTGTAACTGTCAACGCATTTTTAAATCTGTCAAATTATTAATTAATTAATCCTCTAATAGTTGTGTCTGAAAATATATTTCTGACAGCTGTCAGATTGTAAAAACAGCTGTTTTTGTGGTTTTGACAGGTGTAACTGTCAACGCATTTTTAAATCTGTCAAATTATTAATTAATTAATCCTCTAATAGTTGTGTCGAAAAATATATTTCTGACAGCTGTCAGATTGTAAAAACAGCTGTTTTTGTGGTTTTGACAGGTGTAACTGTCAACGCATTTTTAAATCTGTCAAATTATTAATTAATTAATCCTCTAATAGTTGTGTCTAAAAATATATTTCTGACAGCTGTCAGATTGTAAAAACAGCTGTTTTTGTGGTTTTGACAGGTGTAACTGTCAACACATTTTTAAATCTGTCAAATTATTAATTAATTAATCCTCTAATAGTTGTGTCAAAAATATTTCAGGCAGCTGTTGGATTGTAAAAACAGCTAAATCATATCTGTTTCAGAGATGGTTAACGGCCCATAAGAAAAGCTATTTCGCAGGTCAAAATTTCGCTAACGAAAACTATCTGTCACACAAAACTCTTCTAACGTTAGCCGATATCAAACATCAATATTTAGAACTGTTGGTCAGTATAGATTTCGTCCCGGTGAATTTGAGGTCGAGGAAGAAACCGGGTGACGATCAAGTGTTATCGTTAACCGGCGCTGAAGTAAGTTACGTCTAATTTAATCTTAAAAAAATATTAAAAATATTTAATTAATAGTTTAATAAAAACGGCGATAACGTCCGATTATTATCGGCTATATTATGCGCGGCACTTTACCCAAACATCGTCATAATTTCGACGCCGGAGAAATCATTTTTAAACAGTGCAGCGGGAGCTGTACCGAAACAACTCGACGCTAAAGAATTACGTTTCAAGACGAAGCACGAACAAGTGTTCCTCCATCCCAGTTCCGTGTTATATACGATTTCCCAGTTTCCTAGTCCGTATCTAGTATATCAGGAGAAGGTGAAAACCAGTAAGATATACGTTAGGGATTGTTCAATGATACCTGTGATATCCATGATATTATTTTCCGGTTTCGACGTGCATATTAACGTTCATAACGGCGCTACTTACATCGTCCTGGATGACGGTTGGATCGTCTTTAAAGTCGAGGAGCATAAGGTATTAATAAATTCAATATTAGAATAATTAATATTGATTGATTGATTGATTTACAGATCGCTGAGATGATGAAAATGTTACGTTTAGAATTGGTGACCCTCTTAGAGGAGAAGATCGGCGATCCGTTGCTGAATCTAATGCATAGTTCGAAAGGTGAAAGGATAATTTCGACAATATTACATTTAGTTTCAAATGAATGATGAGTTTTTCAATATTTTTCTATATAAATGTAAATATTGTGTAGGATTTTAATTTATTTGATATATATATATTAATATAAATCTACATTACTGTCTACCAAATGAGTCAAATTTGAAAGAAGAAATGTAAATAAAAACGAACATATTAATTCGATTTGTTTTATTTCCGATTCCTCATTTTTAAAGGGTATTATAGTGCACATTATTGCCACCAGATGACAGGATTAGCAATTGAAAAATGACATTACTCGAAAAACGTATCCATGGCAACAGAATCAAATATGTATTCTAGTTCCATTTGAAGTTAATACGGATATAATACAATGCTGTTCAATAAAATTGCGTCTTTTATTCGCTTATATCGATGTTATTTTATCTGCGTGGAATTTTAAAAGTTAAATGATGTCTTCATTACCGATATTAGTTGACGAAATGATGCGATAATTAATCCATTATAGAAACTGAAAGTCTAATTCGAATAATCGCATATTTAAGTGTAGGTAGATACGTCAGTTTATTGGACAGCACTGTATATACATTTAAATTTTGTGTTTAGTGTTTTTGTATTGTGCTGCAGCTGCTTTTACCGTTCCATCTTTGATCTTTTATTCCAAATATATGTGCGGGATATATTTGAATGGTTTCCTGGAAAGATGTACTCGTACCGAGATCCTCATCGATGTTAAGTGATTTCTTATCAAACGGTAAGTCTTATGTTTTCTATTCTAGATATATAAAATAGAGTTTAGTTATTTGCGAACTTTGAAAATATTTTTTACGACGCTTAAATACATAGTAATACAGAAATTTTTGTATTCCATATGGTTTCTAATATAAAACGTCAATTTTGACAAATTATAAATGAATGTTCGTTTTTTTAAATCAAAATTTTCCATTAAATGGTTGTTAAAATTAAAATTTTTACGAAATTTTATTAAAATTAATGCTACTCTTACAACTAATTTTAGCGCCATCTTATAGAAGGTAGTCGTTTTAATTATTTCGTACTACATAAATAGATATAGACATCTGCAATATCGACAGTTGACATTTTAGAAAAGTCTGTTCTATTAGTTTATGATTTTATCTATTTATTATTGAATTAATAAGCATTCCGTTTTAAAAACAATCATGATAAATGTTATATGTTTAATTATTATTATTATTAAGTTTACAGGATAAAGTATACATGGTGATTCAAAAAGAATGACCACATAGGCGTCCCAATAAACACTTAAGAATGGGCGCTAAAGTTGTCAAAAAATTTATACCACGATTGAAAAAATAACGCTTAATATAGTAGAAAAAGTAGTATAAATACAAATAATATTATAATAAGTGTTAGAAATGACTATTAAATACTCTTATTAATATATTTATGCGGATATTTTTTATTTTTCTAACAATAACGTCTGTTTATTCTTCTAAATTATTTAATCGATTTTCAACAATTTTGTTTCTTTAAATATTCTAAAAAGAAGAAAATCTAATGGTGTTAAATCAAGTGAATGTTCTAACCACATTCCTCCTTATTGCTTTCAAATAATATCTTCTAAGAAATAGTTAAAACTCAACTGAATTTGAAATCTACAAAATTATAGTTAACGTTTTCTTATTTCGTGTTGAGTAGGCTTTAGTGTAATTTTAAGGAGTGTGAGCTCGTCAGATACAAATAAACCATCGCTAACGCCAACACCGCAACGTTTGATTAATTACTCCCAACCCAATGCACTCTCGAAACACGTGTTCTTCCGTGTAATTAATCAAACATTGTGGTGTTGGCCTTAACGATGGTTTATCTATATATTGGGTAAGCTTAAGCAAAAATCATTTTTATTTGACTTATATTGATCTAAGAATGATTCATTTCGTGTACTTTCAATTCAAACACATCATGTTATTGATAATCAATCTCTTAAAGAAATGCTAATTTTCCTGAAGAACTGTCTTTTTCTCATTGTCATTGTCAAGTTTTAACAAACTAAAGCTTGCTAAAAAAATTAGTAATTATCCAGCTTGAATCAGAATCTAATTCCAGGGATCCGATGGCACTCCAACTATCATTTCTAAGTTTATTTTGGTGGCCATTAGAACGCCTTGCTCGATGCTAATGCATCAATTCACTTGTTTTATTTCCCTTTTCGGCCACAATTTTTGGGGGGCATTTGTTGGCGCGGTACTCAAATACACAATAAATATGTAAATATTTAAATCGACGCTTAATTATGTACCGGGTTGTCCAACTAAGAATGTCGTTCGGCCATATCTCGGGAACGGTTTACAGTACAGCTTTGGGAGAAAATATTACTGACTAAAGTCACCTCGAGAAACATCTAAAAATTATTTTGAAAAGCGTAGGATGACCGCTAGAGGGCGTAACTGATCACCAAAAAATTTCATTCTTATTTTACGACAAATTTACCAACTTAAGTAATTTTGCAATTTTTGGTGATCAGTTACGCCCTCTAGCGGTCATCCTACGCTTTTCTAAATAATTTGCAGATGTTTCCCGGAGTCACTTCAATCAATAATATCTTTTTCCCAAAACTGTACTGTAAACCGTTCCTGAGATATGGCCGAGCGACATTCTTAGTTGGCCACCCGGTACATAGATGCAATCCTGCTTCTTTTATTTGCAAATTCCACCCCGGCTATGCGTATTCGATTATATATGCGTCCGCTTACAATATTTCATCCGGATTGATATTTTATGCGATAAAGGCGTTTTAGGTTAATGAAAAGACGTCAGTCGCATCTCTAATTGACGATCCTATAAATTAACACAGTTAAAAGATTAATAGCTGCGCTAAATTGCATTCGAGTCTCTCCGGGGGCGAATTATTACACCATATACACGAATCGAATCGCTCGATGTGCGTTTATTGATAAATACGGGGCGGTACTTCATCGCAATAATTTCAATTAATGACAATTAATTTTGACAGTTATAAATGTCAACTTGACAGGTGTTGACAATTATCGAACGTGAGCAATTTAATCTGTCAGAAATTTTGACAATTTTACAACTATCAGATATGTTTAGACAGCAGCACAGCTTAAAAAAATGTTTTTACAATTTGACAGCTGTCATAAATATTATTTAAAAAATTAGCAGTGTCAAACATAACCGTTTTTATAATAATGTGCAACAAATTTGTCGTTAATTCCTCCCTTACCGAATTTAACACTATAAGCATTCTACACCAGCCTTTCCGATCCTTATTCATTCGGCGCCGAGAAGAAGATCAACGCGAGAAGAAGGAAGACAAAAAAAAACATACTGAATCATATTAGAAATATTTCATTCACGCTACAGGCGGCCGCTGATTCGAATTCAAGGCGCGTCTGCTAATAAGAGGAAAGGGGCCCCCGCCTACGAGGAACGAACCGGGTACCGGGGGTACGTACTTAGAGAGAAAGTTCATCGCGGAAAAACGTAGTAGGGTTTCCGTTTCATAAAATATCATCGGGAGGATTATATGGAAACCCGTCAAGTTGTGCGAGGTCCCGATTTCGAATATGCCCCCGCGATTTAATCTTTGACGTTTCTCGCCGCCGCCGCCGTCGTAGTTCAATTTAGCCTCGTTGAACTTCATCCGGTGAGTCCGGGAGTCATTTCTTCACTTCCTCGTTCTTTGTGGAAGGCTTAAGTAAATAATATTATATATATACAGGGTGTAACAGGACGAGCTTACGTTAGCCGTATCCCAGCAATTAAGCAAGTGCTATATTTGTAAATTTGCAGAGTTATTTTAGGCATGGGGGCAAACTTTTAGAAAATATTAGTACATATTTTCTATTTCCGGTTTCGCCGGAAGCACGATCAACTTCATTTTTTTTAAATGGATTACCCAATTTTTTTTCAAACAATTGAATTCAGCAACAAATTTGGCGTAAACGTTACCGTTTTATAGCTAACTTGATTTTTATGAAAATTTTATCAAATTGCATCGTAGTACTTAGTGACGTATTTCTTCGGTATGCAGAAGAGTTGATGAATGATTATTGGAAGTTAGAGAGCTACTAAGATGGGCTATTGAAAATTATTTTCACTTGTGTGCAAATACTATACAGGGTGTTAGTATTTACCGACCTAATATGTTAAATTTCAAACACTAATAACTTCGTAATTTTAAATGGAACACCCTGTATATTTTTATCGCATACGGTAGAAAATTAAATTCTTTATCAAATGATATCACATTTCTCTATACCTAAAATGAATATTTTAGGAGCTATTCGCAAAATATGTGAATGTATTCAGAAACTTCGTGTGAGCGCTAAAGGTGGCTATGAAAATTCGTCACAGTTTTAGCGTAATGTCTAATTGTCTAATGACAGTTTGATAGCGAGTTAATAAACTTCCTAGTATATCACACAGTTCCTAACCTAGTATACGAAAATGTCACGTTTACGATTGACAAATCAGGATTACCTGAATTTATTGATGATTTATGGAGAGTCCGGAAAAATTTTAAGTCGAACATGTGCTTTATTTCGACAAAGGTATCCGGACAGGCCAATTCCATCTAAAGATGTAGTGCGACGGTTAATTAAAAATTGTTTAGAACATGGACAGTTTAGGCCAAAATTTAATTAAAAAAAAAATTGATGACGAAGTAGTTGAAATTGGTGTTATGGGATATTTCTATACCAACCCCACTGCATCTCTTCGAGAAGCAGCGACAACTTCAACAATGTCCATTCAAAGAGTACTAAAAAGATATAAATGGAGACCATTTTCATACCAGCAGGTACACCACCAAGACGCAGGATTTCTTAAATAGGGTCAACTTTTGTGAATTCTTCACCATAGCTTGTCAGGACGACGAAAATTTTACGAAGAAAATCATTTAGACTGACGAAGCTAAATTTACCAAAAATGGCCTCTTTAATAAACATATCAGTCGTTTTTGGGCATCCGAAAATCCCCATGTAACGAGAGAAAGGGGATATCAGGAAAGTTGGCAATTTAATGTTTTTTGCGTTATAAAAAATAATCGCATACTTTGTCTACATTTTTATAACGAAAATTTAAATGGGGAAAGGTATTTAGATATATTGCGCAATATTGTGGAAGAAGAACTTGATACACTGCCTATTATCGAATCAAATACTGCGTGGTATCAAATGGATGGTGCACCGGCTCACAGAGCAAGAGATGTAGACTTATTCTTGGAGAGGTTATTTGACGGAAAGTTTATTGCAAACGCAGGTCCATACTTGTGGCCTCCACGTTCACCAGACTTGACCCCTATGGATTTTTTCCTTTGGGGCTATGTTAAGGACAAAGTTTACAGTACTCCGGTGACAACTGCAGAGGAAACAAAAGAAAGAATACGAGGAGCACTAAATTCATTAACAGAAGCGCAAATACAAAAGGTCACTAGTAGTCAAATGCTAAAACGAATTAATAAATGGTTGGAACTGAATGGGGCTAATTTTGAACAAAATTTGAATTAATTTATTACTTTTTAATACCTTATTTATTCATTCTTAACATAGTTTTCTTTAATAGTATCTTGGTTACGAAATAAATTTTACTATTCTGTTTCTTTTTTACTCGAAAAATATATTTGTTTTTTATTTCTTTATTAACATGCTATCGAACTGTTATTAGAAAATTAGACATTACGATAAAACTATGACGAATTTTCATAGCCACCTTTAGCGCTCACGCGAAGTTTCTGAATACATTCACATAATTTGCAAATAGCTCCTAAAATATTCATTTTAGGTATAGGGAAATGTAATATCACTTGATGAAGAATTTAATTTTCCACTGTCTGCGGTAAAAATATACAGGGTGTTCCATTTAAAATTACGAAGTTATTAGTGTTTGAAATTTAACATATTAGGTCGGTAAATACTAACACCCTGTATAGTATTTGCACACAAGTGAAAATAATTTTCAATAGCCCATCTTAGTAGCTCTCTAAGTTCCAATAATCATTCATCAAGTCTTCTGCATACCGAAGAAATACGTCACTAAGTACTACGATGCAATTTGAGAACATTTTCATAAAAATCAAGTTAGCTATAAAACGGTAACGTTTACACCAGTCGAAATAAATGATCTATACGCCAAATTTGTTGCTGAATTCAATTGTTTGAAAAAAAGTTGGGTAATCCATTTAAAAAAATGAAGTTGATTGTGCTTCCGGCGAAACCGGAAATAGAAAATATGTACTAATATTTGCCCCCATGCCCAAAATAACTATGCAAATTTATAAATATGGAATTTGCTTAGTTGCTGAGATACGGCTAACGTAAGCTCGTCCTGTTACACCCTGTATACAGGGTGATTAGTGAGAATGGCCTATTAAAAGTATTATACTATACAAACGGAACGGAATTTTAAAACAAAATTTTGTAGTCGGATATGGTTGAATATGAACTATCACGTGAAAATATGTTTGAATAAGTATCACTTCCGGTTAACCGGAAGTGGGCGTCAACTTCGATCTTTGAAATAGCATGCTATAAAATAAATTACAAATTCAGCTTCTATGATAAATTCTACACATATTTCATATATCATACCCTATACCTAAATACCATTCCTTTTGAGTTATTCGCAATTAAAGAAAAAAAGTGACAGATACCGATCTTACTTTATAGGGATATTACGTCACGTAGGAGTAAAAGAGACAAATGAAATTTTGCATACGCACAGCTGATATTGTGTAGTTACACAACATTTGAAGTTCTTCTCTGTAACATTATACAGGGTGTTGAAAAAGTTAGTTGCTTATAAATAAGCTCAATCTGCAGAAAGTAGATTTTTTTAAATTGAAAGATACATTTTTTCATAGATATTCTGATTCTACGAAATATTCCCTTTTAATCCGTATTAGGTGTTCCTATACCTAAAATGGAAGGTGTATAAGTTATAACGATTTAATTAGCCTCCGTACCTAAAATGCTCAGATATGTCAATTTACTGGTTATAGTTAAGTTGTTGCCATTTTTATGAAAAGCCAATTAACAAAAAAATCTCACTGAATTTTGTAAGTACCTTTTAAAAATGTATGGTAACATGTATAGCTTTGAACCTGACCAATTTTATTGAGACTGCAATTCCCATTCAATTATATTATTTACTATATATACAGGGTTTCCACGGCCGAGTGGGACATAGGGAGAATACATGTAAAATCAGTTTTCGGTGAATATTATCTCCCTAATACTACTTTATCCAAATTTAAGTGCCGAATATTATAATTGGGTTAACAATGAACATTTCCACAATCAGAGTACAAAGAAAGTCATTTTAATAAAGCCAAAAAAATTATTATTTTTAAACCTATTGTACCTGAATTCCTAATAAGGCTTTTAACACGTTAGTTAGTGCAAGCGGCCGTGGCGCAGACGTTCACGCGACGCCTTAATAACGCAAGGCACACATTGTTTGGGGTTCGAATCCGAGAAATGAATTTATTTATTTTTTTTTTTATCTTGATTAAGTTTTGTTGTTTATTTTGACAAATGATTCGTCGTTAGTAACAATTAAAAATCGAATAATATAATAGCACGTGATCATTTTTGTTATTGTAAAAATCATTCATTATTATATTTTTGTAGTGTTATTGCATTTGTAGCATTATTGTTGGAGATAAAAAATAAAACTAATCTGCCGGGATTCGAACCCTAAAGAATTTGTGCATTTGCGATATTAAGCCGTCGCACAAACCATTACGCCACGGACTCTTGCACTAACTCACGTATTAAAAGCCTTATTAGGAATTCACGAACAATAGATTTAAAAATAATAATTTTTTGGCTTTATTAAAATGCCTTTCTTTGTACTATGATTGTGGAGATGTTCATTGTTAACCCAGTTATAATATGCGGCCCTTAATTTTCAATGAAAATGTTCACCGAAAACCGATTTTATATGTATTCTCCCTATGTCCCACTTGGCTGTGCGAGGATGGTAGATTAGGGCTTTATTATTACAGTTAGAGAAAAGTATTTTAGACAAAAGTTGTAGCCACTCCTAAAATACACATTCTAAAATTATTCTCAACTATACAGAGTGTTGTGTAAATGAGTGACGATACAAACTTGTGCTTTTTTAAATGTGTGTCTCAACATGTCCAACTTTGTGGAGACACCGAGACGAAATCTGAAAGAATTTTTGAGATCTGTTTAGACAAGAAGTTTTCAACTTTCGTTAAGTTTAATAATCTACAATCATTTTATTTATTTTTAAATAACGGAAATTACAGCAATAACAAACGTAAAATTAACATTTACGCTGTTTTTTTTTTATAGAACACGCTCTATATTATCTTCTAAATTAAAGTATTTTATCTACTTACATTTTATCTACACATCTAGTATTCTATAACTTATGGTAGTAATTGTTATTATTAATACATTCTAAATATAAATGAAAAAAATAATTTAAGTTGCTGTCAGCTTTAATTATTAATAATAACAAATTATTACAACATATTCAAAAAACAAAAAATAATATTTATTAGATTAACGCAAAATCTAATAAATAATACTAATATTTATAGCAGATGCTCAAAAATTCCACCATCAATACAATTTCAAACGTGTTTGAATTCTAATTTAGTTAACTCATCATTATTAGATAGTACTGTGGTACTTGATTGATTGTTTCTTGCGCTTAAAATGCTATAGGTAAAGATGTTGCCATGGCAACCAAAAAACAATCGCTTTATTAAAGTATATTTGATAATCTGTCAGTTTGACAGTTGTCAACCTATTTTACATGATCATATTTTCGCGCCAAAACAAAATTACAGATTGTAAAACATAAAATTTAATGAAAGTACCTACGAGCATCAAGCAGAATTAATTCTGTCCCAACCTGTCTAACCGTCATTTTGGGTCTAAATTGCACTTCTCTCTCTAACACAAGTTCATTACCTATTGCGGTTTTTTATATGTTTATATCCCGTTTCGGAAAGCGAGAGACAAAATTCTGAACAGACCCAAATTACACTAATTTCTTATTGATTATAAAATATTTTGACATTGTTTATATCAGATTTTGCTAATTATTTTGTTGTTGTAATTTGGACTACTCCATTTAGTCTCTCTCGTTTTGAAACGAGATATAGTGACTTTAATTTTCACGACACTTGGTACAAGCACAACTCTAAAGATGACGCTTGATAAACAGTCCCGTACAAT
This sequence comes from Holotrichia oblita, assembly GCA_023690525.1. Classification (NCBI taxonomy): domain Eukaryota; kingdom Metazoa; phylum Arthropoda; class Insecta; order Coleoptera; family Scarabaeidae; genus Holotrichia; species Holotrichia oblita. The sequence goes on from CM043018.1 coordinate 155,718,993, forward strand.
GAAAGGACGTACACGTTCTTTTGCTAAATTTGATATCTACTTTATAAGTATGAAGACGGTTTATTTTTACCATATTTTAAAGGTTAGATAATGCTTTCATTATTGACATCAGTTGTCGAAATGACTTGATTGAATTATTTTGACGCGATATGATAAATTGAAATGTCCAAACGTATTATACATATTTCTATTTAATCCAGGTAACTATGGAAACCAAGAGTCTGATTTGAACAATCATACATTAATAATATACTCCAGTTTATTGCATGAAATTACTATTTACTATCACTGTAGTCTCATTATCACTGATATATGGGACTGGCCTTTACGATTTTGATGTTATTATGGTGCTAATATCATTGTGCATTATCTGTCAAGGTGACAGATATGTTTGACAATCGATATGACAGATCGAGAAACATATTACAAAGCAAACAATAATGAGGACGCTACTGATTGTTACCAACCGGTCAGAGCTAAATATACCTACGTAGTTAAGTCAAACACAGCGAATTGAAATTAGATATTTTAATCTACTATTCAAAGCAGAAAAAGTTAATTATACAGTAGCTACTATTACTACGTCTTTACTGCTTACCTAAGCTGGCGCATCCACTTTCTATTAAAAATTAATCCGAAGGGTGGCGATATAATTCAATTGCCACTGTCCTCCTTTTTTTGTCAAATATAGTCAGGAGCGTAGGACGATAGCTGTTCGAGATTCAAGTTGTATAATCCGCACATCTTAATTGCAGGTGATAATGAATGAAAAAGACTGAAAGGGACGTTAATGACTTCAATTTACTACCCTGGAGGGGGAGTGGGTGAATTTACACCGGCGAATTAGTGCGATTCATCTAATCCCCACACCCTATTCGCAAAACCGTGTCCAACTCGATATATATAGGTACACACCTCTATTTAAATAGGCTACCTACCTATTTCCGCGTTGCAGGTAAACTTTTTTTTGTGCTACGAAATTTATCGCTTGAGCTTGAAAATCGAGCATCGCGAATAAAGTTTTAAATGCAAATAATTCGCGTATTCGAAGAAGATAGAAAAGTTCCAATCCAAAAATCTCTTCGAACTATAGAAATCTACATAATATAGGTACCTATGTGGTAGTTTAATCGAATCCCGATATTTCCAGTTTCCCACACGTATAGGCGGCGATAATGCAGTTACTGCAAACAACACCAGACAAAAGTAAACGACGAACTATAGTGAAGTTAGCTGCGATGATCGTAAACCCTTTAAAATTCTAAGTGATCTGGAACACAAACTGAAACTCTCGTATATATGTTATTTGCATGACTGCAAAAGGAATACATTACTGGATAAAAAGCGTAACATAGACGTTGTGTTAGCTCCGAAGACGACGCGGACGGTGAAGGAGAGAAGGAAAAAAAAGGTCACGATAGAAGAAAGAGACGCTAAAGTATATATATAGGGAGATAAGAAAAAAGCTTTTAAAAGCTTTGAATTTCTGTCGTGACAACATTCGAAGTTATATTAGGTCCATTGAACTTGAAAATTTGACGGGAACTGAAGAGGGATTTCATTATCATACGCTGCTTGTATTGCGTTCTTACCTACGATATATACAGGGTGTGGCATCTTCTTGGGATCGCCTGATTGTGGCTTTGGTATTTATTTTATCGAAAAATGTTCTTAGTCAAAGATGTCTAGAATGAAGTTCTCTATAGCAACAGATTACTTTGTTTTTTTTTTTAAATGGAACACCCTATATATTATTGCATTTTTGGATTACTTGATGTAATATAAGGTAATTTTAATTAACATATCTACACTAAAACCCATCAGTTTTCGAGATATTCTGTTTCGAAAGGAAGAAAATGAGTTTACTCAGAGTACTTAAAAAATTAATCTAGCCTTTCCTAATAATTGTTTTGAAACTAATCGTGGGTATTATTATAATGATACCTCAAGCTTTATTTTCTATAGTAAACATTCATTATATATTACGCTGGGTGTTTTGTAATGGAACTCAAAATTAAATACCTTCAAACGACTAAAACTCGTTTATGTCAAATGGAACACCCTGTATATTTTATGCTAACTATTGCAGATTTTACTGCAGAGTATGTTAATTAAAATTACCTTATATTACAACAAGGAATTCAAATGCAATTATATATAGGGTGTTTCATTAAAAAAAAAAAAAGTAAGTAACCTATCGTAGAGACAAAAATGAACACCCTGTATATGTACATTTATTTGTAATATTATACACGATGTTTCATAATATCTGCTTCTGGACTTCAAAAATTTGAAAAAAAGTTCCCATCAACTTACCCTCTAAAATGCACCGTTTTCGAAATACAGGGTGTTGAAATTTAATTAAAAAAAATTCGTTTTTTGGAAATATCTCCGCAACCGTTTATCGTAAAAAATAACAGCTTTTGTAACCATTTTCTACTTATAATAAGCTAAGTTGTGTGCGAGAAAATCTTGCTTTTAAATCATAATTGGTGAAGATTTTGAAGGGGTAGTGGTTGTTTTTCTCCCCAACTTCTACGCCACCGGTTACAAAAGCTGTTTTCTTTATGATAAACGGTTCCGCAGATATTTCCAAAAAACGATTTTTTTAATTAAATTTCAACACCCTGTATCTCGAAAATGGTGCATTTTAGAAGGTAAGTTGGCAATTAAGAGAGATAGAGCCGAAATCTCTTCGGTACAAGACTCAGGACGCCGAGTACAATCTGTTCCACCCTTCAGAGTTTAAAAATTCAACAAATGCCCGGCTAGCAAATTTGTCGGTTTTTTCGAAATATCTCGGCAATTAAGAGAGATAGAGCCGAAATCTCTTCGGTACAAGACTCAGGACGCCGAGTACAATCTGTTCCACCCTTCAGAGTTTAAAAATTCGACAAATGCCCGGCTAGCAAATTTGTCGGTTTTTTCGAAATATCTCGGCAATTAAGAGAGATAGAGCCGAAATCTCTTCGGTACAAGACTCAGGACGCCGAGTACAATCTGTTCCATCCTTCAGAGTTTAAAAATTCAACAAATGCCCGGCTAGCAAATTTGTCGGTTTTTTCGAAATATCTCGGCAATTAAGAGAGATAGAGCCGAAATCTCTTCGGTACAAGACTCAGGACGCCGAGTACAATCTGTTCCACCCTTCAGAGTTTAAAAATTCAACAAATGCCCGGCTAGCAAATTTGTCGGTTTTTTCGAAATATCTCGGCAATTAAGAGAGATAGAGCCGAAATCTCTTCGGTACAAGACTCAGGACGCCGAGTACAATCTGTTCCACCCTTCAGAGTTTAAAAATTCGACAAATGCCCGGCTAGCAAATTTGTCGGTTTTTCGAAATATCTCGGCAATTAAGAGAGATAGAGCCGAAATCTCTTCGGTACAAGACTCAGGACGCCGAGTACAATCTGTTCCACCCTTCAGAGTTTAAAAATTCAACAAATGCACCGGCTAGCAAATTTGTCGGTTTTTCGAAATATCTCGGCAATTAAGAGAGATAGAGCCGAAATCTCTTCGGTACAAGACTCAGGACGCCGAGTACAATCTGTTCCACCCTTCAGAGTTTAAAAATTCAACAAATGCCCGGCTAGCAAATTTCTCGGTTTTTTCGAAATATCTCGGCAATTAAGAGAGATAGAGCCGAAATCTCTTCGGTACAAGACTCAGGACGCCGAGTACAATCTGTTCCACCCTTCAGAGTTTAAAAATTCAACAAATGCCCGGCTAGCAAATTTGTCGGTTTTTTCGAAATATCTCGGCAATTAAGAGAGATAGAGCCGAAATCTCTTCGGTACAAGACTCAGGACGCCGAGTACAATCTGTTCCACCCTTCAGAGTTTAAAAATTCAACAAATGCCCGGCTAGCAAATTTGTCGGTTTTTCGAAATATCTCGGCAATTAAGAGAGATAGAGCCGAAATCTCTTCGGTACAAGACTCAGGACGCCGAGTACAATCTGTTCCACCCTTCAGAGTTTAAAAATTCGACAAATGCCCGGCTAGCAAATTTCTCGGTTTTTTCGAAATATCTCGGCAATTATGAGAGATAGAGCCGAAATCTCTTCGGTACAAGACTCAGGACGCCGAGTACAATCTGTTCCACCCTTCAGAGTTTAAAAATTCAACAAATGCCCGGCTAGCAAATTTCTCGGTTTTTGCGAAATATCTCGGCAATTAAGAGAGATAGAGCCGAAATCTCTTCGGTACAAGACTCAGGACGCCGAGTACAATCTGTTCCACCCTTCAGAGTTTAAAAATTCAACAAATGCCCGGCTAGCAAATTTGTCGGTTTTTCGAAATATCTCGGCAATTAAGAGAGATAGAGCCGAAATCTCTTCGGTACAAGACTCAGGACGCCGAGTACAATCTGTTCCACCCTTCAGAGTTTAAAAATTCAACAAATGCCCGGCTAGCAAATTTCTCGGTTTTTTCGAAATATCTCGGCAATTAAGAGAGATAGAGCCGAAATCTCTTCGGTACAAGACTCAGGACGCCGAGTACAATCTGTTCCACCCTTCAGAGTTTAAAAATTCGACAAATGCCCGGCTAGCAAATTTCTCGGTTTTTTCGAAATATCTCGGCAATTATGAGAGATAGAGCCGAAATCTCTTCGGTACAAGACTCAGGACGCCGAGTACAATCTGTTCCACCCTTCAGAGTTTAAAAATTCAACAAATGCCCGGCTAGCAAATTTCTCGGTTTTTCGAAATATCTCGGCAATTAAGAGAGATAGAGCCGAAATCTCTTCGGTACAAGACTCAGGACGTCGAGTACAATCTGTTCCACCCTTCAGAGTTTAAAAAATTCAACAAATGCCCGGCTAGCAAATTTGTCGGTTTTTTCGAAATATCTCGGCAATTAAGAGAGATAGAGCCGAAATCTCTTCGGTACAAGACTCAGGACGCCGAGTACAATCTGTTCCACCCTTCAGAGTTTAAAAATTCAACAAATGCCCGGCTAGCAAATTTGTCGGTTTTTCGAAATATCTCGGCAATTATGAGAGATAGAGCCGAAATCTCTTCGGTACAAGACTCAGGACGCCGAGTACAATCTGTTCCACCCTTCAGAGTTTAAAAAATTCGACAAATGCCCGGCTAGCAAATTTCTCGGTTTTTGCGAAATATCTCGGCAATTAAGAGAGATAGAGCCGAAATCTCTTCGGTACAAGACTCAGGACGCCGAGTACAATCTGTTCCACCCTTCAGAGTTTAAAAATTCGACAAATGCCCGGCTAGCAAATTTCTCGGTTTTTGCGAAATATCTCGGCAATTAAGAGAGATAGAGCCGAAATCTCTTCGGTACAAGACTCAGGACGCCGAGTACAATCTGTTCCACCCTTCAGAGTTTAAAAATTCGACAAATGCCCGGCTAGCAAATTTGTCGGTTTTTTCGAAATATCTCGGCAACTATGAGAGATAGAGCCGAAATCTCTTCGGTACAAGACTCAGGACGTCGAGTACAATCTGTTCCACCCTTCAGAGTTTAAAAATTCGACAAATGCCCGGCTAGCAAATTTGTCGGTTTTTCGAAATATCTCGGCAATTAAGAGAGATAGAGCCGAAATCTCTTCGGTACAAGACTCAGGACGCCGAGTACAATCTGTTCCACCCTTCAGAGTTTAAAAATTCGACAAATGCCCGGCTAGCAAATTTCTCGGTTTTTTCGAAATATCTCGGCAATTAAGAGAGATAGAGCCGAAATCTCTTCGGTACAAGACTCAGGACGCCGAGTACAATCTGTTCCACCCTTCAGAGTTTAAAAATTCAACAAATGCCCGGCTAGCAAATTTCTCGGTTTTTTCGAAATATCTCGGCAATTAAGAGATAGAGCCGAAATCTCTTCGGTACAAGACTCAGGACGTCGAGTACAATCTGTTCCACCCTTCAGAGTTTAAAAATTCAACAAATGCCCGGCTAGCAAATTTGTCGGTTTTTTCGAAATATCTCGGCAATTAAGAGAGATAGAGCCGAAATCTCTTCGGTACAAGACTCAGGACGCCGAGTACAATCTGTTCCACCCTTCAGAGTTTAAAAATTCAACAAATGCCCGGCTAGCAAATTTGTCGGTTTTTCGAAATATCTCGGCAATTAAGAGAGATAGAGCCGAAATCTCTTCGGTACAAGACTCAGGACGCCGAGTACAATCTGTTCCACCCTTCAGAGTTTAAAAATTCAACAAATGCCCGGCTAGCAAATTTCTCGGTTTTTCGAAATATCTCGGCAACTATGAGAGATAGAGCCGAAATCTCTTCGGTACAAGACTCAGGACGCCGAGTACAATCTGTTCCACCCTTCAGAGTTTAAAAATTCAACAAATGCCCGGCTAGCAAATTTGTCGGTTTTTTCGAAATATCTCGGCAATTAAGAGAGATAGAGCCGAAATCTCTTCGGTACAAGACTCAGGACGCCGAGTACAATCTGTTCCACCCTTCAGAGTTTAAAAAATTCAACAAATGCCCGGCTAGCAAATTTGTCGGTTTTTTCGAAATATCTCGGCAATTAAGAGAGATAGAGCCGAAATCTCTTCGGTACAAGACTCAGGACGCCGAGTACAATCTGTTCCACCCTTCAGAGTTTAAAAATTCAACAAATGCCCGGCTAGCAAATTTTTCGGTTTTTCGAAATATCTCGGCAACTATGAGAGATAGAGCCGAAATCTCTTCGGTACAAGACTCAGGACGCCGAGTACAATCTGTTCCACCCTTCAGAGTTTAAAAATTCAACAAATGCCCGGCTAGCAAATTTGTCGGTTTTTCGAAATATCTCGGCAATTAAGAGAGATAGAGCCGAAATCTCTTCGGTACAAGACTCAGGACGCCGAGTACAATCTGTTCCACCCTTCAGAGTTTAAAAATTCAACAAATGCCCGGCTAGCAAATTTGTCGGTTTTTTCGAAATATCTCGGCAATTAAGAGAGATAGAGCCGAAATCTCTTCGGTACAAGACTCAGGACGCCGAGTACAATCTGTTCCACCCTTCAGAGTTTAAAAATTCGACAAATGCCCGGCTAGCAAATTTTTCGGTTTTTTCGAAATATCTCGGCAACTATGAGAGATAGAGCCGAAATCTCTTCGGTACAAGACTCAGGACGCCGAGTACAATCTGTTCCACCCTTCAGAGTTTAAAAATTCGACAAATGCCCGGCTAGCAAATTTCTCGGTTTTTGCGAAATATCTCGGCAATTAAGAGAGATAGAGCCGAAATCTCTTCGGTACAAGACTCAGGACGCCGAGTACAATCTGTTCCACCCTTCAGAGTTTAAAAATTCGACAAATGCCCGGCTAGCAAATTTCTCGGTTTTTGCGAAATATCTCGGCAATTAAGAGAGATAGAGCCGAAATCTCTTCGGTACAAGACTCAGGACGCCGAGTACAATCTGTTCCACCCTTCAGAGTTTAAAAATTCGACAAATGCCCGGCTAGCAAATTTCTCGGTTTTTGCGAAATATCTCGGCAATTAAGAGAGATAGAGCCGAAATCTCTTCGGTACAAGACTCAGGACGCCGAGTACAATCTGTTCCACCCTTCAGAGTTTAAAAATTCAACAAATGCCCGGCTAGCAAATTTCTCGGTTTTTTCGAAATATCTCGGCAATTAAGAGAGATAGAGCCGAAATCTCTTCGGTACAAGACTCAGGACGTCGAGTACAATCTGTTCCACCCTTCAGAGTTTAAAAATTCAACAAATGCCCGGCTAGCAAATTTGTCGGTTTTTTCGAAATATCTCGGCAATTAAGAGAGATAGAGCCGAAATCTCTTCGGTACAAGACTCAGGACGCCGAGTACAATCTGTTCCACCCTTCAGAGTTTAAAAATTCGACAAATGCCCGGCTAGCAAATTTCTCGGTTTTTTCGAAATATCTCGGCAATTAAGAGAGATAGAGCCGAAATCTCTTCGGTACAAGACTCAGGACGCCGAGTACAATCTGTTCCACCCTTCAGAGTTTAAAAATTCAACAAATGCCCGGCTAGCAAATTTGTCGGTTTTTCGAAATATCTCGGCAATTAAGAGAGATAGAGCCGAAATCTCTTCGGTACAAGACTCAGGACGCCGAGTACAATCTGTTCCACCCTTCAGAGTTTAAAAATTCGACAAATGCCCGGCTAGCAAATTTTTCGGTTTTTTTCGAAATATCTCGGCAACTATGAGAGATAGAGCCGAAATCTCTTCGGTACAAGACTCAGGACGCCGAGTACAATCTGTTCCACCCTTCAGAGTTTAAAAATTCGACAAATGCCCGGCTAGCAAATTTCTCGGTTTTTGCGAAATATCTCGGCAATTAAGAGAGATAGAGCCGAAATCTCTTCGGTACAAGACTCAGGACGCCGAGTACAATCTGTTCCACCCTTCAGAGTTTAAAAATTCAACAAATGCCCGGCTAGCAAATTTCTCGGTTTTCTCGAAATATCTCGGCAATTATGAGAGATAGAGCCGAAATCTCTTCGGTACAAGACTCAGGACGCCGAGTACAATCTGTTCCACCCTTCAGAGTTTAAAAATTCAACAAATGCCCGGCTAGCAAATTTCTCGGTTTTTTCGAAATATCTCGGCAATTAAGAGAGATAGAGCCGAAATCTCTTCGGTACAAGACTCAGGACGCCGAGTACAATCTGTTCCACCCTTCAGAGTTTAAAAATTCAACAAATGCCCGGCTAGCAAATTTTTCGGTTTTTCGAAATATCTCGGCAATTAAGAGAGATAGAGCCGAAATCTCTTCGGTACAAGACTCAGGACGCCGAGTACAATCTGTTCCACCCTTCAGAGTTTAAAAATTCAACAAATGCCCGGCTAGCAAATTTTTCGGTTTTCTCGAAATATCTCGGCAATTATGAGAGATAGAGCCGAAATCTCTTCGGTACAAGAATCAGGACGTCGAGTACAATCTGTTCCACCCTTCAGAGTTTAAAAATTCAACAAATGCCCGGCTAGCAAATTTCTCGGTTTTTCGAAATATCTCGGCAATTAAGAGAGATAGAGCCGAAATCTCTTCGGTACAAGACTCAGGACGCCGAGTACAATCTGTTCCACCCTTCAGAGTTTGAAAATTCAACAAATGCCCGGCTAGCAAATTTGTCGGTTTTTGCGAAATATCTCGGCAATTAAGAGAGATAGAGCCGAAATCTCTTCGGTACAAGACTCAGGACGCCGAGTACAATCTGTTCCACCCTTCAGAGTTTAAAAATTCAACAAATGCCCGGCTAGCAAATTTGTCGGTTTTTCGAAATATCTCGGCAATTAAGAGAGATAGAGCCGAAATCTCTTCGGTACAAGACTCAGGACGCCGAGTACAATCTGTTCCACCCTTCAGAGTTTAAAAATTCGACAAATGCCCGGCTAGCAAATTTGTCGGTTTTTCGAAATATCTCGACAACTATGAGAGATAGAGCCGAAATCTCTTCGGTACAAGACTCAGGACGCCGAGTACAATCTGTTCCACCCTTCAGAGTTTAAAAAATTCAACAAATGCCCGGCTAGCAAATTTCTCGGTTTTTGCGAAATATCTCGGCAATTAAGAGAGATAGAGCCGAAATCTCTTCGGTACAAGACTCAGGACGCCGAGTACAATCTGTTCCACCCTTCAGAGTTTAAAAATTCGACAAATGCCCGGCTAGCAAATTTCTCGGTTTTTGCGAAATATCTCGGCAATTAAGAGAGATAGAGCCGAAATCTCTTCGGTACAAGACTCAGGACGCCGAGTACAATCTGTTCCACCCTTCAGAGTTTAAAAATTCGACAAATGCCCGGCTAGCAAATTTTTCGGTTTTTTCGAAATATCTCGGCAACTATGAGAGATAGAGCCGAAATCTCTTCGGTACAAGACTCAGGACGCCGAGTACAATCTGTTCCACCCTTCAGAGTTTAAAAATTCGACAAATGCCCGGCTAGCAAATTTCTCGGTTTTTCGAAATATCTCGGCAACTATGAGAGATAGAGCCGAAATCTCTTCGGTACAAGACTCAGGACGCCGAGTACAATCTGTTCCACCCTTCAGAGTTTAAAAATTCAACAAATGCCCGGCTAGCAAATTTCTCGGTTTTTTCGAAATATCTCGGCAACTATGAGAGATAGAGCCGAAATCTCTTCGGTACAAGACTCAGGACGCCGAGTACAATCTGTTCCACCCTTCAGAGTTTAAAAATTCAACAAATGCCCGGCTAGCAAATTTGTCGGTTTTTTCGAAATATCTCGGCAATTAAGAGAGATAGAGCCGAAATCTCTTCGGTACAAGACTCAGGACGCCGAGTACAATCTGTTCCACCCTTCAGAGTTTAAAAATTCAACAAATGCCCGGCTAGCAAATTTGTCGGTTTTTCGAAATATCTCGGCAATTAAGAGAGATAGAGCCGAAATCTCTTCGGTACAAGACTCAGGACGCCGAGTACAATCTGTTCCACCCTTCAGAGTTTAAAAATTCAACAAATGCCCGGCTAGCAAATTTCTCGGTTTTTGCGAAATATCTCGGCAATTAAGAGAGATAGAGCCGAAATCTCTTCGGTACAAGACTCAGGACGTCGAGTACAATCTGTTCCACCCTTCAGAGTTTAAAAATTCAACAAATGCCCGGCTAGCAAATTTCTCGGTTTTTTCGAAATATCTCGGCAATTAAGAGAGATAGAGCCGAAATCTCTTCGGTACAAGACTCAGGACGTCGAGTACAATCTGTTCCACCCTTCAGAGTTTAAAAAATTCAACAAATGCCCGGCTAGCAAATTTGTCGGTTTTTTCGAAATATCTCGGCAATTAAGAGAGATAGAGCCGAAATCTCTTCGGTACAAGACTCAGGACGCCGAGTACAATCTGTTCCACCCTTCAGAGTTTAAAAATTCAACAAATGCCCGGCTAGCAAATTTGTCGGTTTTTTCGAAATATCTCGGCAATTAAGAGAGATAGAGCCGAAATCTCTTCGGTACAAGACTCAGGACGCCGAGTACAATCTGTTCCACCCTTCAGAGTTTAAAAATTCAACAAATGCCCGGCTAGCAAATTTGTCGGTTTTTCGAAATATCTCGGCAATTAAGAGAGATAGAGCCGAAATCTCTTCGGTACAAGACTCAGGACGCCGAGTACAATCTGTTCCACCCTTCAGAGTTTAAAAATTCAACAAATGCCCGGCTAGCAAATTTTTCGGTTTTCTCGAAATATCTCGGCAATTAAGAGAGATAGAGCCGAAATCTCTTCGGTACAAGACTCAGGACGCCGAGTACAATCTGTTCCACCCTTCAGAGTTAAAAAATTCAACAAATGCCCGGCTAGCAAATTTTTCGGTTTTCTCGAAATATCTCGGCAATTAAGAGAGATAGAGCCGAAATCTCTTCGGTACAAGACTCAGGACGTCGAGTACAATCTGTTCCACCCTTCAGAGTTAAAAAATTCAACAAATGCCCGGCTAGCAAATTTTTCGGTTTTCTCGAAATATCTCGGCAATTAAGAGAGATAGAGCCGAAATCTCTTCGGTACAAGACTCAGGACGCCGAGTACAATCTGTTCCACCCTTCAGAGTTAAAAAATTCAACAAATGCCCGGCTAGCAAATTTTTCGGTTTTTTCGAAATATCTCGGCAATTAAGAGAGATAGAGCCGAAATCTCTTCGGTACAAGACTCAGGACGCCGAGTACAATCTGTTCCACCCTTCAGAGTTAAAAAATTCAACAAATGCCCGGCTAGCAAATTTCTCGGTTTTTCGAAATATCTCGGCAATTAAGAGAGATAGAGCCGAAATCTCTTCGGTACAAGACTCAGGACGCCGAGTACAATCTGTTCCACCCTTCAGAGTCAAAAATTCAACAAATGCCCGGCTAGCAAATTTTTCGGTTTTTCGAAATATCTCGGCAATTAAGAGAGATAGAGCCGAAATCTCTTCGGTACAAGACTCAGGACGCCGAGTACAATCTGTTCCACCCTTCAGAGTTAAAAAATTCAACAAATGCCCGGCTAGCAAATTTCTCGGTTTTTTTCGAAATATCTCGGCAATTAAGAGATAGAGCCGAAATCTCTTCGGTACAAGACTCAGGACGCCGAGTACAATCTGTTCCACCCTTCAGAGTTTAAAAATTCAACAAATGCCCGGCTAGCAAATTTTTCGGTTTTCTCGAAATATCTCGGCAATTAAGAGAGATAGAGCCGAAATCTCTTCGGTACAAGACTCAGGACGCCGAGTACAATCTGTTCCACCCTTCAGAGTTTAAAAATTCGACAAATGCCCGGCTAGCAAATTTCTCGGTTTTTGCGAAATATCTCGGCAATTAAGAGATAGAGCCGAAATCTCTTCGGTACAAGACTCAGGACGCCGAGTACAATCTGTTCCACCCTTCAGAGTTTAAAAATTCGACAAATGCCCGGCTAGCAAATTTCTCGGTTTTTTCGAAATATCTCGGCAATTAAGAGAGATAGAGCCGAAATCTCTTCGGTACAAGACTCAGGACGCCGAGTACAATCTGTTCCACCCTTCAGAGTTTAAAAATTCGACAAATGCCCGGCTAGCAAATTTCTCGGTTTTTTCGAAATATCTCGGCAATTAAGAGATAGAGCCGAAATCTCTTCGGTACAAGACTCAGGACGCCGAGTACAATCTGTTCCACCCTTCAGAGTTTAAAAATTCAACAAATGCCCGGCTAGCAAATTTCTCGGTTTTTCGAAATATCTCGGCAATTAAGAGAGATAGAGATGAAATCTCTTCGGTACAAGACTCAGGACGTCGAGTACAATCTGTTCCACCTTCAGAGTTTAAAAAATTCAACAAATGCCCGGCTAGCAAATTTGTCGGTTTTTTCGAAATATCTCGGCAATTAAGAGAGATAGAGCCGAAATCTCTTCGGTACAAGACTCAGGACGCCGAGTACAATCTGTTCCACCCTTCAGAGTTTAAAATTCAACAAATGCCCGGCTAGCAAATTTGTCGGTTTTTCGAAATATCTCGGCAATTAAGAGAGATAGAGCCGAAATCTCTTCGGTACAAGACTCAGGACGCCGAGTACAATCTGTTCCACCCTTCAGAGTTTAAAAATTCAACAAATGCCCGGCTAGCAAATTTGTCGGTTTTTCGAAATATCTCGGCAATTAAGAGAGATAGAGCCGAAATCTCTTCGGTACAAGACTCAGGACGCCGAGTACAATCTGTTCCACCCTTCAGAGTTTAAAAATTCAACAAATGCCCGGCTAGCAAATTTGTCGGTTTTTCGAAATATCTCGGCAATTAAGAGAGATAGAGCCGAAATCTCTTCGGTACAAGACTCAGGACGTCGAGTACAATCTGTTCCACCCTTCAGAGTTAAAAAATTCAACAAATGCCCGGCTAGCAAATTTTTTCGGTTTTCTCAAAATATCTCGGCAATTAAGAGAGATAGAGCCGAAATCTCTTCGGTACAAGACTCAGGACGTCGAGTACAATCTGTTCCACCCTTCAGAGTTAAAAAATTCAACAAATGCCCGGCTAGCAAATTTTTCGGTTTTCTCGAAATATCTCGGCAATTAAGAGAGATAGAGCCGAAATCTCTTCGGTACAAGACTCAGGACGCCGAGTACAATCTGTTCCACCCTTCAGAGTTAAAAAATTCAACAAATGCCCGGCTAGCAAATTTTTCGGTTTTTCGAAATATCTCGGCAATTAAAGAGATAGAGCCGAAATCTCTTCGGTACAAGACTCAGGACGCCGAGTACAATCTGTTCCACCCTTCAGAGTTAAAAATTCAACAAATGCCCGGCTAGCAAATTTCTCGGTTTTTCGAAATATCTCGGCAATTAAGAGAGAGATAGAGCCGAAATCTCTTCGGTACAAGACTCAGGACGCCGAGTACAATCTGTTCCACCCTTCAGAGTTTAAAAATTCAACAAATGCCCGGCTAGCAAATTTGTCGGTTTTTTCGAAATATCTCGGCAATTAAGAGAGATAGAGCCGAAATCTCTTCGGTACAAGACTCAGGACGCCGAGTACAATCTGTTCCACCCTTCAGAGTTTAAAAAATTCAACAAATGCCCGGCTAGCAAATTTGTCGGTTTTTCGAAATATCTCGGCAATTAAGAGAGATAGAGCCGAAATCTCTTCGGTACAAGACTCAGGACGCCGAGTACAATCTGTTCCACCCTTCAGAGTTAAAAAATTCAACAAATGCCCGGCTAGCAAATTTTTCACCCTTCAGGTTTTCTCGAAATATCTCGGCAATTAAGAGATAGAGCCGAAATCTCTTCGGTACAAGACTCAGGACGCCGAGTACAATCTGTTCCACCCTTCAAGAGTTAAAAATTCAACAAATGCCCGGCTAGCAAATTTCTCGGTTTTTTCGAAATATCTCGGCAATTAAGAGAGATAGAGCCGAAATCTCTTCGGTACAAGACTCAGGACGTCGAGTACAATCTGTTCCACCCTTCAGAGTTAAAAAATTCAACAAATGCCCGGCTAGCAAATTTCTCGGTTTTTCGAAATATCTCGGCAATTAAGAGATAGAGCCGAAATCTCTTCGGTACAAGACTCAGGACGCCGAGTACAATCTGTTCCACCCTTCAGAGTTAAAAAATTCAACAAATGCCCGGCTAGCAAATTTCTCGGTTTTTCGAAATATCTCGGCAATTAAGAGAGATAGAGCCGAAATCTCTTCGGTACAAGACTCAGGACGTCGAGTACAATCTGTTCCCACCCTTCAGAGTTAAAAAATTCAACAAATGCCCGGCTAGCAAATTTTTCGGTTTTCTCGAAAATATCTCGGCAATTAAGAGAGATAGAGCCGAAATCTCTTCGGTACAAGACTCAGGACGCCGTACAATCTGTTCCACCCTTCAGAGTTAAAAATTCAACAAATGCCCGGCTAGCAAATTTCTCGGTTTTTTCGAAATATCTCGGCAATTAAGAGAGATAGAGCCGAAATCTCTTCATTACAAGACTCAGGACGCCGAGTACAATCTGTTCCACCCTTCAGAGTTAAAAAATTCAACAATTGCCCGGCTAGCAAATTTTTCGGTTTTTCTCGAAATATCTCGGCAATTAAGAGAGATAGAGCCGAAATCTCTTCGGTACAAGACTCAGGACGCCGAGTACAATCTGTTCCACCCTTCAGAGTTAAAAAATTCAACAAATGCCCGGCTAGCAAATTTCTCGGTTTTTCCGAAATATCTCGGCAATTAAGAGAGATAGAGCCGAAATCTCTTCGGTACAAGACTCAGGACGCCGAGTACAATCTGTTCCACCCTTCAGAGTTAAAAATTCAACAAATGCCCGGCTAGCAAATTTCTCGGTTTTTCTCGAAATATCTCGGCAATTAAGAGATGAAGAGCCGAAATCTCTTCGGTACAAGACTCAGGACGCCGAGTACAATCTGTTCCACCCTTCAGAGTTAAAAAATTCAACAAATGCCCGGCTAGCAAATTTCTCGGTTTTTTCGAAATATCTCGGCAATTAAGAGAGATAGAGCCGAAATCTCTTCGGTACAAGACTCAGGACGCCGAGTACAATCTGTTCCACCCTTCAGAGTTAAAAAATTCAACAATTGCCCGGCTAGCAAATTTTTCGGTTTTTTCGAAATATCTCGGCAATTAAGAGAGATAGAGCCGAAATCTCTTCGGTACAAGACTCAGGACGCCGAGTACAATCTGTTCCACCCTTCAGAGTTAAAAAATTCAACAAATGCCCGGCTAGCAAATTTCTCGGTTTTTCGAAATATCTCGGCAATTAAGAGATAGAGCCGAAATCTCTTCGGTACAAGACTCAGGACGCCGAGTACAATCTGTTCCACCCTTCAGAGTTAAAAAAATTCAACAAATGCCCGGCTAGCAAATTTCTCGGTTTTTCGAAATATCTCGGCAATTAAGAGATAGAGCCGAAATCTCTTCAGTACAAGACTCAGGACGCCGAGTACAATCTGTTCCACCCTTCAGAGTTAAAAAATTCAACAATTGCCCGGCTAGCAAATTTCTCGGTTTTTCTCGAAATATCTCGGCAATTAAGAGAGATAGAGCCGAAATCTCTTCGGTACAAGACTCAGGACGCCGAGTACAATCTGTTCCACCCTTCAGAGTTAAAAAATTCAACAAATGCCCGGCTAGCAAATTTCTCGGTTTTTCGAAATATCTCGGCAATTAAGAGATAGAGCCGAAATCTCTTCGGTACAAGACTCAGGACGCCGAGTACAATCTGTTCCACCCTTCAGAGTTAAAAAATTCAACAAATGCCCGGCTAGCAAATTTCTCGGTTTTTTCGAAATATCTCGGCAATTAAGAGAGATAGAGCCGAAATCTCTTCGGTACAAGACTCAGGACGCCGAGTACAATCTGTTCCACCCTTCAGAGTTAAAAATTCAACAAATGCCCGGCTAGCAAATTTCTCGGTTTTCTCGAAATATCTCGGCAATTAAGAGATAGAGCCGAAATCTCTTCGGTACAAGACTCAGGACGCCGAGTACAATCTGTTCCACCCTTCAGAGTTAAAAAATTCAACAAATGCCCGGCTAGCAAATTTCTCGGTTTTTTCGAAATATCTCGGCAATTAAGAGATAGAGCCGAAATCTCTTCGGTACAAGACTCAGGACGTCGAGTACAATCTGTTCCACCCTTCAGAGTTAAAAAATTCAACAAATGCCCGGCTAGCAAATTTTTCGGTTTTCTCGAAATATCTCGGCAATTAAGAGAGATAGAGCCGAAATCTCTTCGGTACAAGACTCAGGACGCCGAGTACAATCTGTTCCACCCTTCAGAGTTAAAAAATTCAACAAATGCCCGGCTAGCAAATTTTTCCGGTTTTTTCGAAATATCTCGGCAATTAAGAGAGATAGAGCCGAAATCTCTTCGGTACAAGACTCAGGACGCCGAGTACAATCTGTTCCACCCTTCAGAGTTTAAAAATTCAACAAATGCCCGGCTAGCAAATTTGTCGGTTTTCTCGAAATATCTCGGCAATTAAGAGAGATAGAGCCGAAATCTCTTCGGTACAAGACTCAGGACGCCGAGTACAATCTGTTCCACCCTTCAGAGTTTAAAAATTCAACAAATGCCCGGCTAGCAAATTTGTCGGTTTTTTCGAAATATCTCGGCAATTAAGTTCCCGCCCTTCAGAGATAGAGCCGAAATCTCTTCGGTACAAGACTCAGGACGTCGAGTACAATCTGTTCCACCCTTCAGAGTTAAAAATTCAACAAATGCCCGGCTAGCAAATTTTTCGGTTTTTCGAAATATCTCGGCAATTAAGAGAGATAGAGCCGAAATCTCTTCGGTACAAGACTCAGGACGCCGAGTACAATCTGTTCCACCCTTCAGAGTTTAAAAATTCAACAAATGCCCGGCTAGCAAATTTTTCGGTTTTCTCGAAATATCTCGGCAATTAAGAGAGATAGAGCCGAAATCTCTTCGGTACAAGACTCAGGACGTCGAGTACAATCGTTCCACCCTTCAGAGTTTAAAAATTCAACAAATGAGGTTTTCGAAATATCTCGGCAACTAAGAGAGATAGAGCCGAAATCTCTTCGGTAAAGACTCAGGACGCCGAGTACAATCTGTTCCACCCTTCAGGAAAATTCAACAAATGCCCGGCTAGCAAATTTTCGGTTTTTCCACCCTCGAAATATCCCGGCTAGCAAATTTTCCGGCTCGAAATATCTCGGCTATTAATCTAAACGAGAGGACAAACTACCAGGAAACATTAACGCGTTTGAGCGCCGTGACCGTTCCAAATTGATAAATTTTCTGGACAATTTTTTCATCATATAAATATTACCTAGCTCGATAACCGTTTGATGGATCTGCTTCCCCCTCGTGTGCAATTGCAAGTGCACCAAGGTTGGCAATACAATAATCTTATGCAAAATTAAACAGAAACCTAGACAAGCTAGATTAATTTGCATAAGGTTGGACATATTTTCTTTTAGCCTTCTAAACTCTATGAACGAGGTTTCTTTTTTTCATCTAACCATCGTGATTTAGTTTCTGTTTCCAAAAATTATAATATCTGCAAGCTGTCAAAATACGGCTTATACAGCGTGTCCGCGTCGAGTGACTGGTCTCATAGGCCTATAGTTTACCTACTAAATGGTCCTGCCAGACAGATAGTTAAAGTGAGTCAAACGCATGGGCGATTAATTTGTATCTCATTCATATTTCATCTTTAATTGTGTAATACAGCGGAATTCGTTGAATTCGTAATTCCATGAATAAATGAAGGAAAAATACACGGCACAGATTGGTAACAACAGATACAAACCTAGCTCGGACAATTCGTAGATTGACATCCCCGTTAGATGTCTCGATCTGTTAAGCATAGAATAGTGTTTACTTCCGATCTTGCATATTAGAGGGAAGAAGATTGAAATTAGTGCAATGTAGGATTCCTGTTTTGTCTAAGACTGTACGAAACGTCCGTTAGCCTTTTATTCTTCTTGAGAACGTGGTCTCTTTAACCGAAGGGTTCGTAACCATCAAGGATTTGTAATTGGATGACAAAATTGTGGCTCCTAGTCTGCACACGAGGAGGGGGTCTATCTTGGCTCTCCTAAGTAGTGGACCAACAGGTTTTCCGACCGAGAGACCTTATTAGTCCAATGTTGGAGATTGTTATAAAATATACATTGAAAGGCGAACTGCGATGAAGCTAGGTGTTGTTTTTGGAGGAGAGCTGACGAGATTGAAAAGGTCGAAACCACGCGGTCCATTTCTAATGATTGATCGTTTTTCATTGCAGTGCTGCACTCGTTTGCAGGGTGATTCCATCCAACAATAAACCATCGTCTAGCGTCTATTATAGAGACATTATATTAACATTATTTCTGTTTAATTTCTCATTTTTGAGTCTATCTACCTGGTTTATCTTTGATCTTTGGTTTATTCTTTAACTAGCCTGAAATAATCACCTTTGAATGATGCACAGGGTGGTCAGAAAATTACGTTCTTTTATCTTTTGAAGGATATAACTTTGCGATATTCATATGTTAAACAATTTCAACACGGAGTCTCTTTTGTGCCATCAGCCTTCTTTTACGTTTCAAAAAGGAGGAAAAAAACTGTTTAAATTGTGTGATTACTCGCGAAATCCTCGCTAATTCCTCTGTAGTAGCACTTATCATTTTCCAAGATTACTATTTCAAAAAAAAACCTCTCGCACGAGCTCGAGAGTACCTACTACAGTAATAATTAAAAAAAAAAGCATTTGTTTTACATTTCCACGACGCTCTATGTATATAGATCAAAGGTAGGTATGTATGGGGTAATTAGCGGAAGAAATTGTTCCCGTTTTCGAGGGCTTTTACGTGACTATAGCTGCAAACGTGTGTCCGACAGCTACTCTGAATTCTAACAATACTCATTAAGGATTTTCTTTGGCGACGCGACGTGAACGTGTGAGACGAGAAAAAATCACACGTTCGAGGTAATTAGTAAGCTTACCACTTGAAAAGAAAACGCTTGTGCAAATACTCGTATGAGGGAGGAGATGAAACGTGTACGTAAAAATGGTGTTAATGGGAGACAACATCAACTGGATGCGTTATTTTAATTACATTCCGCGATACTTATTCCCGAGCAGGGCGGGTACCTAGTACTTACTTGAAATTTCATGTCGTACGCTTTAGGATCTCACTTTAGGTTGTGTTAACGACGTGTAATGGCGGTATCCATAGTTAGTTTTAAGCGAACGCGTCCCCTTCCTAATTGGTCGTCGGCGATGCCGCCGTCGCCGCCGCCGCTCAGATGAAGGAAACGTCCAGTAACTGTGTTTAATGATTACGACTGTAGGGGTCGTCTTAACATTCGTCATTAATACATACAAACGTAATTAATGCCGGCGAGAAACGGCTCACGAACCGGCTGAAATTTTAATGGAATGTATGTATTAGATCTATACAGGGTGAGAGGAAAAATTAGATAACTCAACATCGTTTATATATAGTACGGAAATTAAATAAGAATAATTAAAGGGGAAATACCGTTTAATGTTTACCTACCTATTAGGAAAATGCAATCGTTGCATTAAGGTGTGAGTGACGTGAATCAACGGAGCTATCTGCTATTTACATTCGATGCAAAACAGTTGGAAATGAATCGCTTTGGAAACTTGTCGAAACTAGAAACTATCACCGGATTGTAATAATACCAATATTTCGAAGTTGGAGCTAAATGATGTGATAGCTGTCGGACAGTTAGCAGTAAAGCGCACATTGTTAGGTTCGAAATACGATAAGATAAGATAAAAAGAATGTTTTTTGAGGACATTTTTTTTTTAAACAATTAGTGACCATAAATTTAGAAATTACTGGATTATTTAATTTTAAAAAGTAAAAATCTCCCTCGCCTATTTTGTCGAAAAGGAAGATTTCCATTCCAATTCCAGAGAAGGGGTTCCCCCATTCACGGCAGGAGTGTGGGGTCTTGAATGAACTGCCTGGACCGAGAGGAGACAACCTCAACAAAAACCTAAATCCTAAAGTGGGTGGGCAGGCTGATGGGATGTGTGGCTGTCTAGAAAATCAGTCTCTACTCCTCATACCTTGGGACACTTGGCGACATCCCCTTCCACATGCGAGGATCTGTGGTGGTGGACCTATTTTCCTTAGCCACTCGTGGGATCAACCATGGAGAAAGAAGAACTTAAACCTACCCAACAGCGAGAACACACCCCAACCAAACCTGAAACGCACCCTTCAACCTCCCAAATGAGAATATCTCACAAAGGAGAAAGGAAGGTAAAATAGGGACGCCTTTTTACCTGCCCTGGGATAACCGTGTGGTAAAGATGACCTGCTGAGACGTGGACTCATTTGCATGTCTAAGCTAAACGAGTTGAGCATGACATTTACGTCAAAATTGCGTGCTTAAGCATCGACATAACCTCAAGCACGGACTATAAATATGACCCCTAGACAGGGAAAACAAAGTCACTCTCATGTGGATGCCGGGACACACCGGATTAGAAGGAAATGAGGAAGCAGACAAACTTGCAAAAAAGATAGCGAGTGCATCTCTCTTGGGTCCTGAACCTTTTTGCAGGATCAGTCAGAGCACAGTATTAGAGAAACTAAAAAAAGAAACTGATCAAAGAAAAACCAAGATATCAACATAGAATGAGACAAGCGAAAACAATTCTGGGAACCTACAACCAGAACAGATTCAATGAACTCATTATCAGGAATCCTATCAGGTCACTGTCGGCTCCGAAGACATATGAAAACAATTGGGATAGAAGAGACAGCAGAATGTCGTTTCTGCGGGGAGGAAAACGAAACCTCTATAATAATGATCTTATGAAACAGAAGAGAGAGATCTATCTCAAATCAAGCCATCACACACTCATCACCAAATTTTCTAAAGCAGATAGGCTTAGCAAGCCAGCTAAGAAGTCGAGAAACCCTCAACGACGCAGCAAGAAAAACAGAGGACACAACAGATCTTTCAGATCGTTATTTCAAAGATCAACACGTAACAGTTCGATTGCTCCTTCCTATATTTTTAACAGAAGTGGAAGGTGGGGTAAATGAAATTTTATTTTGTCGAGAGAAACGTGCTTACTTGCAGTTCACTTCTCGGAATTCAAATTTTATAATTTTTTTGGAAGAGTCTGAAAACGCTCAATATCTCGGCCTCCAAGAGGAACGAGACCATCATTCCCGATCATTTGTCGCATGTCGATGACATTAATAGTCACTTTGTTGCTGCCATGTCTCAACTGCCAGTCAACTCGGATCTAATAAGATATTACATGAGCGAAGTATCGATTGTGGCGGTGCTGTCTCTATCAGTAGTTGTCTTCGTCGTCCATTCTGCCCACAATCAAGCATATGATTAATAATTGCCTTCTAGAAAACTTTTTCTCGGATTTAAAAAAACCAGTATCATCCTACCATTGGCTAAAAAGTAATCACTCCACGTCTCTGAACGACTTGAATCCGATTTCAATCTTGCCAACATTATCTGCGGTTCTTGAGGAGGTTGTCGTTAAGCAGATTGGGGCATTCTTATAGTCCAATGAGACGTTCTATCAGGATATGGATGCACTGCAGCTATAACGCACGTGACCGACAATATATTTAGGGCGATCGATAATGATGAAATAACTGTATTGGTCCTACTAGGCTATAGCAAGATGTTTATTATTACCATAAATCACAGCCTCCTGCTGTCCATTCTCCATTTCATCGGTTTCAGTCAGGAATCAATTAAGTCAATATTTCCTCTTGTAGATCTGTAGTTTCAGGCGTGCCACAAGGTAGAGTTCTGGGGCCTTTATGTGTAGCATTTACACATCCAACTTAATCAGATGCCTGAATCATTGCCCCTACCACATGTAGCAGGCGACACGACACAGGTTGTACTACTCGTCGATATCTTCCCTCCACGTCGATCGATCTTCGGACCTCATTATATAGCTGTGACATTTCTCTTTCTACAGTTATTGACTAAGTTTGCGACGCCACTGACGCTGGTATGTAGCATTTCGTTATCAGGAGATAGTTATCAACAATATGACGTCGAATACACTTCGTATTCACAACGGTGTACCGCAAGGTTCGGCTGTGGGCCCACTTCCACATATACAGTCGGGGATAATATTATTGGTACCTACATTATGGGAGCACTTGCACTTGGATTTTTTTTTACTTTACGCACAATTCGGATATCTTTTCTTGGTGTCGTGTTTCTTTTTACTTCTCGACCCGGAATATTTCCAACACTATTTGTCTCTGCAAATATTTTACACAAACGCATTTTCGCTATTTTACCGTAACTATCACCTAATCTACGATCTTCAATAATAAGTTTTCGAATTTCGTTTTTCTTTTTGCAACAGAGTGTACACACAGCATGTAATTGGTAATATCAATCGAGGTAAAAATAAAAATGTATGATATTCAATTATTGACAATTATTTAGGATAAAAATAAACACATTTTCGTCCTGTATTTTCAATATATTCAAGCTTAAATTTGGTGGTAAAAAAAGGAGACAATTCCAAAAGAAAACCAGAAAGCATTTAGCAAGGTGTAGCGAGAAACCCTTTTGTCGTCTTCGCCCTCGTCGTAGGGCATGGTGGGGTTGTTACGGACTCTCCGATATAGTGTAGGGCGGCGTCGCGGCGCTACAGAACGTTTACTTCGACATCCCGACGCGCAGAACATCCAGAAGAGCGTCGGCGGACGCACGCGTTAACAAAAGTACCGAGAAAAAAAAACACGATGCATGGACACGGTTAAAACGCAATCTAGATAAGAATAATGATTATTACTGTAAACTATCCAGATCCCAAGTAGAATCGCGCTAACGCTAACGGAGAATCGAGCTTGTTATTCATGCGTGAGTGTATATAACGGGTGTCTCGTCAAAGTTGATTTCAGAACAGGGATGTGAAAGATGAACTCGAATTAATTGGTGGTGTGTCCGGAATGGAAGAGAACAAGATTGGATTTAAAATTGTGTTTCGTTGACTGTTCTATTTTGATCTGATGGATTGGTCACCGTGATGAAGATGTAGTTTTACGAAGAGATATAATCCGTTTTAAGATGTATGGGAATTACTCGTCGTTGGACGAAAGATTCGATAACAATGAGACGAGCTTCAGGAAGCACCTCAACAGGTCATCCCTATCCTCATCATCTTCGGAAACGCTCATGTTCCATTTCGAAGACATTGATCAGTATTTCAACCATCTCAATTATACCAACTATACAGAGTTAGATAATGTACATCTGCTCAACTGTAATAGTACAGGGAACGGTACCAATTCGACATGTACGGACCAACGAAACGAAGATCTCACATTTCACAATTACTGGGCGCTAGTTCTCGTGCTCTTCCCAATCTTTACGCTGTTCGGTAACGTGCTGGTGATATTGAGTGTTTATCGGGAACGAACTCTTCAAACTGTTACTAACTATTTCATCGTTAGCTTAGCCCTGGCCGATCTACTCGTCGCCGTTGTTGTGATGCCCTTCGCCGTATACGTATTGGTAAGTCAGATCTTTCGTTTTTTTCCCCCCCCAACCTGTTCCAATAGATAAGTACTGTGGAACTCAAAATAAACTATTTTAAGATAATATTTATACAATCATCGCCAGGCAAGAGATATTCGGGGAAATCCCTAACGAGCTTAGATATTTTCAATTTTTAATTATCAAGTTCTATTAACCGAGAGATCAGTCGGCAATTTATCAGCAAGAGAGCGGACTTGTGTGTACGGCGAAGTTTTGAGATTACTTTAAGCGTTGATGCCCTCCTCCCCCCTCGCTTGTTAAGTTTCAATATTTATACTGCCGAGAGACGGTGAGAAAGAGACGCGGGATCTTTCGTATTCCATCCCTGCGTATATAAATTCGTTCGAGATTAATTGTTGTAATTTTAAGCGTTTGGCTTTCGCGATATGACTACCTCTTCATGAATAAATGCGTGACATTAACGCACTTGGGCTGTTCCTTTTTTTCTGTCTAAAACGAATAACGCGCACGCGATAAATTTTTCGTTTTATTATACCCGATTATACGCGTTTGTTTTATTTATTTCTTATTATTATTAAATTCTATATTTAACTTGATCATCGTGATCAGAATTAATTCAAAATTAATTCACTCATTACAAAAATAATACCCAATCAAGAACTTATATACGTTTGACATTTAAACGTCAAATCTATCCGCGTTTGACGTTTAAACGTCAAGTCTATCCCTACTTAAAGTTTAAACGTCAAATTCTATCCGAACTTGACGTTTAAACGTCAAACGTGCAGGGAGTATTGGTATTTGGATATGGTTTATCATTGGAATCTGCATTCGTAGGATGTGGAAACTACACTCGTATATTATCGTCTTAAAAAATGGGTTTATACTGTCAGCCCCATACCTCGGGGCACATGGGACCATCAGCTTAACTATATATATACATAAAAAAAATGTCATGTTAAAAATGAAAGAAAGTACGAGTAAGTAGCTTATATTTAGTCAAAAATACATTTTACTCTTAAATAAACTTAGAAATTATATGGCAAAAATAACAACTAAATGTTTGCTTTAATAAAAAAAAATTAAAAGAATACTTGTTTTCTTATCGTCATTTTTTGATGCACCTGCACACATATCGTGGTTCCAGTGGGGCACAGAGGACCACATGTCGGTCCCCTCTGCCCCAAATATATATTTCCAACTGTTAAATAAGTTTTTATAGGTTAGTTGATTCATAATTCTAAATTATTATGATCTAAATACCATCAACCGTTTTAGGGAATATAATAACAAGAAAATATTACACGTCTTAGCTTATAAAACAGTTTCTTTCGCACTGTAACTGCAAGCGCTGACTGCAACATGATAAAATAATGTGGTAGGTAGTAATTACACTAAAAATATCTAGGAAGTCCTCTGTGCCCCGGCGGTTCTGTGTGCGCCACTCTCCCCTATATTTTTGGCGTTTAAACGTCAAATATAGAGAAAAAATATGGCAAAAAAAGACCTAGTCGAGAGCTTATTCACATTTGACATTTAAACGTCAAATCTATCCGCACTTCAAATCTATCAAATCAAACGTCAAATCTATCCGAACTTGACGTTTAAACGTCAAACGTGTATATATTTGACGTTTAAACGTCAAATATAGGAAAAAGAATGGCAAAAAAAAGACCTATCTTAATCAAGAGCTTATCCATATTTGACATTTAAACGTTAAATCTATTCACGCTTGACGTTTAAACGTCAAATCTATCCGCACTTCAAATTTAAACGTCAAATCTATCCGCGTTTGGCGTTTTAACGTCAAATATAAAGAAAAATTTGTAAAAAAAGAGATCTAGTCAAGAGCTTATCCACATTTTACATTTAAACGTCAAATCTATTCACGTTTGACATTTAAACGTCAAATCTATTCACGCTTGACGTTTAAACGTCAAATCTATCCAAACTTGACGTTTAAACGTCAAATATAAAGAAAAATTTGTAAAAAAAAAGATCTAGTCAAGAGCTTATCCATATTTGACATTTAAACGTTAAATCTATTCACGCTTGACGTTTAAACGTCAAATCTATCCGCAAAATTTAAACGTCAAATCTATCCGCAAGAGCGTTTTCGTCAAATATAAAGAAAAATTTGTAAAAAAGATCGTCAAGAGCTTATCCACATTTTACATTTAAACGTCAAATCTATTCACATTTGACATTTAAACGTCAAATCTATTCACGCTTGACGTTTAAACGTCAAATCTATCCAAACTTGACGTTTAAACGTCAAATATAAAGAAAATTTGTAAAAAAAAGATCTAGTCAAGAGCTTATCCATATTTGACATTTAAACGTTAAATCTATTCACGCTTGACGTTTAAACGTCAAATCTATCCGAACTTCAAATTTAAACGTCAAATCTATCCGCGTTTGGCGTTTTAACGTCAAATATAAAGAAAAATTTGTAAAAAAAAGATCTAGTCAAGAGCTTATCCACATTTCACATTTAAACGTCAAATCTATTCACGTTTGACATTTAAACGTCAAATCTAAACACGCTTGACGTTTAAACGTCGAATCTATCCAAACTTCAAATTTAAACGTCAAATCTATCCGTGTTTGGCGTTTAAACTTCAAATATAAAGAAAAATTTGTAAAAAAAAAGATCTAGTCAAGAGCTTATCCACATTTCACATTTAAACGTCAAATCTATTCACGTTTGACATTTAAACGTCAAATCTATCCAAACTTGACGTTTAAACGTCAAACGTATACATATTTGGCAGGAAAAAAATGGCACAAAAAAGACCTATTAGTCAAGAGCTTATCCACATTTGACATTTAAACGTCAAATCTATTAACGTTTGACGTTTCAACGTCAAGTCTATCCGTACTTAAAATTTAAACGTCAAATCTATCCGCGTTTGACGTTTAAACGTCAAACGTGTACGTATTTGGCGTTTAAACGTCAAATATAAAGGAAAAAATATGGCAAAAAAAGACCTATTGTCCATTCAAAATAAGAATGGAACAGATGACGCTGCAATCGGAGCACATACCACACAAGAATAAGTTTGTAATTTGCAAAAAATCGCGATAAATTTAAAATTTGTTTTTGATTGACTGATAATTGAATATCCACTATGTAGAATAACATCTTTACCAACACTAATAAAAGGGATTTAATGCTTCTAATTGCACTTTTTTGATCTTCGTCCAATTTGTCATATTTCGTTTGACATATCCGTTTCTTTGGTGGCGTTTCCAGTTAACTCTATATCTCCGATGGAGTCAAACAGTGTTTTTTTGCTAATCCCAATTTCATTTCCTGTGTGATGAAGCCTTTGCCCACTTGTTACATGCCTGCACCTTGCATTTTTTAGGAACCTGCGAGAGCAGCCATAATTACATATTCACGTATTGACATTTATCAAAACCATAAGATGTATAAATAAGAAAATTTAAGCAAAACAGTTCAAACAGTACCTTCCATAGCTGAATATTATGATTCAGAAGCTCTAAAAAAACCATTTTGTATGAAGAATCAAGATGTAATGGATAAAGAAAACAATAAAACCCAATAATCGCAATAGAATCCAAACGATGCTCATATGTTTCTGACATTTATGCAATTTTGACCAATTGTTCTTGTGTCTTCTTATTTGGAATGAGGTATAGTCAAGAGCTTATCCACATTTGACATTTAAACGTCAAATCTATTAACATTTGACGTTTCAACATCAAGTCTATCCGTAGTTAAAATTTAAAACGTCAAATCTATCCGCGTTTGACGTTTAAACGTCAAATCTATTCGCACTTGAAATTTAAACGTCAAACCTAGTCTATTCACGTTTGACGTTTAAACGTCAAGTCTATCCGCATTTGAAATTTAAACGTCAAATCTATCCGAACTTGACGTTTAAACGTCAAACGTGTACATATTCGACGTTTAAACGTCACATCTGTAATCAATTTATTGCATCGGTGGAACAAAATTGAAATTTAATATGTTCGAAATAATATTAAATAAGATACATTGCCATATACCTATCGAAAAAACTGTCCGAGAATGAAGAAATCATTGATATCTAGCCTTGTGTTTGCATCGTTTACGATTAAACCATTCGAAGCACTTAATATAATGATAGGAATAAATTGAATTATTTCTATGTTAATGTATTTTTTTATTTGTGAAGCTTTAATAGTTCTGTTCAATGATTAGAGCAAAGTAAAGGAGAAAAAAATTTAGTGAAGGGCTTGATTTGAATGAAATTGTTATAAATGATGTATTTAAACGATCAATATGAGTTCTAAAATTGATTTTTTTTTTGATATTTTTTTTATTTTTTTATAAATTTTTATTGTTTCAAAAAGACACTGATTTCTAGAACACTCTGTATAATGTATTTAAGTCTACATCTGTTTATTGTCATCATAGGAGATGCTTCTAACGTTATGTTAAGTTTCATAATGTTACATTTTTCCGTTATTGAAATAATGGCATTTTTCTGACGAGAGCAAAATGTCAAAATTGTCAAACAAATGTCAATATCCTGTAAACTAATGAAAATTCTATTTAAAAATGAAAGGATACTGATGGTTATGCGCAAACTAAACACATTATTTTGTATAAAAATGGAGATATGGAAGAATATTGCACTATTGTTGCACCCTGTATATTGAAAATTTTTTAAATCTTAATATTTTCGTAATCAAAATGATGTCGTCTATCTCTATAGTGCTTTGACGAAGCGGTTTCAGCGGTGATGTTATGTGTAATAGTGTATTGGTGATTGATTATAAAATCGTTAACTTAAATATTGTTTAGTTTGACCGATATAGCATTTGCTTCTTCTTCGTTCTTAATCTTGTTTTAAAATTATTTTCTGTCAAGTCTTCTCCTCCAATCTGTCAAGTATGAATATGCCTGACATGTTTCCGCCAAGATTTCTTAAAGACTTTGTTCAAGAAGAATCAACCTTCGATTAATAAGACCTCAATCACATGAACTTGTTGCTGATGAACAATTTTTGATACTTTTAAGCTGTTTGTTTATTTTATTTGTTTGATTCTTAAAACTTAACATAACTAATTAGGAAGTTTAATTTATTTGCGTAACCAAAACCTAAATCGAAATAGTTACAATTCTACCAAGTTTAAATTTTATTCCATTCGATAATGATTATGCATCGGTGTCTTTTTTCGTGAGGGACAGCTATATTATAACAGTTTGTCCAACTTATGCATGCAGGGGGACGTAAACATAACTTTTAATTCCAGCATATTTCCTGCGATTCAACCGGCTCCAACTTAAATGTGCCTGTGCATTTTAAACAGAGAGACGTATTGCTATAGAGCAGCGTTGAACGTTACTTTTCCTTTATTATGAAATTCTTACCGTACAGCAGCCGGGAATGTTGAATATTCTATTACGAATTACTTTCGCTTTCCAGCAGGTATGCATAGTTTACCACCGGTACTTATACCATCCACCCTCGGGGAATTCAATTTTTATCACATCAGATAAAAATTCCACGTTTTCGTTAGCAGCGGATCTGTCACATCCTCTTTTTTTCTTCTTCTTCTCATTCTTCTTACGTTTTAGTTTTGTTTAGGCGTGCAGGTGCCTTCCGGGCGATCCGAAAGCGCGGATGAGATAAACCCGCTTAAGCAGCGCTGATTCGTGAAGGACGTCCGCGAAAACATAAACGCGGAATGGATGTTGAAGGAAAGTAAAAGGTTTAATGAGTGAGAGCAGAGTCAGCTTTCCTCTACGAGGCAATCTTGACCGTCTTATTTTTTTTTTCTCCCAAGAAGAAAAAAAAAAACGCGTACGTTGTAAAAAAGGACTCCGATGTAAAAGCTTAATTTTTGCGAGCGGAGAATAGATTATAATTAAAAATTCGCTTAGTAAGGAATGTAAATTAAGCCTGGAAACTGCGATATTACAATTATGACGGCTAACAATGCGTAATAAGTTTCCTTGAGTAAAGATAGAAATTTATCGAAGTTAAAGGAGTTAAGATGGTTAATTAGTCTCAACAGAATGAGATAATTAAACTTTTTTTTAAACGTAATATCCCCTATAAAATATACAGACTCTTCTCTATATATAGATATACACAACGATATAGTAAATAAAATTTCACGTGCGAGTTATTTTTATCAAAACCAACCCTTTCCATTTCGATGGTTATTGACCGTTGAGCTGAAGCACGACGGCGTTGGTGAGATCGACCAGTTCTCCAAGGCGGATAACCCCGATGCAAAAACAAAGGCTTTTGTGATGGGAAACAAGAATTGAAATGTTGCAGAAAAATATACACAGGCTGAGAGAATTTTATATTTATAAAAGCTGCATGTCTGTTGTATTTATGTGGTGGATGTAGATGGTAAGCTATGTAAATATTGGATATTTCTACGAAAGCTGTCGCTCATCCACTAACGTTAAGATGAGGAAATCGAATTGTTCGTATGTCTGTGTGGACGATGTGAAGCAAGCCATAATAGTTTCATTATAATTAAAAGATTAGAAGAGAAGTTATGACGAGGAAATCGGCAGAGATGGTTGCAATGGGCTAGAGGAGATGCCTCAATTTAAAAATTAATAAATGGAAAAAATGATTTGACGAAATCAAATTTGAAGTGTTAGATCAAAGACGGAGAATCTTTGGGGATGCTTCCGCTTCAACGAAACACAATCAGATGATGTTTGATGTTAAAACCCTTTCTATTATACGACACTATGACAGAAAGAAAGACAGAAGAAATCGACGACACCGTATTTTAACTTCCAACATAGGAATTGAATAGCTGCAAATACTATTTGGTCATGGTATATTCAATTGAACACATTATTGGCAATCTCTCCAGTGTACTACGGTGCCATCTGGTGTTGAAAGCCAGTAACAAACAATTAAAATTTCTATGTTGGTGCAATTACAATTTATTGTTTTTGGAATTTTTGTTTTGTGCATCGTGTGTACGAAAGTGAACAGTTTTGTGTGTGACAGGTACCAGTAGAGATTGACATATGAGGAGACGGTGCACTTGGCCGAGTATCGATCGGAAATTGAAGATCTGAGCGGAGACTATGAAAATCCACTCCTCAATGAAAGCTCTAGACCTGAGTCTTTGCTTGTGAGCGACGAAGATTTTGAAGAAAAAAATGAACAAATTCAGGAATCTGAAGAAGTTGTGGAAACTGAACAAGTCGAGGAAGAAGGACCTGCTGAAAAAGTGCCTACTAAACCTTAGCCTGGCCCAAGGACCTCACGATGCAGTTCATGACGCAAAATGAAGTAACTCCCAAAGAAAAGATTGGTTGTAGTAAAGGGGTCAAATTTCTAACTCCAAACATCAAGTGGTTTGAGAAAACAGTTGAGCGACATGTGAACAATTGTAAAACAATTTATAAATAAATCAGACTTTGTAGTACCATAGTTTCAGATTTTTTATCTGAACTAAAATAAATAGTGACCGAAAGGGTTGACATGAGGGTCTTCAAGATGTAATGCATACTGTCACGTTTCCAATCAGGCTCATAGTGGTGACACTAACTTTCGTCACTGGCAACAATGCAATTCAAGAAGGAATAATCGGTTATAGCAAAACTAACAAAACGTGCTACAGCGCTCGAACGTGTATTTATTGAACTTGCCTAGTAGTCATAATAAACGGAATTATGGAAAAAGATAATATTGGAAGAAAATGCAATTTAATCAGAGCTTCACATAATTTCAAGTTTGTGCAGGATAGAACTCATTGTATTAAATATGCTAAGCATCCGATCTCAACCCAATCGAGTAATTTTGGGACGAGCTAGAAAAGGATGTCCTACGTCACAGCAACTTTGTACGACGTTGGAGAGAGAATGGAAGACGATTTCTTGCGCAAATTAATGGAAAGAATGTCGAGAGCGATGTAAGCTGTAATAAACGCCGAGGGAGTTTATTTTTTTAACAATTTTTATCGATTGAAAGTAATGC
Source organism: Holotrichia oblita (assembly GCA_023690525.1). NCBI lineage: Eukaryota > Metazoa > Arthropoda > Insecta > Coleoptera > Scarabaeidae > Holotrichia > Holotrichia oblita. The sequence goes on from CM043018.1 coordinate 155,750,863, forward strand.
GATTTAAATATAGTTACATCAGCATGTTGCAATGAAAAAGGCAAGTCCTAATTCAAACACATGCATTTAACGATAACCACACGTTTGAAGTTCAATCCTGTGTTTCGAACTTATTTGTTCTCATCAGTGTGTGATACAAGAATATGAATCAACAATTCTATTCCCCGTACCTGTTATATCCTGAAAATTACTCGAAAGAAAATCAGAAGATAAAAACTCCATGACCTCTATCGGGAGATAACCGGACATCAATAAGGGCAGATCTCTAGACGTTCTCCGAACGATTACAGAGATCACGTGTGTAAGTGTTATCGTCATCTATCGGATGTCCCGATAAGCGTAAACACAAACGAAACACAAAGGTGTTTGAGACTTCTGGATATAACGGGATATAACTATCACACACTGATGACAACAAATAAGTTCGAAACACGTGTCTGTGTGTCAGGATTGAATTTCGAACGTTTCCTTTTACGGCGTCTGATTATCGTCAAATTCATGTGCTTGAATTAAGATTTACCTTCTTCATTGCAACATGCTGATGTAGTTTAACCGATCACCGGCACACACCTGTCGAAACTTGTCATCGTTTGACTGACATATTATTCAGTTCATCACTAACATTCGTAAATATCGAACGCATTTTAGCACCCATAGAAGATGAATATAGATAATCAGTACAAACGTGCTGTGGTACATTTTTTATTTTCGTGTGGTGAATCTGCCAGGTCTGCAGCGATAAAAATTAATAGTGTACATGGTGAACACACCATTAGTGTAAGGACTGCCCAGAAATGGTTTAAAAAATTAAAAGTTGGAGAAAGCAGCATTGATGATGAACCCCGTTTAGGACGTCCTGTTTTGATGATGGCATTCTTCGAAATCTTGTGGAGTCAAAGCCACAATTAATAGTGGATCAGATCGCAGAAAGGATGAATTCATCTCATGGAACAGTCTTTTGTTATATAAAGAAGATTGGGAAGTGGGTACCGCATGAGCTATCCGAAGCCAATTTCCAACAGCGAAATAAACATCTACATCGAAAGAGGGCCATTTTTAAATCGTTTAAATCGTATTTCTCATAACGTCACAAGAAAAAGAACGTGGACGGATAGAGATAGAGCAAAGGTGTCTTTGCATCCCAGAAGGATTCTTTTTGAGTGTTATGGTGAGGATGGTGTAATTTATTTGGAACTGTTAGAACCAAATCAAACGATTAATTGAGAAGTTTATTGTGAACAACTTTGCCGTCTAAACTCTAAAGAATTGATCAAAAAACGCCCACGATTGGTGAATATGAAGAAAGTGTTGTTTCATCATGATAACGCTAGACCGCATACGGCTCGAACGCTGCAAAAAATTAGTGAATTTAATTGGGAGCTTTTGCCACATCCTGCTTACTTCCCAGATATTGCCCCAAGTGATTTTAACTTAGTTCGTGCCTTACAAATTTTTTCACAGGGAAAAAAATTAAATTCTAAAAAGGAAGTACACAATGTACGAGGGAGCGTTTTTATATTCGCGGAATGGGGGATAAGGGGTGAAAAAAAACCAAATTATTTTTCTTTTTCAATATATTCACCTGCAAGACGGATACATTTTTCACATCTTTCAATTAATTTATTTATACCCTCATAAAAAATGATTTCTCTTTATCTGCAAAATACGCCGAAACTGCCTCCTTGACTTCATCATCGGCAGTCAATTTTTTATCCCGCAGCTCTTTTTTCATTTTCGGAAACAGGTAATAATCACTCGGGGCCAGGTCTGGGCTGTAGTCTGGGTGATTCACAATTTCGAAACCCACCTTATGCAGGGCAGCTAACGCAACGCGGCTCTTGTGGACAGGCGCGTTGTCGTGCAAAAGCAGCACACCTTTCGTCAATTTTCCCCGTCTTTTCTCTTTAATGGCTTCTTTTAGTCGCTCTAATATTGAAACGTAATATTCTCCGGTTATAGAAACACCTTTATCTTTATAATCAATCAACAATATTCCTTCCGAGTCCCAAAATACCGTTGCCATGAGATTCCCAGCTGATTGTGACACTTTAAATTTCTTGGGAGGTGCTGTGCCCTTTTTATGCCACTGCATGGAGTCTTGTTTGGACTCAGGTTCATAATGATGAACATGATGAACAATTCGACTCAATACACCATCCTTGTCTTCATTACAGAGGTCCAAAAATGCACGCGAACACTCTACGCGCTGTTGTTTTTGCGGCGGCGCGGCGTGAGCATTCTCGGCACCCATCTTGCGCTGACCTTAGACATGCCGAGAAGATCGTGTAGGATTTTAAAAATTGTTGTATCGAATACTACAACCATTTCTGCGAGTTGTTTCTTCTTTAGTCGGGCATCTTCGAGTACAATTTTTTCAATTTTTTGGATAAGTGCTGGGGCGTGATCACCTCAATGCTCCTGCCCGGCCTCGGGTCGTCTTCCCCTTGTTTAAATAAAGTATGCCACTTGTACACCATGCTGGTTTTTCCTGGACAAGAATCGCCGTAAACCAATGACATCTCATTCATTATAGTCGCGACTGATTTTCCTTGCCTGGTAAGGAACTTTATAACGGCAGGATATTCGATTTTTTCCATATTTCACTTTTCACTCCTGATTATGTTACTTGGTTGACGATAGCTCAAAGACTAACTGTCTACTGTGGTCTTTCTTTTCTCCCCTAGGGCCGAACTAAAGGTTCTTAAGCCCTTTTTTCATTCTAGAAGCCCGAAAGGGCCGAAAAAGTGAGTTCCTACGATCTCTTTATCCTATTGGGATGGTGTGTGTACGATGGATTTACTCTTCATAGGTCTTGATGGTCGTCCATCGCCAAGGCTCTTCGAATTTGAACCAATGGGGGAGGTCGGTCTGGGTCGAGATTTGCTAATTCGCTGATCAGAGGATGTCCCGAGCGCTGTATCCTTTCTTGAGTGTTTCTCGCAATAGTGATGGTGAATTGCTTAAGTGAGGGGACATCTAAATCTGCCCTTAGTTGTTGATTCCTCACATACCAAGGGGCGCTGGTGATCAGTCTGAGGATCCTATTTTGTACGGTCTCTAGTTTTATATAATGTGTCCTCGCCAGACTCGACCATGCCAGAGCAGCATAGGTAATTATGGGTCGAAGAAACGTGAAATAGATAAGGACTTTAATCCTCAGCGATAGTGAACTTTTAGGGCATAGTAGAGGATAAAGATAATTCCTCGCCGCATTGAATTTTTCAATGGGTTTGTTAATATGGAGTCGCATTGTCAGACGTGAGTCCAGTCTGACTCCCAGATACAACACCGACGGACTCCAAGGGAGCCTGAAATCATTTATGAAGACGTGTTCAGATGGAGGGCGCAGTCTATTCGTGAAACGAACTGCCACTGTTTTTGATTCGTTGATTTTCAGTCTCCACTTGGAAGCCCATGCCAAGATATCGTCGATAGAGTGCTGAAGTCTGTTGCATAACTGGAGTTCATCCCTACTGGAAGTTAATATAGCAGTATCATCTGCGTATATGGCCAGTTCAACGCCCTCGGTCTTTGGCAAGTCGGACATGTACACTAGGAACAAACTGGGGGCAAGGAGGGAGCCTTGCGGGACTCCAGCTGCTATTGGTCTTTTCGCCGATATGCTCTTTCCACTACGCGCTGAGAACGTTCGATCCGACAGATAAGAGAAAAGAACCCGAAGCAAACAGGGATTCAAGCCGCTCGAGATCATTTTGTGAACTAAACCTCCGTGCCACACCGTGTCGAAGGCCCTGGCTATATCCAAGAAAACAGCGTCCAATGTTTCCTTTTTCTCCAAGGTGTTACGAACAGCTTCGGTTAAGCGAAATAGTTGGTATTCGGTGCTAAGACCTTCGCGAAAACCGAACTGTTCATTTTGGATAAGTTCTTTGACAAATATTTCCTCCTTGAACCTTTGCAGGATAATAGACTCAACTACTTTAGCGAGGCAGGAGATCAATGAGATGGATGAGTGGATCTTTTTCGGGCTTCGGAATGGAGACTACTATAGAATGTTTCCATACATTCGGAAAATAGCCAAGGCGTAGTATGGCATTCGTCACTAGAGCTAGTTGAGTTATGACATTCGGAGGGAGTTTCTTCAGGTCTGTATTAGGAATTAGATCGTAGCCCGGGGCTTTACCGGGTTTAAGGTGTTTAATTACCCGTTGGATCACTTCGTTGGAGGTGGCGGCAAGATCTTCACCTTCCATGTCCGCAAGGGCACGGAGAGAATCCCCAACCTCGGCTTCGAGCTCCTCGTCGGAGTCGTCGCTGTATGACGTTTCATGGACCGATTGGAGATGGTCTGCCAGAATTTCGGCTTTTTCTGGGGAGAGGTAGGAAACACCATTCGGGCCCTGTAAAGACCTAATACTTCCATAGGGAGCCGTCCTGTAGATTGAGCGTTGAAATCTTATCCCACCACTTATTTTCATTATATTCCTTTAAAGAGTTCTTCAGCTTTTTAGACAGAATATTTGCCAAATTAATGTCCGCAGGGTGACCTGTACGTCGGGCCAACTTTCTTGCTCTTCTCTTATCCCATAGAATGAGTCTTATGGATGTTGGGAGCCACCTATCATGCGTGGGCCTTACAACATTTAATCTGTCTGAAATCCCACCAGTCAAATCAGCCGCAGCACGTTCGAGAGCATCAGTATCAAAAATACCATCAGGAATTCCAAAATTTGCGGCCCTTAAATTGGTTTCAAAAGTCCTCCAATTTAATCTGCGACGAGAGGCCGCGTCAGCGATTCTGGCCGACGCACAGTGGTAAAAAATGAGAAATTCTTGATCGAAACATAGCTCTTATAATAGCCCTCCTATTGTAGCGAAATTTGGTATTCCAGGGTTTTAGATATCGTAGACTCCATTGGCGCTAATAATTTTACCCTATGTTTTAGGTTTTATCCGTTTCGAGGTTGGAATTTATAAAATTCTCATGATTGCTAGAATAGAATATAATGTATACCTAATAATTTGCTTCAAACAAAATGACTGGACTTGGAAGAAAAAAAAAATCTAGGAGACTATACATTTTTTATTTGCGGTATACATTAACTATTGAACAATTTTTTATATCGTTTCATGTTGTTCATCTTTAAAATCTTCTTTCGCCTTTTCTACTCCTTCTTCGTCATCCTCTTCTTCTACTTCGTCATCCTTTTCTTCTTCGTTTTGTTCGCATTTATCACTTTCGTAATCTATTTCTTCTTCAAAGCCTTCCTCTAGTTCGCTTTACTCTTCATCTATGTATTCGTCTACTTCATTTCTTCTTGTCTCGTTTTCTGACATAATTACCAAGTGCTGCATTTCCTCATCGACATGCCTAATTTTGTTTTTGCCACATCTAAACCAACTTAAATATGGATCCGAACTCAAGATTAATCTATTGAACAGATCCTCGTTCACCTTCAGAGCACTAATTTTTCTGATATGATATAGACGATACCTTTTAATGTCCTCGGATAGCTCGCCTATTGGGACAATAGAATGCTGTACCGTGACATCCCCATGTATTTTCAAACAATATTTTTCGAAATTCTCCACATTTATTTCATATCCGCTGTTGACTATTCGTAAAATTACAGCAAAACGTTTTATTAATTCTTCATCGATTCCTATAAATATTTTTATACATAGCATAACTCCGAAAATACATATTCAATTGTGTTACTGACCAGTTATCTCTTAAGATAAAGACGGGTTGGCAAAAAATCGTCTTGCTGTATTTCCATCATTGGTTGTTCCTGAACCTGCTTTTGGAATATCCACGATAAGTCCCATTTTTCTTCGGAATTCAATTTGCAGGTTTTTCTTTCTTTTTTCAACAAGTTCCTTTTTATCTTTTATTATCTAAAGAGCATGTTATTTATATAATGTGGTACGCTAAAATATAATTAATACTCACTTTCCAGATTTTACCTTCCAATCTATAAGCTATATGTGAGAGGCATTCAAAACACCGAATATATGCATGTAGTGCCGATAATCCGAACTGGAGAGTTTCTGGTTCAATGCTATACGATTTAAGAGACACAATATCGTTCATTTTGGAAATTGTAGCCTTGCAAATGTGGCATCTCATGCTCGAAGTGTTTGAAAGAGCACTACAGTCCTGAAATTTACCATGGATAAAAACTTTTGCATTATGTCATACTATATTTCTTACCTTGCCATCGACCATGGTTAAGCATAAATTAAATGTGATTTTTCCAAGTGGTGATTGAACAGGTTAGGTTTTCAATCTGACTTTCAATTTCGGTCTGTTCCAACCTTGAAACCTCTTCTGTTTCCCTGATCCATTGAATTCTTATTGGTCGACAATATCTTTTTGATGAAGGCTGCGGATTTTTCCACAATAACTCCGTAGAATTTACATCCAGCAATCGAAGAAGCACAAGTGAAGTCACAAACACACTCTCTTCAGCATATTGCATGGAATCTTGGCAAGTTTGTTTGTAAGTAGAAAACCCCGAACTTCCATCAAATCCTCATTTGCATATTAGTTGCAAAGATCTAGCCTCTTCTTGCCTGGATTCCAGCAAGTTTTGCAGAGCAACTTCACACTTTTGTTCCGTTGTTGAAATACTCCTAGGATAAAATTGTTTCTTGGCTTCACGGACCTTATAATATGGATGATAAATATCATGTCCGTGTTCTCTGGTACCTTTTCTTAATTGTACGTATTGAGCTCGAGTTAAATTTAATGAGACAATCAGAGCCACAGCTTCTTCGGTAGAATAACTTGAAATCTCTTGTTTTGGAGTTATCCAAGTTTTTAAAATCTTGCTCGCCCTTGTCGGAGTTGTTGTAGTTGCTTCGGTAAGCAATCTGGCTGCATCTGTTTTCCCACTTTCTCTCAGTTTCATAGAGGTGGCAAACGATAATTCTTCTGTAGATCTTTCTCCTCGAAGCTCTGCCGTTTTTCTACGCTTAATAACGGCTGAACTTTCTTCGAAAGCCTTAGACGGACGACCATCTGTATATTGATCATTATGTTAAACGAAAAAAATTGTTAATAATTTTTACCTTACCACTTTTTGAAGTAGCCGCTTCTTGAGAATCCTGCAGGCAGCGGAGAACAATATCAGGGAAATTGATTTTTTGGTTTAGCCAGTTTTCGAATTTATTTAAAAAACGATCGTTTTTACGATCTACACTTTTCCACGTTGCAAAGTAATGTGCAAGAAATGAAGTTCTTGTATATTCGGTTAGTGTTTTCGTCGCATTTTCATCCCCATTTGTTCGAAAATTTAAAAAGTCGAGTACACGGTTTTTTCGCCCCTTCACCATCTCACGTAAAAATTTCATCATTATTTGATGTAATTTCAGGCGCGTCACTAGTTCGTTGGCCATTGTAATAATAAAAAATTATAAACAAATAACAAGTCCAAATAACAAATAATATAACGAAAAAGGCACCAGGAGAATCACAAGAGCAAACTAAACACTGTTCGACACCGAGGTGCATAAAGAACTGAATTAAATCGCTTTGCACACGCTGTACAAAAGCGTCTATTATCCCCTTTGCCGCAAGTTGTCGCACAAAAATAAAGTTGCAGCATATTTCTAGAAGTCCAGGCATTAATTTAAGATGTTTCCGATGATGGAGTGTCGTGGATTACTAAATGAATAATCGACTCAAGTTCTAGAATTCGCCGAAAATGACATGCTAATTATATGCAATTACAGGTCATTAAGGCTTACCTGAAATAACAATTTAAATACAGGAAAAGAAAGCCAAAAGAACATGCTTTTAGATGGTATATATAATACATTAATATTTTAAGGCGTTAACTTTGTACGAGTTGTCAAATTTTGCGTTTTTTCCACGAGTTAAGAAGGTGCGCTAATTTTCCTTATTTTTATCGCATTTCACGGTGTATAACTTTTATACAGATGAACGAATCAACTAATTTTTTTTCTGAAAAGTCAGTGTAGTATTAGGGGTACCTAATATGTGAATTTCAGCGTTCAAGAAAAAAGGAAAAAATTTAGGTTTCGATCGGATTTTAGGCATCGTTCACCACTGTGCGACGCCCCAAATAAGACCAAAATTGGATCATGGTCGCAAGACAATTCTGACAGCACCCGAACCTCTATAGAAGTTGGGATATTCCGAGATATCGCAAAGTCGAGGATATCCGGCCTGACGCCGGGGCGAAAAAACGTCGGACCATTCGGGTGGTCTGTCTAATAATAATGAAACTTCGTATTCATACTAATTATGAGTCGCTGCACAGGCCACGCTCCCAATGCGACTAATCACCCCCCTACAACCCGCTCATTCCGCGAATATAAAAACGCTCCCTCGTAGGTACTGTCAAGTTTTTTTGCATCAAAACCAGAGTCTTTTTACAGGTATGGAATAAAAAAGCTACCTGAAAGATGGCGAGACATTGTAGATAATGGAGGAGAATATTAAATTGTATTTGAAGGATGTCCCATCCCAGGTTTTGCAACATACGTATATTTTTAACATTTTACTTTGATAATTATTAAAGCGAATCATATCAATCGCATCATCAACACGACTACTCTATATAGTTGAAATAGCGAACATAACAATAGAAGTATCGTCAAAGAATGAGCAATTACCACATCGGACAATTTCGTTCGTTAATCTTCACATGCACTCAAAATCAAGTCGGAACCATCATGAGAACGGTCACGCAATCCGATAGCGGTGCCATTAATTTAAGAATACAATGTGATGAAGAAAATAAAAGCTACATTATATCGAGCTTTCTTCGACGGAGGTTATTATTACATGTACAAACTTTTATTTGTACTTGTACACCGAGATATTTTACTCAATCGTTAAACACGTAACGATAACACTTCCTATAATTTATTACGATTTCTTTTGTAATACAACCTACAATTGTTTAACAAAAGCGAAGCTATCGAGGGCGATGCATTACATTTAAAATTCACGTTCCGAAACTTACACAAACAGTTGAATAACATCGTTTCGGGTCAAACCAATTCTGAACTAAACTAGAAACTAGATCAATGGAGATGGGAGTCGCAAATACATATCCGATTCGTTTTATATTCTTAGAGGGATTTGTAAACATATCCTAGAATACGAAATTACCGAGTTTAAACGGGAAAAAAATCTCTGCGACCTATTAAAAGATATATTCACAACATATATTGCATTCTGAACCGAACCCAACCTGAAGGATGTATACACAAGAGAAGCACTTTATTCAATAAAGTGGGGGATCGATAAGTTTGCACTGCCACTGAGGGAGTTATTTGCGAAGAATTCGAAATGGATGACTAGGTAATCGCGGTTAACAGCAAAAAAAAAAAAAACGAAAACACGGGAGAAGAGAAATTCTAGTTCACGACCAAAAACGAGTTGCTCGAGGAATGTGTATCAGCGTTAACACATACGCACGCATACGAATAAAAAAAAAAAAAAAAAAAAAAAGTTCGGACAATTGTGTTTACGAACTGTTTCGACAGCTTTAGTAAGTGATTTCAAATATACGCCTACGTTTCGGCGAAATTTGTTAGCTATATTCCAAATAAAAGTAAACAAAAACGATGAAAACTTTCGCTTATAGACGTGAATGAGGAGATGAGGAATTAGGCGAGGAAAAAAATAAATTAAATAAACAAACAAAGTGTGAATCGAGTTTGCGCGGGTTTTTCAATCAGCGCAGATTCAAGATGGAAAAATTGGAACCATTGTTAGGGGGTAATAAAACTAAGACTAATCGAATAAAGGGCCATAGCTATTGTGCACCGAAATTTATTACTGGAGATGAGGTAATCCAATTTTTACGGTTAACAATGGAATTGCTACTAGATTGATGGAATAATATCAATAAATTAATATCTGCTACGGTTTAGAATATGTTTGGATGGGGGAAAAACCAATTTCCCGATTTTATCGAGTTTGGGGATCTTTAATTTTGATGCTTATATTGAATGGAAATGTTTCCCCCTAAATATGGGGTTCACAGTAGTTCTTTCTCGACGTTTATGTATATTTTTTTGTAGCTGTAGCTTCAGCGACTAATTAAGATAAAAGGGTTGAGAACCTGTTGCAATAGATTGTGTAGTAGTCTTTTGTTTTAGTAGTATGGCCACTGCATATTTTTTGTTAATATTCTTAATCGATTTTTTTAATTAAAATTGGTGATTGCATTAATTAATTAATTAAAATTGATGAACATGAAGGATACCAATATCTGGTAGATGTTGGTAGCACAATTGTTGGTTGTGGTCGGTACCATTTTCTTGTCGAAACTTCGAGACTTTTTTACTTTGACTGGATTAGATTCTGTTAAGAACACCTACTTTTTTTTTTTTTTTTTTTTTAATGTGGTGGGTGCTTAGTTGCAGTGACTCCGTAAACTGTATCGCTTGTCTGGCTATCACAACTCTCGCGGTGTAGTTTTTGTGTGTGTATGTTGTGTTCAATTGGCTTTGTGACAGCATCATATCGCCTTTTATGATGCCGCGCTGTTAATCACTTTGCTCCCAAGTCGATCCGGGATTAAACTCTCTGAAAAAAATGTCACCGTCCCTCCAGAGAATTGAACCCCGGCGCCTATCGTCCTCTCACGACGATAGCCAGCCGCCTAACCATTGCGGCCATCGACCCGTTTGACAGGATTATTACGCGTGATGAGAGCTGGTTCTTCCAATATGGCCCTGAAACGAAGTGTGGCTCTCTCCAAACGACTCGGGATCGAAAAAAGCTCGCATGAGCAAGTCCAAGATGGAAACCATCCTCATCTGCTTCTTCGAATGTCGTGGGGTGGTCCATAGGGAGTTTGTTCTACTTGGGCAGATCTATTCTTGCGAAGTACTCGATAGACTTCGAAAAAAGGTTAATAGAGTGCGTCCCAACATCGCACGAACTTGGATTCTCAGTGTAACTTAGTTTTTGATCTCTAAAGGGATCGTGGTGTTACCACAGCAATCGTACTCGCCTGATTTATCACCCTTGTTCCCTAAAATCAAGCAGGTGGTAAAAGGGACGCATTTTGAATCAATTGAGGAGATCCAAGCGGCCTTGACGAGGCTACTGTCGGATATTCCGATCAAAACTTTCCAGAACTACTACGTTGCATGGAAAATTCGCTGGAATCGCTGTGTTGGTACCCAAGGGGACTATTTCTATAGTTGTTGAATAATTTTTAAAAATATAAGGTTTTTATACATTCAGTCTCATTACTTAATTGGCAGACCTCGTACGTCAATAGATGACAAAATTTATTTGAATTGCGACATCGCGCTAGAGATGAAATGTTCAGAATTAGTCCGGAAACTATTTAAAATCTATAGGAAGAGTTTCTAAAGAGCGGAGATTGCAATTCAAAAAAATAAAAACAAAAGACAACGTCAACACAAAAAAAACAAAAGACGACTGATTGAAAAATTAAAATTAATTGAATTAAAATCGATTTGTTTCAAGATTTTTTTGTAAAAATACGTTTATTTCGCTTTTACTGAATTTATTTCAGACTTTAGACAATTTTCAAAATTTCGAAAATTGATTGTTGTCTTAATTGTTTTTTTTTGTAATTTTAAAATATTGTTTTAGAAAGCTTTGAAACAATGTTAAATAACTGACCTCAAAAATACCATTACTTTTTTCGGCAAACTTTAAAGTTTAAAGTTTATGGCTAAAATGTTTATTTTTTAAATCTTAATATTTTTTAAATCAAAATGATGTCGTCTATCTTTAGAGTGCTTAAATAAAGCAGTTTCAGCGATGATGTTATGTGTAACAGTGTATTGATCATTAATTATAAAGTCGTTTCTTTAAATATTGTTTAGTTTGACCATTGCAGTCTTTATAGTCGATGATTTCTTTGTTTTTAGATAGTTTTGTTGATAGTTATGGCTTTATGTTCAAACATGTTCTGGAATAAATTGATTTTTAACTAATTCCTTTAAAAGATACATTTTTTAATATTTCTCTTAATAAAAATTAAAAATAATGTAATTGCTGCAACTGCAATATGGCAAATATAAAAATGAAATACCTGCACATATCCGGATGAATCTCATAAAGAAACAAAGCATGTTTATTAGCACTTCAAACGTCCTCATTTTATTAACATTGCGTTTTAAATTTTAATCATGTGCAAGTTAGATACACGCCACAAAATTGGTTTATGCATTTTCATCCTTTTACCATTCGAGAGTTTACAGTTTACAGCAGAGCTTACAAGCACAAAAAATGGGAAAACTTGGTTCAAAATATGAAAACGGATACAACAACTAAAACGTTATGTTTTCGATATGTTTCCGGGCTCTGCGGTTCTTTCAAATTACTCATCGAATATTGACCATATCCTCGGGAATTTTGCTCACCGAGAAACAGTACACATACATATTTGGCTTTAATTAGGTTTTGTCGAAATGGCAGCGTCGGTAATCCTTTAATGCTTGCTAATAATTCCTTTTCTGTTTATTCTAACATAACGAGCATGTTTCGGAAAATTCATCGATAACTGTATATACAAGATTGTTAATAATTTAATAATGTTGTCCCGATCACGATTTAATTCCCCCGGACGGGAAGGGGGAGTGGGAAATAATACTTCATTCAGTGACTGTTACTAAAGTTATTTACATGACCTCGTAATTGCTTTGTGTGTACGGAGAATTCATTCAGTTTCCCACAGGTCTCGCTTTATATTGTTTAGTAAGCCGTAAAACATGAACCCGCCTATTCTTACATAATCTAAAGTGATTTATTTAAACCCCGCTTTTGTTTAATATCCCGCGAATTTCCTCCTTTATTGTTTCAACGTCATTTCGTTTTTTTTTTGTGTGTCAAACAGCCGGAATCGTCGACTTAATCAATTAATCTTTTAAATCCTGATTTATTTCCACTTAGAGGTCAATAAAACAATAAATAATTAAATACCAATTTATTCCATAACATATAATAATATGTTTTCGTTAAATAACTTCTTCGGTGGAAGAAATTGACATTTAATATGTGTCAAATTACTAATAATATAAATATAAATTGCCATGCCTATCAACAAAATTAATTAAAACAAAGAATTCATTGATATATCGAATTTTAATTATATTCACAAGTAATAATGAAGGAATAATGATTTAATACAACATTAGAAATTGAAATGATTTGAATTATTCGTATATCAATCTATTTTTTGTCAAGCTCTAACAATTCTGTTCAAGGACTAGGGAAAAACATGGCAAAAAAACCTAGTCAAGAGCTTAAAATTAATAAAATTCATGCGTGAATTAAATTATTGTAAATAACGCTTAAATTATCAATATCCGTTCTAAAATTTACCGCGTTTTCATCTTTCTTAACCCTAAGCGGCGCAATATATCATATCTGATACGTAATGAATAATTGTCTACCAAAGTATACAGAACAAGTTATTTGAGTCAGAGGCGCATAGTATCTATTCTGATACAAACCGTCTATGCATATACCATTGAGTGTAAACGCCATCTTACATCAATATATCTTATTACTCAGTTTAAATGCAACCGTTACGATATGACAGATACGTGAAAAAGTGTGATATTTTGAGGGTGTTTTTCTTATGTTTTTAGTGGAATTACGGCGAAAGAAAAAATTCGTTTAGTAGCAGTTACTGTTATATTCATACTTTATTTGAAACAAAACCAAAAATTTGGAAAATACTCACAGTGTAAGTAATAAATAGGAATGTTTCATTTCTGATACATAGCGCATTTTGGACATAAATTTTTAGATGTCTACACAAAATATCAAAGCCGCTTTATCGGAAAAACAATTGCAAGAAATTGCTGAAAATTGGATTGGTAGCGACGATGAATTTGAACAATCCGCCGATGAGGACGACGATGAAAGTTATTTTGATTTAAATACGATGCCAATTGTTTTTGAAGAGGATGGAGTAGAAATAAATTCTGAAGGCGATCGTACAGTTACAGAGGAATTGGAAGAAATTGTGGATGAATTGGAAAATAATAATGAGAGATATGAATCTATAAATTACAAAAGTACTACATGGAAAAAAAGAATTTATTACTAAACGACGATGTACTAGAATTTAAAGGTAATACGGCCCTGCCACACACAATTACCGAACTTGAGACTCCTTATCAATTTTTTCATACTTCTTTAACAACCAACTTTTCGACATGATTAAAGAACAATCTAATCTGTACAATATACAAACTGAACCATCAAGACCAGTCAATCTTAGCATAGAAGATTTAAAAAAGTATGTTGGTATATTAATCTATACGTCAGTAGTGCATTTACCAGGTATAAAAACCTATTGGTCTCAAAAAGTTGGCCTACAACAAATAAAGGATAGCATGAGTCAAAAGAAATTTCAAGCAATAAAACGATATTTACACTTCAACGATAATACAACACTAGGACCAAAAGATGACCTCAATGTAGATAGACTGCATAAAATAAGACCGGTGGTAGACTTTCTAAATGCAGCTTTTGAAACAGTTCCTTATGAACAATACCTATGTGTGGACGAACAGTTGTGCAGTACTAAAGCTCGTCATTATTTGAAACAATACCTACCAATGAAGCCTCACAAATGGGGCTTCAAATTGTTTGTTTTAAGCGGTGTTAGTGGATACGCATATAAGTTTGAAATTTATACCGGAATGGAAAACAAAAACAGATTAGATAATGAACCTGACCTGGGTTGTAGCTCGAATATCGTTGTTCGAATAACCAGGAATGTTCCCTGTAACCAATCCTTTAGACTATATTTCGATAATTACTATTCATCAGTTGGACTTGTCCATTACTTGACATCCAAAGGTGTTTACTCTTTGGGAACTATTAAAAGAAACCGTATCCCAAACTGCCAATTGCCTACTGAGCAAAGAATGAAAAAAGAGCCTAGAGGAACGTCTTACGAATATGTAGGAAATGTGAATGGAATTGATATCTCAACTGTTATCTGGAAAGATAATAAATTAGTTACACTCATATCAAGTTTTACAGGTAAATTACCTGTACAGGAGGTTAGCCGATACGATAAGAAGCAAAAGAAAGTAATTAAAATTGACTGCCCAAACTTAATAAAAGAGTATAATCGCCATATGGGTGGCGTCGACTTTTTAGACAGTTTAATTGGGCGTTATAAAATTCAAATACGGACGAAGAAATGGTATATGAGGATTTTCTACCATTTAATTGATTTAACTGTGGTTAACAGCTGGATCCTTTATCGCAAAGTAATGGTACAACGAAAAGAAAAGTATCTTGCGCTAGCAGAGTATAGAATTGAATTAGCTGATTGTCTGTGTAGAACAGGAAACCAAAATACTGTAAAACGTGGAAGACCATCTAATGACATCGAGACGCAAATACAATTAAAGAAGAAAAAAGGTCCTACAACCTACGTGCCACCCAAAGACGTACGCATTGATGGAATAGGTCATTGGCCAGAACATACTACAAATAGAATAAGGTGCAAGAAACCAAATTGTAAAAAACTAACATACGTTAAATGCAGCAAGTGCGGCGTGTCTTTGTGCTTTAACAAAGATAATAATTGCTTTAAGGATTTTCACATGTAAAAAAATATACAGTCATTAATAAACCAAAAGCGTAAACTTTTTGATTTTTTTATTCTTCAACGGCGCAATGTATCATATATGATACATTATGAAAAACGTAGTTTTTTCAAAAATTAATCACAATATATTTTTTTTTCTAATTTTACCGTTATTAGTACGACCAAATATACCAATAGAATTTTTTTTTACCAAATTTAAAAAATTGCTCCGTTTAGGGTTAATGTATATCATTTCGTAAATTAATCTTTTTTTATAATTATTTTCCTTTTTTAAAATTTTAGTGTTTTGAAAATCAAAATTATGTCGTCTATCTTTAGAGTGCTTAGATAAAGCAGTTTCAGCGGTGACGTTATGTGTAACAGTGTATTGATGGCTATAAATTCGTTTCTTTAAATATTGTTTGGTTTGTCCGATATAACATTTATTACAATCTTTGCAATCTAATTTATAAACGACATTACTTTGATTATCATGTTTAATGGGTGTTTTTAAATTTGTGAATAAATGTCTATTGTTGGTATGTATGAAAGTTATGTGAATGTCTGATTTTTTTAATTCGTGTTTTATTGTGTCGCTTAAATTGTTTATATATGGTATAGTGGTATATGTTATTATTTGATTTTGTACCTGTGTTATATATTTTATTTATTCTTTTTGTGATTAATTTATTGTAAAACTCTTTAGGATAACTATTTTTTTCTAGTATTGTTTTTACTTTGCTTAAATTTTCTTTTCTAAAATCAGGGTGAGCTAATTTAATAGCCTGATCTACTAAACTGTTAATTACGCTTTTTTTAAAATTTACCGAAGTGTTTGAAAAATAGTTTAAATGCCTACTACTACTAGTGTCTTTAATGTACCAGTTTGTTTTTATTTGTGTGTTATCATGTAGTATCTTTACATTTAAAAAGTTTATAGAATTTTGATTTTCTCTTTCAAAAGTAAATTTTAACCTATCATGATATGTGTTAAATGTGTGTAGAACATGTTCAATTTTATCATTTGGTATGCAGCATATACAATCATCTACATACTGCTTATAAAATTGCACATGACAGTTTAGTTTGTCAAGTGAGACCTGCTCTAAGTCCTCCATTACTAAATTTGCTATAACAGCAGATAATGGAGAACCCATTGCTGTACCGAATATTTGTTTATATATTGTGTCATTGTACTGAAAATATGTAGAATTTAAGCAAAGTTTAATATATTAATTGTTAATCAATTAATATTTTAATTAATTTTATTAACTTTATATTTAATCGAAATATGTAAATTATTACCTCTGGAGTGAATTATGCCATAGTTTATCGATAAGGGTGAAAAATAGTAGCGGGCCCAAGTTGGAACCTTGAGGTAAATCGCGTAGGTATATCCAAACTGAATCAAAATCTTTAGTAAAATCGATGAAGATTACATCAAGTCGACCGTGCGTCTATCGAATCTACAATATCAGAAATATATTGGGTGAACCAGACTAAATTGGGGTCGCTGTAGTAGCGATTTCCGATTGTACCGGTAATAAATCTAAAGTTTAGAATAGAAATAGAAGAAATAACTTAAACATTCGGGAAACCAATGTATACACGGTGCTCGGAAAACTTAATTTTGGTTTTGGTAATCTTTTCACAATATCGAAGGCTTCGACGGTTCGTGTATTTGTTATGAGGGCTTCCGTGTCTCGATGAAATAAATAAATGTTTTTTTCTTACAAGTTTCGGTCTTCAAAATATAATAATAATAATCATCATAATAATAATAAATTGCCTTTATTAAGATGACAAAAAAAATGAATACCTGGCGAAGTCTAGCTTATGCTACTCCAACTCAACCAGGATCAATCAAAAAAACAATAACCTCTAGACAATTTCTTTACAAAAAAAGATAAAAAAAAATCAAAGAACAAAAGCAAAGCTATCAATTGACTACACAGTACCACCTACTGCAGTGATAGTAAATGAGACCTGAAAGCGACTCCAAAACTCCGAAGGCCACCGAGACTCTTCACACTATTTGGTATTGAGTTATACAACTTAACCGCATTGTAACTAAAAGATCACCTGAATAGAGATGTGTGGTGACGAGGGATAGTAAGTTGAAACTTATATCGAGTATTGAGCACATGAATAAAATGTCGCGGTATGAGAAAACCCGTAATTGGAGCAGACACAGAAACAAAAAAAAGAAACTTATGAACAAATCTATCCAAGTGCAACTTACTTCTAAACTGGTAATTTTTCTCGATACAATTTCCGAAGACCACAAACAAACCTACAACAAGAGTTCTGAAGTTTTTGCACCCTGTATTTATCAACTGAAGTTAGACAAGGACTATAGATAAAATCACAATAATCAAAAAGAGAAAAAATTAGGGTTTCACCGAGTCGTTTCCTTAAAGCTGAATTCAAAATATGCCTGTTAGTGTATAACATTTTCATGGTACCATAAGCCTTTCTAAGTAAATGAGATACGTGATCCCCGAAGCGTAAATTAGTGTCTACAATTAGACCAAGATTCCTTGCTGCAGAAAGAAATGACAAAGCAGAGCCAGAAATATGTAACTTAAGATTACTCCTCAAGAACTCGACCCGATTCCTTGAGCCAAATAATAAAGCGTTGGTTTTATTTGAATTGAGCACAAGATTATGTTCAGAGGAAATTTTAGCAATTAGATCGAGATCACCATTAATAGTATCCATCGCTCGTTCATAATCAGTAGAAGAAAACGAATATATTAATTGGGTGTCATCAGCATATAGCCTGTATATTACAGTTTTTAATTGAGTTTAAAATATCAGTAGTATAAATAATAAAGAGTAGAGGACCAAGTATGGACCCTTGAGGTACTCCAGACAAAACGCGTACTTCATCAGGAACCACACCCTGATATGAAAATTTTTGAGTTCTGTCAGACAGATATGAAGTAATTAGTGACAAAGAATTTGAAATAAATCCATAATATTTAAGTTTTGCTACCAATAGCTGATGACACACAGTGTCAAAAGCTTTGGAATAATCTAAAATGATAAGCACACTATTCAAGCCGGAATCTACTGCAGTCATGATATCATTTAATACAGACGAGAGAGCAGTCGCAGTATTAAAACCCTTCCTAAAACCAGATCGATTATCAGAGATGTACTTATTAGAAGAGAAGTACTCGTACATTTGATTATAAAGTATTCTTTCCAGTACCTTGGAGAGAACAGGCAAAATACTGATTATCCTCAAATCAGAAAAATCCCCAGGATCAGCTACTTTTGGCAGCGGACGTCCTAAAGCTGCCTTCCAGATAATAGGAAAATACGAGTGTTCAATACAGGATCTACAAATGGACTAGCATATTTCAACATGGAAGAAGACAGGCCATCACATCCAAAACCATTAGTCTTTATTTTATTTAAAATATAATGAACCTCCTCAATAGTGACTAGCTGAAATTCAAAATCGATTAAATTATCAAGTCTAGCATTGCTATAAACATCAACAAGCCTGTCACTTTTGTCATTTGCCGACTGTACGAATGTAGCAAAGTATTGATTCATCTCAGAAACGTCAGTCAAATGTTCAGGCAAAGTTTAATCAGATGATGTTTTAATATTCAAGGATCTAAGAGAAGACCACAATCTCGAAGAATTACGAGAACTTGAGACAGAATCCAAATAATTTCTTTTTTCCATTCTAAGCATCTTGACTGCAAAGTTTCTGAGATGTTTATACCTAGACCAATTTTCAGGTGATTTAACAAATTTGAAATTGTCTAAAAGCTGCGTCTCTAAATTTCATGTACATCTTTAAATTTTCTGTCAGCCAGGGAGCTCTAGGCGTGGTGATCCTAATTTCTCTGACAGAAGCATAAATATCGAACGCCGACAGTAAGAAATAGTTAAAAATAGATACCTTACGACCAATGTCTTCTTCCTCAATAATGGTCTTGATTACCAACTCACAGAAGGCCAGGCGATGATCAGATATAAGATCTGCAGATAAAGTGCCAGACACTGTCACTAATTCATGGTTCGAGATAAAAATCGGATCAAGAAGTGTACTAGAAGAAGCGGTAATCCTAGTGGGGTCATTTATGATCTGAGCCAGACCATTCTATATCATCTTCAAGAGATTTTTTTTAAACTAATTTTCGTGAAGAAAGACTGAAATGTGTAGAGCACGTTTTTAATTAAACAATTTCGCGATTAAGATGATTTATTTAGAGTTGAGTGTAGGTTTTCACGACCGTCGTTTACTGTATTGAAATAATTTTCGCCAAAAAATAAGTTTGGACTTGACGCTTCGCTAATGATGTTACCAGCTTCTTCAGAAGGTTTTTAAAGACAGTATTTATTGTAAATACCATACCATCATTTATATTTATCCTCTAGCAAGCCACAAATCATATTTTAGAAATGGTGTAAAATTAGAAAATGGAAAATGGTCGTACTCCTTGCAGCATGAACTGTACTGCACCATGTTTCCTCTTGATTCTTGCATTCTTGGTCTGGGCTTATTCTAAGACGCTTATTTTTTTTTTCAAAACAGCATTTGGTTGATATGGCGATTTTCCACAGGCTTGAAATTCGGCAAGTGTGTTAGCTTCAGATTTAGCACCAATTTTCTTAAATAATAGGTAATATGGTAAAGCAATAGTGAGGAAGCAGTCCTCAAAAGTTTCACCGTCGAACCATCCATGAGTTGATCGATTGTATCTTGATCCTGATGGGTAACCATCCTGGATATAAAAGCTTGGCTTTGTAAACCACGTAAGGTGGGAGTAGAGTGCCATGACCAGCTATTGCAAACATACCACTGGTACTAGATTTTGAAATGTCGATAAATTTCGACGAGCACGTTTCACTCTTCGTTCGACCACAACATTGGCGGCATCCGGATCATCGGAAAAGTTTGTCTCCTCATAATTAATTATGTTGCAAATAAGTAAAATATTATTCGATAATTTCATATGAGACAGCTAAAATCTGTGTGAAACCACCATATTGTCATAATTATGACAGTTTGACAGGTTTTAGCTGTCAAAATACGGCTTATACAGCGTGTCCACGAAGACTGGTTGCGTTAGAAACCCCACAGTTTACCAACTGACAGCACCTCTTACTCTCTTCGTATTTTCGGATAATTTTATTGTTAAATCAAGGATTTGAATCAATCGAAGCCAGGAAGGTTGTCCTTGAAGCGTTTTTCTCTTTTAAAAAAGCCCTAATCCATTTCACGCCTTAAAATGCACTTTTTACCAAAAAAAAAATTAAAACTAGACAAACGAGCCACGGTATCAAAACAAATCAAGCTCAGAAGTTTCGGTGCAATTTTTTCGAGCACCCTGTATACAACGATTTCAATTCTTTTACAGATTCGGAAAATTGCGTTGGAGGTTTCTTTGTGTCGACTTAATATAAGGAAGTAGAAGTTGGGAAAACTAAAAAAAAAACATCTATAGGTAAGAGTTATTTATTGCGGGGCACCCTGTATACGTAGCTGTTAAAATTTCAATTGTGTTCGTGTCGTGTATCCCTTCAAGCGTCCTAGAAGGATTTATCGTCCTCTTAGGTGAATAAAAAAAGGAACTAAATTCACTCCATCTATTATAGTGGAGCGGCAAATTAGAATTACTTCCGAAAAGAAAATTCGGTGGTAGCGATACTGAGGAAATAGCAATTAAGAGAGTCTACACTAATTAACCGGCCTCTTCCACTATTGTATTGTATTGTATTATAGTATAGTAGGTACTACTTCGGAGAGTGCCAAAGTACACACAGCCAGTTTAAAGTTTTTTAATTAAAATTTCCCCGACGACCGACAAATACACGATTTGAATTTCGTTTTGCGGCGTCGGGTGAGCGTGGACGGGAACAAAAACAGAAGAAAGAACGCATAATGAACAATCATATTAGATCTGCTGCGGGGACAATGAGATAAATTAAAGAAGATCACGCCGCCCTAAATGAATTTCTAGTAAATGCTCTCTCTTCTCTCTTAACGGCTTACGGCGATTACTGGCTCCTGTTCTATACTATACTACAATAGACTAAAGCTAGTACAAAAAGTTCCAGCCGTCTTTCCTCTTTCGGAGTAATTAACAACAGATGATGGTCGGGAATTAAATGGATCTTTTACACGATTAATGGATTTGAGGGAGTTCTCTTTTTGTCTTTCTTTTTTTTTTTTTAAAAAAAGGAAAATTTAAGTTATCTAGATTAGATTCGATAAATAAATTGCGTCCACCGTGTATAATAATAATAATAATAATAATAATAATAATAATGAAAATAATAATAAAGTCCTCCGTTCCTTTTGAAAATTGAAGAAGAAGGAGGAGAAGAAGAAAAAGACAAAAAGCTTTGCAATTAATTTTCTCCTTTTATGAAGTCTAGGGTCTAATTATTAAAGTTAGGTGAACGCTGTTTAAAGTCCGTCATTTCCGAATTGGGAACGGCAATTAGGAAATTATTAAATGCACTAATTACAGTCAAACTCGATCTATTTATGAATTTCATTTCGTACTAATTAAAATTAAATACTTAACGGAACTTGAAATTACTAACTAGTGTTTCCGATCCACCTTGTCCGACATTAATATTCTGGCTTTGATAATAATTTCTTAGGTTAACCCATTCAGTTTAGAAATTTGTTTGCTGTTATTGCAATCATCAGTGCAAATATTACGACCTCCGCTCCTTCGATTCTTCCTTTTCTCTATGTATTTTCAATAATGTTTCTCGATATCATAATCTGTTCTTTATTTTTTCTCTCAAAAGAAGAAGGCAGATGAGTCGGATTTTTTTAAAACATTTGAAGCGTCTCTGAAGCATAATTTCTGGTTCAAGACTATCATCTATGGTTCGTCCTCATATTTCTTCTAACATCTATTCATCAGTCCAATCATATTTAAGTATGTTTCATATTAGTTGTATAGTATGGTAGTAATAAGACCCATGATAACTTATGGATGCCTGATTTGCTGTCCAAAAATCACACAGAAGCATTCAATAACCAACCTCTCGAGAGAGGAGAATTGGCGCGTCTCACAGCCCACACGTGGACATTATTAGTAGTTATGAACCACTGGTTGGGTGAGCACCGTGTGTTTGACGTTTTTTAAAGAGGAAGATCCAAGAGGAAGAGTCCCAACTCGGAATACAATTCTGTTATGAGTGAGTTACCGGTTCAACGTTAAAACGGAAGTCAGCAGTCCGTCCAAAGTCAGTCAGGACGTCAGAGAATATCGATTCAGTAAGAGAAGCTCGTAAACAAGCTGCTGCTTTACACATGTCTGACTGATGTCGTTTAGATCTGCATTTTCACCCATATAAGATGGCGATTGCCTAGAAGACCCTAACAACTATGAACAAATTTTGATGATGAGCTTTCGTTACTGGTCGGCTACAAATCCTCAAGAAGTGCATGAACGTCTTCTGCATAGTGAGAAATTTACTGTGTGGTGTGGTGTAACGAAAATTTGTGTCGTTGGGTCATATTTCTTTGAAGAGGATGGTCGAACCGTTAAGGTCAATTCCCACCGTTATCTGTTAATGTCGAAAAACTTCCTGATCCATGAACTTCAGAGAAATCGTTGAGTGCGCAGGAGGCTGTGGTTCCAGCAGAATGGGGCAACTGCTCGTACAGCTAATGAGATGATGGACTTTTGGAGAAGCAAATTTCGAGGTCGAGTCATCTCGCGTTTAACCCTTTCGGTCACTATTTATTTTGGTCCAGAAAAAAAATTAAACTGTGGTACTAGAAAGTCTGATTTATTTGCAATTTTTTGATATCACTTGTGAAGGGTTACCAACCCCCGTTCAGCGGTAGGCACATGTCGTCAATTGACAATTGATCGTGACTAAAGGGTAGTAAAATAACAAATGGATGCCAAGAAACGTTTTCATTTCTTGAGGGAGATGGGACCAAATTGTTGATGCTGTTGTACGGCATACATATTTGTGAACTCAACCATTTCTTCAAAAGTTCGTCGAAAAAGTATTGAGAAAAAAGATCAGACTTTCTAGCTCAACCACATTTTCTGTTGATTGTTTTCTCAAACAACTTGATGTTTGGAGTTAGAAATTGGACCCCTTTCCTCTAACCAATCTTTTTTTTTTGGGAGTTAATTAATTTTCCGTCGTGAACTCCTTCGTTACGTCTTTTTTGCGGATTGAACCTGAACGTGAGGTGCTTGGGCCATGCTGAGGTTCGGTAGGCACTTCTTCAGCAGGTACATCTTCCTCGACTTGTTCACTTTCCACGACTTCTTCAGATTCCTGGATTTGTTCATTTTCTTCTTGAAAATCTTCGTCATTCACAGACAAAGACTCAGATCTAAAGCTTTCATTGAGGGGTGGATTTTCATCGTCTTCGCTCAGATCTTCAATTTCCGATAGATGCTCGGCCAAGTGCACCATCTCCTTACATGTCAATCGTCGTTCAGGCGACATTTTTGGAGATTATTTATATGGTAATGAATAAATATACGAACTTTCACTTAATATTTGAGGTTATGTTACCCTGTACAATAATATCCGTATAATCGCACTGTATTTATTTGACGACGACCAATTTTGCAAAAATATTGTTGAAATATAAGCTTACAAGCACTAATGATACAGAATATAACGGCAATTGCAGCAATATTGGCAGTGTACAGCACTTCAAGTCGTCCACTAACATAGAAATTTTACTTTTTTGTTACTGGCTTTCAGCACCAGGTGGCACCACAGTGCATATTAGGGATTGCCAATAATGTATTCAATTTAATACATCATGACCAAATGGTGTTTGCAGCTATTCAGATCCTATGCTGGAAGTTAAAATACGGTGTCGTCAATTGACGACACTATGACCGAAAGGGTTAAGAGACATTGCATAGCCAGCTCGCTCCCCAGACCAGACAGATTTGTGATTTTTTTCTTGTAGAGATTCCTTAAAGCAAGAGTTTACTCAAACAGACCCTATATACTGTTCGAACTGAAAGAGTACTATACCTACTTCCAGAGGTTTTCTTGTTAATCCATATTTTTTATTTTAATGTGATTTTTTGGCAAAAACCGAAACATCGCCTTGCGAAGCCAAATCAACATCAATGAAACGGTAAAAAAATTTACTTTATGACATTAGTACATAACATTTAGAACGAAATATAAAATAAAAACAAAAAATTGGAACATAATGACAAAAAATAATAAGAGAATGTAAAATTACAATAATTGTTCTATACGACCTCCATTTTGGTTCAAACGGGAAACAGATCTCCGAAGTTCGTCTGGACTTATATTAGTAAACGCATGGTGAACACGGTTCAATAATTCCTCTCTAATTTGTACCGGGCTAGAATAACACTAGTTCTTTTATACGACTCCAGAGGTAAAAATCCGAGGGGGTCAAATCGGGTAATCTGGGTGGCCAGTTCCAAGGTCCACGTGGGCCAATCCACCGATCCTCGAACATCAGTGACAATTGCCGGTGTACACAGCTATAGGCGAATGTGCTGGAGCACCATCAAGCTGATACCAACCGTTTGCTCTATCACGTGGAGGTGCGTTTAGAAAATCATTAACAAACCCTCTCAGTATCTCCAGATATCTAGCAGCATTTAAATTTTCATCGTACACTTGATAAGCCACTCTGTTTATAATTAAACAAAAAACATTGAAACTAAAGCGGCCTTGGTGATTGTGTTCCCTAATAACATGCGGATTATCTTGTGCCAAGTAATGAATATTTTGGCGATTTGTAATTCCTTGCCTGCTGAATTTCGATTCATCAGTCCACATAATCTAATGGTCATTCTCAAAATCATTAAATTCGCAAAAGTTGACACGTCTTGCCTCATCACCAAGACGTAATCCGTGAACATTTATCTCACAAAAAGGATGCATTCCATATTTTTTTTTTAATATTCTGTGGATTGATGTTTTTGAAATACCCAAATCCAGCGCTGCTGTCGAAATTGAACTCCACGGATAAGCTTGAAAAAACGCCAACACATTCACCACGTTGTCTTCATTATCAGTTACGGGCTTTAGGTTATTTTGAGTTGCCCTTACGTTTCCAGTTGCTATAAAGCGAATTTTCCGGGAGTCATTGTTGGTAGGTCCGGATATCGTTCATTAAATAGTCTGCATGTTCGTCGAACAATTCGTCCACATTCACCGTGCGTGTAAAACAAATTTAACAAATCATTATTGGAATATTCTTCAACATTCTCCATTATAAACTGTACTTAAGCAAGTTGACGAAATCTGTACGATGATACTGCTTTGACATTAAATCAACATTGTTTCAATTCCTGTCAAAATCAAAGCTTACTACGAGGGAGCGTTTTTATATTCGCGGAATGGGGGATAAGGGGTGGAAATAAAAAAAACCAAATTATTTTTCTTTTTCAATATATTCACCTGCAAGACGGATACATTTTTCACATCTTTCAATTAATTTATTTATACCCTCATAAAAAAATGATTTCTCTTTATCTGCAAAATACGCCGAAACTGCCTCCTTGACTTCATCATCGGCAGTAAATTTTTCACCCCGCAGCTCTGTTTTCATTTTCGGAAACAGGTAATAATCACTCGGGGCCAGGTTTGGGCTGTAGGGTGGGTGATTCACAATTTCGAAGCCCACCTTATGCAGGGCAGCTAACGCAACACGGCGCGACGGACGGGCGCGTTGTCGTGCAAAAGCAGCACACCTTTCGTCAATTTTCCCCGTCTTTTCTCTTTAATGGCTTCTTCTAGTCGCTCTAATATTGAAGCGTAATATTCTCCGGTTATAGAAACACCTTTATCTTTATAATCAATCAACAATATTCCTCCCGAGTCCCAAAACACCGTTGCCATGTGTTTCCCAGCTGATTATGACACTTTAAATTTCTTGGGAGGTGCTGTGCCTTTTTTTATGCCACTGCATGGATTCTTGTTTGGACTCAGGTTCATAATGATGAACCTGATGAACAATTCAACTCAATACACCATCCTTGTCTTCATTACAGAGGTCCAAAAATGCACGCGAACACTCTACGCGCTGTTGTTTTTGCGGCGGCCGGCGTGAGCATTCTCAGCATCCATCTTGCGCTGACCTTAGACATGCCGAGATGATCGTGTAGGATTTTAAAAATTGTTGTATCGGATACTCCAACCATTTCTGCGAGTTGTTTCTTCTTTAGTCGAGCATCTTCGAGTGCAATTTTTTCAACTTTTTTGATAAGTGCTGGCGTGGTCACCTCAATGCTCCTGCCCGACCTCGGGTCGTCTTCAAGGGATTCCCTTCCTTGTTTAAATAAAGTATACCACTTGTACACCATGCTGGTTTTTCCTGGACAAGAGTCGTCGTAAACCAATGACATCTCATTCATGATGGTCGCGACTGATTTTCCTTGCCTGGTAAGGAACTATTTCACTTTTCACTCCTGATTATGTTACTTGGTTGACGATAGCTCAAAGACCAACTGTCTAATAACAATGAAACTTCGTATTTATACTAATTATGAGTCGCTGCACAGGCCACGCCCCCAACGCGCCTAATCACCCCCATACAACCCGCTCATTCCGCGAATATAAAAACGCTCCCTCGTAGGTAGAACTTTTGGAGTTTGATCACCTTTTGATAAAAAATATGGATTAACAAGAAAACCAATGGAAACAGGTATAGGGAATGTTGTAGCAAATCGACGCAGAATCAAATTCTGCATCCGACCATCCAATAAAATACAGGGTATCCCATTTGAAAAAACGAACTTTTTCAACTTTTAAAATGATGTAATTGGTCATTAAATTTTGGATACCCTGTATGTGGTAAATCAGTTGTCAATATGGCATTCGAAAGTATGGTTCGTGTGCTTCCGTCTACCCCAGAAGCGCTTTCCACCAATCGAAATTGGTTAAAGGGCGCATTGCTCAAAATTGTCAAAATTTTCCAAAAAATTGAAAATAGGTATAGGGAAACCTGATGAAACCCACTATGAATTTTTTTCAGGAATCCAAAAATGAAATCATATACCGGGTATTCTATCTAGTAGTATGATCTTGAAAATATTTTGAAATGAAAGGGAATCTTGAATAACCCTGGAATCCAAAATTTCTAACCACGAAAACTTCTAACGAACGGTTCTCGTGGAACACCCTGTATATGTATGTATATAGCAGGGGGAAGAATCCGCGGCTATCAACATAAAATTGTGTTTACGCTTACGAGATAGATTAATAATAATTTTATTGGAAGATGCTGATCACTTCTCCTACATTATTATTTTAATATAGACATCAGCGGCAAAACGATATTAGCGGACCCAGACCGCGTGTCTCATACGAGTTGATTAAACTCCGTATATAATAACGTAGGGAGGTGGGGAAAAAAACCTTTATTGCTAATATCGGAAACGACGATGTTATAACGATGCTATTACATAGTTTGATCGTTATTGCCGTAAAATTTCGATCGGATTATGAATAATATTAAAATTAGTAATAGCCGAATTAATAGTTGAATTATATTCGACTAATTAAGGAAGAAAAACATCCTTTCCGAGAGCAAAAAAAAAGAAACAATTAACAAGTGCGTTACCTATATTTAATTAACTTTCCTCAACGCTCTAGGCGTGTATGCGGTTTTTTGTGTAAAAATTTCTTTCATCTTTCCTTTCATTACCGCAACCTTTTATTTTTAAATCATTATTAATAGCTGCCGGCTATCTAAGTCTTTTTCCATCCGCGCGAAACCCTATTATTTCGGTTTCAACCCGTCACTATACGGAGGGGGAAATATTGTCTTTTAATTTCGTTCCGAGATTTTTGTCAATTTACCGTTTATTAAGCTTCATTTAAGCGGAATTTTCCTGTATATGTATATTTAGAATGACATTGAAGCCAAACATACGTACTTACCTTAACCTTATTGCACTAAACGTGGATCTAATTCGAGCAAGGTTAAAGATCAATAAGTTAAAATATTTAGGAAGCTCCCTGTATGCATGTATACCGGAAATCGTGAACTATAATCGTTGCAATGACGCTTTCGAATAATGCCAGATTTTCTATTGTAGTGTTTGTAATAATATGTAGATTTAATAGATACGAAATCTGAAGTATTATCGGTTAAAATAGAAATGTAGAAATCTAATCATTCGTGCGCTTTAATTCAGTTAAGAAAGCTTTTAGCCTCGAAATATGCGCGTTCTTCGTAATATATATCTATATAGATATGGTGCACGGGTACGAAACTTTAACGCCGTCCATTCTCTTTGACGACCGCAAAGTAGGTACGAATTGTGCCTTTTACCTTAAGTAGAAACGTTCCCTTAATTATTATTCATCTCCTACCAACCTTCCATGATAATTTTATCCAAACTACAAAGGCCGAGCGGTCGCAATCGCGTTCCGGGCTGTCGTCTTAATTTTTAATTTGCGGTCTGTTTTCACCTCACAACACGGCTTGCTTGCTCCGCAATCGCCGCCGCGCGGATTGCTTATTATTATTTAGGTATTCGTCGCCCCCCGTCAACATTCTTCATGTACATATGAGAGGGGTCGGTTTCTTTCGTTTTCCCTAACGATATTAACGTTGTAAACAATAGAAGAAAAAAATTGCGCGAACAATTAGGTACACTAAGGCAAGAAAGTAGCTGCGCATTTATAGTAAACGGCGTCCTTCTGACAGGACAGTTTTTTCTCCAACTTTACCTATGTACAGGGTCATTCCCTATATTTAGACAGCGCCTACTGCGTTTATTATACAAAGTGGAAAAATCTCTAAATATAAAAGTTGTAGGGATATCGGATAGTTAATAAAAAAAACACCTACATTATAAATCTTTAATGAAACACCCTGTATATTAAAAGAAAAGTTAATAAATATTTTTTTTTTTGAATTCAAAAATATATGTTATGTTGACTTTTGGTGTGGCCGTTTTCGAAATATTTGCATATTTAACGAGATTGTTCAACGAAATTGAAGTTGCTATGAATCATAATAAATGTATTAAACGTCATTATTGATTGTTTTTATACGGCTGTCAGATTATTTCATTAAAATGGGTTACAATAATGTTCATTAAATATTTATAATGTTGGTGTTTTTTATTAACTATTCGATATCCCTATATCATATTTGAATTTGATGTTGCATTAACCAAAAAAGCAACACCCATCCCCCACATATTTCTTTTATTGAAAAAAAAAACAAATTTGGCCTTAGCAATACTCTAATAAAACTTGTCCCAACAAGAGCGCCGGATGACAGGTGTCATGTACAGACCATGCGATTTAAGGATATAGAGAAGTATTCAAACGAACAATGTTTAATTAAAACGTAAAAACAGATTACAAAAATGATGAATATTTTGCGCCAATCACGTCAAGTTTTTGGTCGAATCGATAGTGAGGCGTTTAATTACAAAATTTAGGAACAAATTTACGATGGTAGATCAGAAGATCATTTTGTTCGTCGTCGTCCTTATCGGTCCTTATCGAAAATATAGCCACAGTAAGGGAATCTACGCCCGAGTATCCAGGAACTTCCATTCGGCATCCTGGTCAAGAATTAAACATCTCCAGTGAATTTTGGTAACAGATCTGCATTTGCAGACGTGCAAGGTTCAATTGGTGCAAGAAATAAAGCCATGGGACCATGAGCAGCGTCGTGGATTTGCTGATTGGGTATTGGAACATCATCAAGTTAACCCATTAAGTGCCAAATTTTTTATTTCGAAATTTTTATTATATTTGAGTAATTTTTAGGTGTTTTAAATATTATTTACTAAAACAGATGTTTATTTAAAAAAAGTGTAGCTATTATTATTCAGGACTCTCCATTTGGGGATCACCAAAATTTATAAATTTTATTCACATGTTTATTAAATAAATTCAATTTCGGGTGAACAAATTATCATTTTTGATGCCACGATTCTGTACATTCCATATGAAGTCCAACGTTACCTTCAGGAAATTGCTTCCTGACATTTCTTTGCTTTCCCTCCGGAGTTCTTTATAAAAACTTTTTATCACCAGAAGGTGGTTTTTCGGCCTTTTTTTTTCCTTTTCGTTGTGGACTGACTGGATAAAGAAGATAATCATTGATATTATTTGATTGTTAACATTGGACACCACTTGATCCTGGTTCTACGATTAATTCATTTTGACTAACAATGACTTTAGGGCTTTGTGTTGGTCCTTCTTGTTGACTGTTGATTTCTCCAGAGTCGTCGCCATTTTGCGAAATTATTTGTTCGTCGATTTGTTGCAAAACTTCTTGAGTAATTGCTTCATTACCTACGTTTTTCGATGTTTTTCTGTAGAGTTTCTTCCAAAATGCTGCCATATTTTATAAAGATAACAAAAATCATTAGTTGCTTCAGCCATCTCACAAATTTTCTCAAGAACGCTCTTAGCCAACCATCTCCAGATCTATTCTCCTTTAAATGGTTCTTGCGAGAGTTCTTTTGCTAAAAATGTTGAACGCTAGATAAAATATCCTTCCTTTTTCCGAGGAAAACCATTTGGAGCCAAATCTAGTATCCATTTAGTCAGAAAATTTTCCTCTTTTTCTGACAAAACTGTTGGAGGTCCAAATGAATCTCGATGACCCGGATATTTTAATTTAAATTCGATAGTTGATCTGGGTATCCCATATTTTTGAAAAGACCCCTGTCCAGATTTAATTTCTTGTACAGCTTTTTCAATCAGGTCAATAGCGTAGGTTATTTTTTTAGGCATCTTAAATTTAAAAAAATAAGACGATTATAGTTATTGGACATGGGTGTCCAATAACTAAACCTGAATAGAAATACACATCAAAGAGAGCTAACAGTAAATAATTTTATAAATTAAAAAAAGATGGAGATAGCAAAACAAACTTTTGAAATCAGTTATTCGACGCTTGTCCAATAACAGAAAAAGAGTAAACTATTTGTCATAGTTATTGGACACTTTATAATAATTGCAAAATAAAGGTTTATGGTAAGAAAAAGTGGCGTAAAATATACTTTAGGCTTACCCTTAGCTAGTGCTTAATGAAATAGCACGTACAAGTTTATTATTAATCACAATTCAAAGTGGTTGTAGATTTCTTTTTTTTACATCGATGTTTCGATTGGGAACATTGATATAAAGTAATCTTTTGAGTTCAAAATATAGATGGAGCCACATAAAACCTCTGGAAATGTCAACATTAACAATTAATTATGCAAACGTGATCCCTGTCCTATAACTGTCACTGTCCAATAACTGTGAGGTTTACCCTATTTTCTTTTTTTTTTAAATTATTATTATTAATAAATATGCCAAGAAGAAAAAATCAAAGTTTGACAGAACAGTAACAAAATGATCATATTTTTGTACGTTTGAAGAAAAACCTAGCGTATGGTCTTCCGCTCCCTTCCGTTGAAGGGCTCTTCTTTTCCAGCTCCACTTCCTGTTGGATGTCCTACTGGTGATCCTGGTTGGTTTCTTGTTGGTCCGTGGAGTCTTCTAGTGGGCTCCTACGCTGTTCTGTTACCTGTAATCATATGAAAACGATGTTAGTGTTGTATATGAAAAATGACCGGATCACGCTAGCCGGAGAGTCTCCGTGGTGGTCCGGTGCTTAGTTCTCCCCATGAACTTTCGCGCCTTAGCGTTACTCATTGCTGGGTTGCCGCTAGCCAGGGTCTTTCTGAAGAAGTCTCGGTTGAGTTTCCTCAGGAATTCTGACAGGTCTGGAACGTGTGCATCTGTGAGACGTCGGAGGACTGCCAGCGAGGTGCGTCTAGGAAGGCGGAATACAATTCGCATTACGCGATTTTGTACTCGCTGACATAGGTAAGGATTGGGCGGATGTGTGTTTTATACAGCATCGCGCCCATTTTTGGACTAAGTTTATGGTTACCTAGGAGAGGGAACAACTGGCACATCCGTCCGATGGCTCTGTTCCTGGCTCTACCTAGATGCTCCGAGAAGGTCAGTTTCCTGTCCAGGAGCACTCCCAAGTATTCGATCTTCCCGCTCCAGTCAATCTCCGTCCTTAAGACGGAGACTTTTCTGGGCGGGGGACGTCTTCCCCGAGTAAACGCAATCGCTTGCGTCTTCCTCGGGTTAATAGGGAGGCCACATGTTTCGAAGAACCCTTCTATCCGTTGCAACTGTGCCTGAGCAAGCTGGACGGCGATTTCGGGGTTCGACGATGTGGCCACCACAGCGGTGTCGTCAGCGTAAAGAAAAACCTAATTTCATCGTAGAACCTGTATTATACAACATCCGCAACAATGGACTAATTCCAACCCCGATTCCATCTAGCGGACAAGTTTGAAAGTAACACTGCTGGTTGTGGCATTTTTTGACGTTTGCCGATGTTGCATTGATTGTTGATTATATGCGCAAATTATTGAAAGCATCAATCGAAAGAAACGATTTCTTCATTTTATCCAACGTCGCAGGAAATATTTCTAAATTTAATCTCGAAGCGAGGAAGGAATTTCGGTCGTATGCATACTATATATCGGAAAGAAAACCCCTCAATATAGTCTATTTCTTGCATTGTCCTTACGATTGCCGTTTTATATTAAAAGCTCCTCAAGCAATCTATTCATCTTCGAGATTTATGACAATATTCGATCAAATTCGAAGGTTGCGCCGCCAGCATATATATATATATATAGACTTATATTTCGTGAATGGCATCAATTTAATATCCTGTATATATGTATATGGAGAAATAATTTTATAATAGAGAAATTTGTAGTTTCTCCTTCGAATGATTTGCATGACATTTAAACTGTCAAATATCAATGTGACCAACTCCTGCATTTCAAATTAAAATTGTGGGAAACTTCAGGAGATAAATTCCCTATAGTAACAGGTAAAATAAATTAGCGCAAATATATGTTTGACAACTTTACGGATATAATTTTTTTTGTGTGTGCGTGGAAACTTTAAGGTAGGCTCTCATATTTTATTCCAAAACGAAAGATGCGT
This sequence comes from Holotrichia oblita, assembly GCA_023690525.1. Lineage (NCBI taxonomy): Eukaryota > Metazoa > Arthropoda > Insecta > Coleoptera > Scarabaeidae > Holotrichia > Holotrichia oblita. The sequence goes on from CM043018.1 coordinate 155,784,375, forward strand.
GAACGCACTGTCATCGCTAGCGAAATGATTTGCATTTTGTACGTGGTTTTCCCCGAGCATGTACGAGATCGAGTTTGTTCAGATGCGTAGGTGCGCTTCGTCTAGCATGTTATTCCCAAAAAAAAAAAAAAAAAATGACAGGGGAAATGTTTTCATTAAATTTGAATATTGGTTTCCTGCGGATTTCTCTTTTTTCCCCCTTCCCTCCCTCTTCCGTTCGGTACTCGGTAAAAATATACAGCATTGTAGTAATCGTATGTATATAATTATATTGTATACTGAAATTATAAGGTAGTGTTATCACGTTTTCCTCCCATCAATTCGTCACCGATATATGGAGCAGCGCAGATGTATTAAATCATCAGGAAAACTAATAACCCCATCAGCGTTAACTCCGTATACAACATCGACAAAAGGATGATCAAAACTCATTTTCTCTCTCTCGTCGAGCGCAAACTTGATTTTACCCCGGCTGTTCCTTTTTTATTATTTTTTTTTTGTTCTCCAACCGTTAGGATTTTGTTGTGCTATTTTATCTGCGGGAGCATTCGACATCAATCAAAAGCGAGAAGAACATCTATTTGTCCCGAAACAAACGCCTACAATTCGCATCTTTAGGAGGCGAATCCGTGCCGGCAGTAAATAAACGGAAAATATAGAAGGCGCGTATATGCCTTCGGGGTAATATAAGAGATATGTTCGTTGGGTGTTGATCGACTATGCGGTTTCTTTTTTAACCTTTTCGGAAGTGCTGGAACGAAGTCAAAATGTCTTCGTTTTTAAAGCCGTATCGATCTATTCACGCTCTTTTTTTCCCTCTCCTTTTCCTTTTTAATATAGACTTCCGAAAATAAACTGAATAAAAGAGAAACGAGATAAAAATACTTCGCTCTGTGGTTCGTTGGAACTTTTTTTTAAAAAACTTCTATCTTTTATTTCGTCGATGGTAAAAGCTCAGATGTTCAGGCAAATCTTTTATAACCAGCAATACGTTATTTTAGAAAAAATAGCCGCTTTTGCCTTTGGTTTTTCATGTTTAAATCAGCCATTTTATACTGCTGCGTTGTGCTACTGCAACGAAACGAAAATGCAAATAAACGAGTGGAGTACAGGTGCCTCCTCCTCCCTCTGACTTTGATCTTAAGTCGGGCTGCAGTCGTAGGTGTAATAATTCCGTTTACGCAAAACCACACTATGTAGAAGATCGTGCCATGTGACATGGTGCATTGATATGGTTCCTTCATTTTATCAAAAAGATCACCACCACTCATTACTTGATTATATAAAAGACTTTTCTTTTTTAGACCATCTTTTGCATTGGCCTTTGCTTTAGTCCAACATATGTTCTCATCTAAGTAATTTGTGAGAATAGTAACTTGATTATTGTCGTTTTATCTAATCAAAGTTATTGACGAATCTTTGTCTTGAATAGCATGGTAACCTCCACGGCTCCCCCTTTTTTAAATCGTTTAGAGGAGCTCTCCCAACTCGGTCTGAGCGAATAGTGCCTATACATTTTATATTATTTTTCTTTAAAATTTCTAATAAAGGGAGTGAATTGAAAAAGTTCTGGCCGCTTCGAACTGTTTGTCAAAGTCAAACCTAAGTCTCTCCCAATTCTTGTAGAATTTGAAGATGGCCCACTACCTTTCCTACTTTGAGGAACAGATCGAGTAGGGCCTCTATCGGCGCGGTTTGGACAGGATTGCATAGTGACTTTGATGCTTACACAGGCAAGACGTTGTATTTTTGCAGCAGGTTTCGTCCTTGCTTTTCTTTTGTTTTTGGCCACCATATTAATGTGTGCAATGATGCATTGTCGCGCAATAAAAACTCGTAGAATTCTGACCCACAATCGTTATAGAACTTTGAATCGAAGAAAAAGATTTTGCTTCTTTTGATGACTTCCATGCCGCATTCTGACGTTGTGTTTTTGGCTCGTATTGAAAACACCAAGTTTCATCATCATCAAATACGAGTACAATGGTTGATATGCTTGCCGGATTCCTTTGGTGGGATATTTGGAACATTGTTATGAAGCCAGCAAGCAGCTTCGTCGTATAGATCGGGTCAAACCAAGTCAACAAAAAAAAAACAATCAATCATGAAAAATTTTTACCAAACCGAAGTGCCTCAACGATCTCCTATCCGAACCTACCTTTGTGTGCCCTGCTCCAGCTAGTCAGTCGAAGTGGGTAGCTCTCCTAAGGTCACTTCAACGATCTTCTATTCAACAATGACACGCAAATGACCCTGCAATCATTATTCTAACTTCTTTTATTTAATTTACCCACTTTGGAAAAATTTAGAATAATGAAAGAATAAAACTATTTGTCATATGACTTCATTTGACAGCAGCTTACTTGAGTTTTTTTAATAAATAATAACCTTTTTGTGAATTTATGGGAAAAGAGTCTGAGCAGTATTTTATTTTTTTGTGATCAAACTAACAATTTTATGACATAAAAAAGTTGCAGATTGAGTCTGTCTTTTTAAATCAATTTTTTAAATAGGAAAATATAGGCGCATTAAAAAGTTCTGATGCAAAATATTATAGGGGTTGTTTTTTTCAGCCCCTTGTGACTACATTTTAGGGCAACAAAAATACTCAAAAACTGCCATTTTATTAACATCAGTTATCTGCCAAATTTCATTCTTCTAAATTTTTTCCAAAGTGGATATATTAAATAAAAACAATTTTTTTTACTTAACTTTAAAGGACTGTAACTTGGAAGGAAAAGGGTTATATGAAAGACCCTCCTTAACTTTTGCTAAACAATCACCCTTTGAAATCTTTCGTCTCAATTTAGAAACACCCTGTATAACCATAAAAAAGACAAGAGTTCTAACGTATCAGTTTAGTGATTAAAATTTAACTCTAAGTACTAACAAAAAAAACCCTAAAATAATGTATAAAATATTAGCTGAGGTAATTAATCATGAACAAAAAGATACCAACCTTCAAGAAGGGTAAGTTGTCACGAGGTCTTAATCTCAAAGAAACCAGCGTTTGATATACAGGGTGTCCATGAATATGTGGGCAATGTCTCGGAGCATTTTATGGAAATCCATATATATATATAAGAGTACATTTTTCTCACTTAAGGTTCAAGGAATAATAAAACACTTATTGGAGAGCAAAAAACCTACACACCTGAAGATTGGATGAAAGAAAAGGTAATACATAGTGGCGTTTAAAACACCACCTATAGCCAACTCTATGTTTAGAGTTGAATATCTCAGCATACAGTGTTATTTTTACATAAACTTTATGTATTCGAGATATTGCCCATATATTCATGGACAGCCTGTATATAACCGCAATTGTGAGTCAATCAGTGATCGCTAAGTGAAGCGCACGAGACAGAAAACGACATCTGTGGGCTGTGAGCCTGTAACAATATGTTTGCAAAACTGCTGAAGTATCCAATCTTTTTGGTCGTCTGACAGTGTGACAGAGTGTGTATATGGCACGAAGTCCGCGCAGACTTTCTGTTTGCCCAAATCTTCCGGATCAAACTTCAATAGACCATGTGGTTTTCGGTAACCAAGTTGTTTCTTCGTTGAGTCTTGCTTCGAAGGATTTATCTGCTGCTCGGTAATCGACCTCAAAACCGTCATGGAATCGGCCAAACCAACGAAAACCCTGTTCACTGGACATGAATTCAACAAGTTTCGTACGTTTCTGCACCACTTTAACCTAATTTAAAACAACATGTTGGTGCTTCAACTATATCTTCGTCTTCTTTTTCCGATAATGTTTCAGCGTCTCCAGTTTTTTCGAATAAATTGCTGTTTAGTTAAATCTTATTTTATTAATCCACAAACAGAAATAGATCAAGGAATAAAAGAAAAATATAGGGCAATTAACTAATTTTATTTGATAATATACAGTGTGGAACAGCCAAATGGAATAAATTCGATAACAAATAAATGAGGGTGTATTGGGAAAAACGCTTCGACACGTCGATTTGTATTTTTAAATGCGCAAAAATTATACAGGGTGTGTCATGTGACAGTGGCCAATACCAACTTTCTTATTTTAAATGGAAACCCCTGCGTATTATTTATTTTTTGGGTTCTTCGGAAAATTCTAGACATAATTCATGTACAATGTCCCATACCTATCTTCAACTGTTTCGGAAATATTAAGTATTTTCAGATTTATTACGAAAATTAACATTAAAAAAAGAAAATTATTTTATTTCACAAATTCGCTACATTACACTAAAAATCTATTTCCCATTTAGCTCTTGATATTGATAAAGTAAGCAAAAACCATTGCTGCGTTCCTTTTTACTGATATGAAATTAAAAAAATACAAAGACCGTTTTGTTTATTTTCGTAAAAACTCGTAGCCTTAGCAACATGTTGTTTGCCTGCATGACAGTAGTGATCAGTGTCAGTGCTATTATTGTGGTTTGAATTTCGTTAACTGTACGTAATAATATCAGAAAAATGGTTCATTTAACAGAAATGCACAAAATATCCATTGGTTATGGAGATAACACACGGACACAAATGGAAGTTTCTCGCTTATTTCACGAAAAATTTCCAAATTTGCCGCCTGTATCCCAAGGAACAATTAGCAAAATAGAAAAACAGTTTTGCGAGCTTGGTCATGTATTAAGACATATTAAAAAAGTAGCTGCCAATGCAGTAAGTGATGATACGAAATTGGATATTATGCTTGAGTTTCAAGAAAACCCACATAATTCTGGTCGAAAAGCAGCCCCACTATTCAACATTAGCCACACACATCAATTTTTCGAGTATTAAAGGAAAGTAAAATGCATCCCTATAAAATGATGCCAACTCAGGATGAGCTCATGGAAGACGATTTCGATAGCAGAACGTATTTTTGTGAACAGATGATGGCAATGTTAGATAACAATGTGATCCAATTATAGATATTTTATTTTCTGATGAGAGCACATTTACACTTCACGGCCATGTTAATCGTCAAAATTGCCGCTATTGGACTAATGAGAATCCTCACTGGATGAGAGAGGAACATACGCCGCAATATCCTGAAAAAGTTAATGTTTGGGCAGGAATTGTTGGAAATCACATCGTTCATTGATGGTAACTTGAATGGAGATAAATATTTAGAACTGCTCCAAAATAATGTCGTGCCAACTTTCGCAAACTTATATCCTAATCCAGCAAACCCACAAGTTCCTGCCAATACAGTATGGTTTCAGCAAGATGGAGCACCGCCCCATTTCCAAATCAATATCCGGCAGTACCTGAACCAAATTCTTCCAAATCGGTGGATAGGGAGACGCGGATCGATAGAATGGCCAACACGATCTCCTGATCTGACGCCATTAGACTACTTTTTGTGGGGATATGTCAAAAGTCTTGTATACAAAACTAAACCCCTCAACTCAGATGACTTAAAAAGACGAATCACGCTTGCGATTAGATCAGTCACGCCTGAGATGTTGAGTAATGTTAGAAGACATTTCTATACCAGATTAGCATGTTGCCAAGACGTTCGCCGCGAGCATTTTGACCATTTACTACATTGATTGAACCCAAAAAATAAATAATATGCAGGGGTTTCCATTTAAAATAAGAAAGTTGGTATTGGCCACTGTCACATGACACACACTGTGCAATTGTTTTTTTGAAAAAAAAATGCGCATTTAAAAATACAAATCGACGTGTCGAAGCGTTTTTCCCAATACATCCTCATTTATTTGTTATCGAATTTATTCCATTTGGCTGTTCCACACTCTATGTAGTTCATGTTATTCCATAATTTCGTAGTGCAGAAGCAATATTTTTTAACGCGATTATAGTATCCAATACACCATCCGAACACGAATATTGTTGTGCGACATGCGATGCGAAATTGTACTGAGTCATCATCGAACTGTTGCCACCACTTTCTTAAATACATATGTAGTATTGATAAGTCGATCTGCATAGTTAACCTGCCGATCGGTGCTGTTGAATCGACGACTCTTATTATCCTACTGATTTATATCAATCGAAACGCATATTGATTAAAACTTGTTGCCCGTTTAAAAATTCTCTACACACAATTCCTTCTTTACTTTACATTTTCCAGCCATCAAATATTACCTGACGTCGAATTTCGCGTGAAATTCCTCGGAAATAATTTCATCGAGCGGTAACCGCGCGCCTAACTAAATTTAAAATTCCGCGATATCGAGCTTCCCCTCTTCCTCAAGATATTCTCTGTTTTAAGCTTTTATACAATATACAATCTAGTCTTCTTCTTCTTCTTCCCTTATATTCACACGGCCATACCGAAAAGTACGCAGTAAGTATACATCCGAGCGCAATGCCATTTTTTCTCTCCTCTCATCAATTTCGAGTGGATTCTCGTGTGTACCTACCTTAAATTATTCGTAATCCTATACCGTCTGCGGGATCGCTTCTTTAATTGAATGAAAATTTTTCCGGTTGCGATTGCGAAGCGGGGCACGTAGGCTATCGCGTTAGATAAATTTAATAGAAATGACGAGGGCTTGAAGGGAAATTATACAATTTAGACGTATGAATGCGCGACACAATTCTGTTATTATTATTTTTTTATATGTTATGGTGTACACAGGTTGGAATTACGTGATATTGTGGAATAAAAATATTCTAATTCCGGGCTCTATTTCGTTGGTGAAAAATTTAATGTGCAGACAAAATTGATTTATGTCCAGCGCGATTATATTGTTCCTATCTATACGTGTGTGCAACGTTAAATGATGTTATGTTGGTAGCATCTAAAACGGTGATTTTAACCACATTTTATGATGGTGTAATTAAAGTTATTGCTTACTAAAACTAATTACTTATATTAATAGTTGCAAAAAAAATGGGACAAGTTAATTTACTCGATGCCATTTTGACAAATAAGTAATAATAATTAAAGATAGCCAATGGCACAGAATGGTTTTAATTAGGGTAGGTGATTTGAGGTGAGTTGGTAATTTTGACAGTTTGGTTATGTCATGTAAATGTGTGTAATAATTAGTAAATAATTAAAGATTGTTGAAACGTATCTGCATGGCTTTCACACAACTGTTTCCCTTTACCATTAATCCTTTTCAAGTTTTACTTGAATCATAACTAAAGATTGAAAATTGACAGTCAAGTGAAGTGTCAAGGTATGCAAATATGGCGGCCGGCTATTGAGAAACGTCAAATATGACGTAAATGTCAGTCAGGTCGCTTTCGGAAATGACGTTAAGTTACTTATTCCGTGCTTATTCCTACGCCATATTTACGAGGGAGCGTTTTTGTATTCGCGGAATGGGGGATAAGGGGTGGAAATAAAAAAACCAAATTATTTTTCTTTTTCAATATATTCACCTGCAATACGGATACATTTTTCACATCTTTCAATTAATTTATTTATACCCTCATAAAAAAATGATTTCTCTTTATCTGCAAAATACGCCGAAACTGCCTCCTTGACTTCATCATCGGCAGTAAATTTTTTACCCCGCAGCTCTTTTTTCATTTTCGGAAACAGGTAATAATCACTCGGGGGCAAGTCTGGGCTGTAGGGTGGGTGATTCACAATTTCGAAGCCCACCTTATGCAGGGCAGCTAACGCAACTCGGCTCTTGTGGACGGGCGCGTTGTCGTGCAAAAGCAGCACACCTTTCGTCAATTTTCCCCGTCTTTTCCCTTTAATGGCTTCTTTTAATCGCTCTAATATTGAAGCGTCACATTCTCCGGTTATAGAAACACCTTTATCTTTATAATCAATCAACAATATTCCGTCCGAGTCCCAAAATACCGTTGCCATGAGTTTCCCAGCTGATTGTGACACTTTAAATATCTTGGGAGGTGCTGTGCCCTTTTTATGCCACTGCATGGAGTCTTGTTTGGACTCAGGTTCATAATGATGAACCTGATGAACAATTCGACTCAATACACCATCCTTGTCTTCATTACAGAGGTCCAAAAATGCACGCGAACACTCTACGCGCTGTTGTTTTTGCGGCGGCGTGAGCATTCTCGGCACCCATCTTGCGCTGACCTTAGACATGCCGAGATGATCGTGTAGGATTTTAAAAATTGTTGTATCGGATACTCCAACCATTTCTGCGAGTTGTTTCTTCTTTAGTGGAGCATCTTCGAGTATAATTTTTTCAACTTTTTGGATAAGTGCTGGGGCGTGGTCACCTCAATGCTCCTGCCCGGCCTCGGGTCGTCTTCCTTGTTTAAATAAACTATGCCACTTGTACACCATGCTGGTTTTTCCTGGACAAGAGTCGCCGTAAACCAATGACATCTCATTCATGATGGTCGCGACTGTTTTTCCTTGCCTGGTAAGGAACTTTATTCGATTTTTTCCATATTTCGCTTTTCACTCCTGATTATGGTATGTTGGTTGACGATAGCTCAAAGACTAACTGTCTACTGTGGTCTTCAAATTCTCATTTCCAGGGCCGAACGAATGCTCTTGAACCCTTTTTTCTCTGGGAAAGCCTCCTCTAGGCTGGGTGTGTGTGTTTTATGTATGTCCTATCTGTTGAAAGGGGACTGAAGTCGGAGTAGGATGGTCTTCCTAAGTGTCCTCTGCATCCTCAATTGTCAAGGCTCTTCTGATGTTGACCCTGGGAGGGGGTCTGTCCAGGTCAAGTTTGGCGAGTCTTCTAAGAAGCGGATTGGAAGATCTGAGAATCCTATGGCCACGAACAATCGTAAACAGTAAAAATATACAGGGTGTCCCATTTAAAATAAGGTAAGTGTGTTTATTTGACACCCTGTATAGTTAAAAATATTTTTAGGTTATAGCCCCCCATGCGCTTCAACTTTAATCTTAATAACATGTATGTATATGTGGTAGAATCCAGCAGATCTCAAATAGTGGAGTTCCCTCTACTCCGCGTTCCGTTGTAGCTGGAGTACCTCAGGATAGTATCTTGGGTCCTTTGTAACGATTGATTTTCGTTCATCATAGATTATTTAAAAAAATAATATCATCTGAAACTTATGTTATTAATGCTTGTTTGTAGTGAGAGATGAATCTAATCCGAGACATTTCCCAATTTCCTTTAAACGAAGTTCACGAGATACGTAGTAGGTACAGTATGTTCCGAAATTGGCCCGCTTTGATTAAATAATAATAAAAAAAGAAATCCCAGAAAGGTTACAATAAAATTTCTCCGCCGAAGTCGGCGAAAAAGCCGAGAAGTTCCACTCCGACTCAAAACTTGTTCACTTTAATAAAAAAAAAACGACGGTCCGTTGCTTAATTAAAATTTATTCGAATAGCTTCAGTCCGACTTCAAAATCTTTTCTCATTATATCGCAATCGTATACTCTCCCTACCTCCCCACCTCCCGAACGAAACACGAACGAACGAAAGTAGGTACACAGTTCACAAGTTAGTACTTATCTACTGGAAACTCTAGAGAAAGAGAGAGCTAAACCCCAGTATCGTTTTCGATCAAACTTTCCGATAAAAAATAAAATTATCAGATCCCTACTACCCAATATAATCCGAGCGGACTTATTTAATCTTCGATTTGATTTAGTAGCGATAAAAGGAGACATTCTAATAAAAGCACGTATAAAATAAAAGGTCAACGGTACGATATGAGCTTTAAAAAGCGCAACGAGATAAATTTAGAACGTTGTATATGTATGGGAGGTCGAATACGGAAGACCTGGTTATAGATATAGATATTTTCCTCGCAAATAAAATCCGTGTTATCCGATCTGATTTAATTCGAAACATGTTTGTTATTATTATTGTTGTTTGTATCCTATGCAGGAAACATAAAAGGTTTAATCTAGATTAGCCGGGATTCGAAGTTAATGTTTTAAGGTACAACAATCTCAAGATAGACAATGCAGGAAGTGTTAGCGTATAAATCTTGTTGTCCTGTACTATATGTATCCTGTTTGGGTTATTCGAGGTAAATCACATTGACGCCATTAGAAGTTTAATTTATCGCGTACGGATTTTACAATGGATTGTGATATATTGTCCGGGACAATAGTTCTCGTCTGAACCTCGATTGTTTCCACTGCGACATTAAAACTACAAATTTATTCCGTCTAAGCGTCGCTAACGATAACGAGGATCTTTTAATAGCTCACTTTCATCGGTAGTCGATGAAAAAGCTCTCTTATTTCATCATTCCGTCAGGAAATAATAAAATTATGCAATTCTTTTATTACGCTTCAATGGGCTATTATTATCGTAGAAAATTATAGATAGATACAGGGTCCGGCAGAATAATCTCCCACATTTTGCACCGCCACTGTGCCCGCGCCACTGAAGCGATGAGGAGCTTAGTGTTTTCAGTTGGTAGCACATGCCTTGCCATTCTAGTTGTCATCATGATTTGGACGGGCGAACATCGTGCTGTCATTATCGAAACATTTTTGAAAAATGAATCTGTGATTACAACGCAACGAACTTTTCGTACTCACATCGCACTGGGTAGACATGCTCCGGTTCCAGATCGCAAAACAATACTGGTTTGGGTTTCGAATTTTAGAGCCACAGGTTCAGCCTTAAACAGAAAACGAACCGGTAGGCCCAGAAGTGTTCGTTCGCTGCGAAGAATTTTACACGCAGACCTGCACTTCCACCCATACAAAATGATGATCGCAGAAGAGCTGAGTGAACGAGACTGGGAAAATCGTAGAGCATGTTGCAACGATATTCTTCAAAACATCCCACAAAATGGGCTTTTAATAACCAGTGACGAAGCCCATTTCCATTTATCCGTCTGTGTGAACAAGCAAAATTTTCGTTATTGGGCACGAGAAAATCCGCAGCAGCTCCGTGAAAGGCCACTTCACAGCCCACACGTTACTGTTTGGTGTGCTGTTGGGTCATTTGGCGTTTGGGGTCCCTATTTTTTTGAAGAGGCAGGCGTTACTGTTACCGTAATGGATCCAAGACTTAGGGAACTTAACCATGCGGATGTGCGGTTCCAACAGGATGGCGCTACGGCTCATACGGCCAGAAGGTCCATGAACGTTTTGAGGGAGATGTTCCCAGGATACGTAATCTCATTACGTGGAGACGTTGGGTGGCCTGCGCGTTCACCCGATCTTGCCCCATGCGACTTTTTCCATTGGGGCTACCTGAAAGCGAAGGTCTTTGAACACCACCACCCGAACCATTGACGAATTAAAAGCAGCAATACGTCAAGAAACTGCAGGAATATCGCCTCAAATGACTGCTCGAGTAATGGAAACGTTCAAAAATCACCTTCGAATATGTATCGAAAACAATGGTCGCCACTTGAAGTCTGTAATCTTCAAAACTTAATGAAAACCAATGGCAAACTATACATTTCCATTTAATAAAAAAAAAAAGTAAACAACATTTACAATGGCGTTTTTATTAACGATTAAAATGTGAGAGGTTATTTTGCCGGACCCTGTATTTGAGTCGTAAAAAAAAATCCGAAGATTTCGATACAATGGAAATATATAATGTCACTTGCTGATTCCTGAACCAGTTGATTCTCTTTCAGATGTCGATGTGGTCTCTTGATTATAAGTGATTTGTACACACCAACATCAAGAGGTTGCAAATGAAATTACTTTTGGATTAATGTGTGAAGCATGCGAATCCATAAATAGCACTATTATTCCGTCGAATCCCTTTAAAAATGATTATTGGAGGAACTCATGTTCCATTTGCATAAAGCCCAGAAGAGTTGTGATCCTCCCCCTGTTTTTTTTTTTGTCATATTTTGTTTCATTTTTCAAGTTGTCATTTACCTATTGGACTCTGCAATGGCATCCACATCAGGTGTACAATGCCGGACCAATGATAAAATATTTCTTGTGGGCTATCCCATTTGTCAAATCACCCATTATAATGTTTTATTTTATAATTTACGTACTGTGAAAGTAACTGTAAGAGAATCAGCAAGACTTACGATAGGTATTTCGCATAGTTAGCCCTGACCAAATTTTCGAACCATTTGTGGTATTTGAATGCAACGTTGGTGGGATTATCGTTTTTTGATCCAACCATTACGGACGATGAAAAGTTGTTAATGGCTAATAAATTGCTCAGTAGCACAGATGAACCATCAGAGCGCGCTAGGAAAGAAAAATTAAAAGAGGTAGTTGACGGAGGATTGGTAAATTTACTTACCAAAGAAACGTTTAGGTTCTTTGACCGATTTAATATAAAAACAGATTTCCTAAGACAAGCCTCAAAATAATGATTTCCAAGAAGGATTGAAAATTGTCAAAACATTAAAAGTAGTTAATGATATGGCTGAGCGTGATGTTAAATTAATAACCGACTTTAACGACCTTCTGTTAAATGCAAATGCCGAGCATTATATCCTGACGTTTCAAAAGCTACTTTAACAAAAGCTCTAGAATAGATTAGATAACTATGTGAAATTATTAAATTATTTTAAAACAAAAAATGTCATTAGACTTATCAGTATTACTTGTTTTTTAAATTATATTTCTACTTTAAACTCAAAAATATACCAAAAGAAAGCAAAATTTATCACTAAATAACAAAATATACGAAGTTTGCTCCAATAATCGATCATAGGAGTCAAGAGTACTTTATCTATCCGCCCATTCATTACTTACGAGGCATTCTCATGATCGAGCCTGGCGAAATCAAATCTAAAGAAGTTAGAGGTCCCCGAAACAAAATCCTCAGGATGCTGGTCGAAGACCCCTGGTTTGTTAGGAACGAACAATTATGGGCGGATTTGATTATACCATCCCTCAAGGACCACCTGTCAACCCTGGCCAATAAGACGCTCTACCGTTTTACAACAGCTGCCAATTTTCTGATCACTACCTGACGGAACTTAAACCAGTACCGACCAAAGTGAAGGTTAATCCAGTGCTGAGCATCGCTGATCTATAGGGGGCCTATATTGGGGAGGACCACAACAACTGAGGCAGACCGATCTCACCCACTCAATTAATATCAAGGGCTAGAAGAGCCAATCGGGAAGATTATGATTAAGAAAAGAGAAGTAGTACCGGAGTACGCAGTAACAGCCGGAAGGTTAAAAGATCTGTGTCTCTAAAGCTTGTCTGCTTATCTGACACACGATTGTTTTTCTGCCTACTATTAACGCTTTTAAATTTAGACTTGATTGGGTGTTGAAAGTTGGGGTTGAAAGTTAACAATTACATAATGTAATACCTTTCTAATCTATGATGAATTGTCAAAATATACAACACATGGCAGCCGATGATTCTGTATTCTATCGAGAAACGTCAAGAGCGAGAAACGTTAAGTTGACAAGTATATAATGACTAGAAAAAAAAACTGAAAGAAAAACTACCTTCTGTCCAATATTTAAAGATCATTTTTACCCCAAACTAAGTTAACTTCTATGCATAAGTAGATGTGTTTTTTCTTTGTGAATAATCAAAGTATTTTTCTTTCTGCAGCTTCACTGGGAAGATATTTATTTAATTTGGATTTTGATAGCACTTTAGTTATTGCTACTGAAAACAAGTACAGAAAGCGTATCTTTCTTGAAATGTATTACAAATGAAATGTATTTTCCTTTTGGAAAAAGTACCTAATTGGGAAAGTATTAAGAAAATCTTGTGCTAAGTATTTCTAATTATTGTCTTCTCCCAATATGCCCAGTACTCCAGCGCATTTTTGCAAATATTAGAACTGCATTTGAAAATACAGGAACCGAATTCGCAATTCTTCGCTACTACCACGTCTGAAAATGATTAATTACGCCTGTTTATACGAGGGAGCGTTTTTCTATTCGCGGAATGAGCGGGTTGTAGGGGGGTGATTAGGCGCATTGGGGGCGTGGCCTGTGCAGCGACTCATAATTAGTACAAATACGAAGTTTCATTGTTATTAGACAGTTAGTCACCGCTGAGGACGACTCTGATGAAGAACTCGAAGACCAGGTCGAAACATCCATTGAGGCTCTCCCAGAACTGAATGGAGAGAACTTACCATATTGACGAGGTTGCCAGAATCATCAAGGCACTCAAACCGGACAAAGCTCCTGGCAAAGATCAGATTACTAATCTCGCGCTCAAGAAACTGCCCTCTAACATCTTGCTCGATCTTGTATCTGTAGCAAATTCGGTCCTCAGTTTGGGACACTTCCCTTCGATATGGAAGCACAGCGTAGTGGTATCGATCCTCAAACCAGGCAAAGACCAACTATTCCCTCAGAGCTACCGCCCCATCTCGCTTATTTCCTGCCTGGCTAAAGTGGTGGAAGCAATCGTCCTTGCGAGGTTAAAGGAAGAGCTATTCATAAACAGAATAATCCAGGACGAGCAATTTGGATTCCGGGAGGCCACTCCACAGAATTTCAGTTACTTAGGCTAACGGAGGCGATACGCGATGCGCTTGAAAGGAAAGAGACCCTTGGCGCTGTCTTTTTAGATATCGCAAGGGCTTTTGACACGGTCTGGCATAAAGGCCTAGTACATAAGCTAATTTCTAACGGCATCAACTCCAATCTTACAAGAATTCTTCACTCGTATCTGACGAATAGAACCTTTTCCGCTCGATGTGATGGGCATCTCTCCACTATCCGACCAATCACTGCTGGAGTTCCACAGGGCTCCCTTCTGGCCCCGTTTCTTTTTATAATATATATGGCAGATATCCCCAAGGCAGAAGCTGTTCAACTGGCGATCTATGCTGACGACACCGCCCTTTACACGGTGTCGACAGACGAAAACCTTCTCCAGCGCAGACTTCAACATCATTTGGACGACGTTCTTTCGTGGGCCTCCAAGTGGAGACTGAAGATTAACGAATCAAAATGCGTGGCCATTCGCTTTACGAATAGGCGCCGCCCCCACCGGACAATATTATTGTCGATAACTTCAGGCTCGCTTGGAGCCCTTCAGTCCTCTACCTGGGAATGAGACTTGATGCATGCCTCACAATGCGACTTCACGTCAGCAAAACGATGGAGAAATTCAACGCGGCCAGAAGTTATGTTTATCCTTTGCTCTGTGCGAAAAGTCGTCTTTCGCTTAGAATCAAAATACTAATTTATTACTCCTTCCTAAGACCGATAAAAAGCTGGAAACATTACAAAACAAAGTCTTAAGACTCATAGCTGGGTCGCCTTGGTTTGTCAGGAATCAGCAACTCCGCGATGATCTTGGAGTCGAATCGCTTCAACGATTTGTGACAGGCCTGGCAGCCAAGACGTTACAGAGGGTTGAAAGATCAGAAAACCCCCTTATCAGCCAGCTGGCCATTCTCGACCCCGACAGACCGCCCCTAGAGTGAGAATTAGAAGGATTCTGGCGATTGACGACTAACTCTTTCTATTCACCGAAGTTTTCTTACATCACTTAAAATAGTCATATTAGACAGCGATTTCGTCCTTTTATAAATTCATATTTCCTGTCCTAAAAGGACATTCACAGAACATTAAAGGGCTTAGGAACAACCGTTCGGCCTTAGAAGAGAGAGAGAGACCATAGTTAGACAGTTAGTCTTTGAGCTATCGTCAACCAACATACCATAATCAGGAGTGAAAAGTGAAATATGGAAAAAATCGAATAAAGTTCCTTACCAGGCAAGGAAAAACAGTCGCGACCATAATGAATGAGATGTCATTGGTTTACGGCGAGTCTTGTCCAGGAAAAACCAGCATGGTGTACAAGTGGCATAGTTTATTTAAACAAGGAAGACGACCCGAGGCCGGGCAGGAGCATTGAGGTGACCACGCCCCAGCACTTATCCAAAAAGTTGAAAAAATTGTACTCGAAGATGCTCGACTAAAGCATAAACAACTCGCAGAAATGGTTGGAGTATCCGATACAACAATTTTTAAAATCCTACACGATCATCTCGGCATGTCTAAGGTCAGCGCAAGATGTGTGCCGAGAATGCTCACGCCGCCGCAAAAACAACAGCGCGTAGAGTGTTCGCGTGCACTTTTGGACCTCTGTAATGAAGACAAGGATGGTGTATTGAGTCGAATTGTTCATTAGGTTCATCATTATGAACCTGAGTCCAAACAAGATTCCATGCAGTGGCATCAAAAGGGCACAGCACCTCCCAAAGAATTTAAAGTGTCACAATCCGCTGGGAAATTCATGGCAACGATATTTTGGGACTCGGAAGGAATATTGTTGATTGATTATAAAGATAAAGGTGTTTCTGTAACCGGAGAATATTACGCTTCAATATTAGAGCGACTCCACAAGAGCCGCGTTGCGTTAGCTGCCCTGCATAAGGTGAGCTTCGAAATTGTGAATCACCCAGACTACAGCCCAGACCTGGCCCCCGAGTGATTATTACCTGTTTCCGAAAATGAAAAAAGAGCTGCGGGGTAAAAAATTTACTGCCGATGATGAAGTCAAGGAGGCAGTTTCGGCTTATTTTGCAGATAAAGAGAAATCATTTTTTTATGAGGGTATAAATAAATTAATTGGAAGATGTGAAAAATGTATCCGTCTTGCAGGTGAATATATTGAAAAAGAAAAATAATTTGGTTTTTTTATTTCCACCCCTTATCCCCCATTCCGCCAATATAAAAACGCTCCCTCGTAGAAACGCAAATAACTCAAAAAGTAGTGGATTTAGGTATAGGAAATGCTTAATAAATAATAAAGCCCGTTAAGGGAGGGTGTTCCATTTGAAATACGCCCTGTATATAAATAGTGAATATTTTGGTAAATCAATAATTTCTAACGAACACAGACTATATTAGAAATATTTCTAGCGCAAATAAAACATTTTTTATCGAAACTGTAGCGTGCTAGAACACGTTAACTTCGCTATTAATTTTATGCAAAACTTCCCATATCTTCTAAAGTAAACCGAATAACATAGGGAAACCTTATATTATAATAAAGGTAAGGCCACGAAGAATCGTAAACAGTAAAAATATACAGGGTGTTCCGTTTAAAATAAGGTAAGCGTGTTTATTTGACACCCTGTATAGTTAAAAATATTTTTAGGTTATAGCTCCCCATGCGCTTCAACTTTCATCTTAATAACATTTTCTCATTTCTCTTATTATAAAGGAGTAATTGGACTTCCTCGCACTAATGTCACACCCTGTATACATATAACGTCATATACATATATCTAAGTTTAATAATTTTTGACTTATTGAAGTTCTTATGTTAAAATTGACAGTTGCATAAATAAAAGGAAAAAAAATGACGACATTATTTCTCATAGTAATTGGGACATAACAAGAATATTGATAGATATACGATCTTGAAGTCGATCGAAGAAGGTATAGAAAACAAAACGATAGTCGTCGATTGTCCGTTGCACCTCCTTATGTTTGTGGATAGTGGGTAATAATCTACACTTCACATCGTCTAGACAGTGTACTCTGATATTGCTCATACGTCCTACTATTACGTTCGCATTTTGCAGTTTGTAGAATTGCGAGAGAGTAGATACATCTGTCTCCCAATATGTATACGTCAAAGGATAACGGTTATCCGCATAGATATCTGGACATGCGGAATTGGATTGAATTTCTACAAAACTACACATACATATATAGATATACATAGATTATAGAGGTATAGATAGGTAGAGGTATACGCTTTTATATAGATCGCCGGGGGCAATTTAGAACCAATCTATATGATAACAAAGTTTTTCTTCGCTTATATTGTAGGTATGTGTTGGTTCTGGTCCAGTTTGTATTCGTTTAATATTTTCCGGATTGATACATTTTCGTATCGTATGAAATTACGCTAGAACGTTTGCGGATATATCGTTTGATCAATTGTTGGTTTGTAATTTTGAAATGTGTCAAGATTTCGCTTTTCTTTTTTTAATATAATAAATTCGATAGGCTGTAGTAGCGTTGCATAAATATATAAAATGTATTTTCGTTAAAACACAACGTTAATTAACGTTTATAATTGGCCGTATCCAGTAATATTAATTAATCATAAAATAATTTGTATAAACGTGAAATATTGATATTACGACGAGCATATTCGATTTTAACATAAGCAGAAGCTTTATATTTGCGAATTGTAAAAATATCATTGTAATAAAAGAATAATTGATAAAGAAACTTTAACACCCTGTATCTCGGAAACGGAACGCTACAGAAATTAATAAACATCCAGTCATGGAATTGAATCTTCATTATATTGTTGCCTGTCTTTCCCTCTCTTCAGTTTCCTTTTCCGGCATAATATCCTTTACTGGAACTTTACCGGAAGATTACGTCAAGTTTTTGTATCAGGCATACAATTCTGCATCAAAACTTACTAAGACACCCTACGTCAAAAATCAGCCGTTTTTGAGTTATTCAATTTTTTTTTCAAATATAGGGCCAATTGCAGCGTTATGTTCAAAATTCTGTATTTCTGAAGCTATTCCAGCTAAAGATCTCATATTTGGCATGTTATTAGCCGAAATAGCGAACATCAAATTTACGTCCTAAAATTTATCAGGATTTATACAGGGTCGTCCAAAATTAACGTTCATTTCAACCAAGTTCACATTGATAAAAGTCACTTTTCTTAAATAGAACACCCTATATATTATAGCATTTTTGAATACACTTAATATTCTCTATCTTTCCTTATTAAACATATTAGTTTGTATTTTCTACGGTTTCCGAGTTATAAGTACTTTTCAGGTGAAAGTCCGAAAAATATGCTTTTTTATGCGTTTAAAATCTTAGTAATCCTTGAATGTCAAAATAATTGATATTGCATTTGTACTATAAATACACATAGATTATATCTGTCAAGCAAAATAGCAAATGAAATATTTTACAGAAAAGAAAGGACGTTATTTTAGATTTATTTTCCATTCATGGAGAATTTTTGCAAACTTATCTAAAACAATATCAATACAAGAAGCCAGAATAGCGTTGCAAAAGACAAAATTCAATATGATCAGATCACGCTTGTCTGGCTATCACTTCAACTCTCGCGGTGTAGTTTTTGTGTTTGTGATTTGTGTTCAATTGGCTTTGTGACAGCATCATATCGCCTTTTATGATGATCACTTTGCTCCCAACAGCGAATGGGAGTCGATCCGTGATTAAACTTCTGAAAAATATCACCGTCCCTCCACAGAATTGAACCCCGGCACCTATCGTCCTCTCACAACAATAGGCCGCCTAACCACCCGTTAAAAAATGTTTTTATAGATAAACGCAAAATCAGAGTTCATTTGCACCTTATCTCTCTATGAAAAATATATTGCATTAATCAAGATTTGAATTGGTCCTTCTAAAATTTGGATTTTGATCAAATTTTGCATTCAAGAAACGGATTTTTATTAATCAAGATGAATTTTTATAGTTTTATTTTCTTCACCCCGATATTAGCAATTAAATAAATAATAAAATAATAACTTTTTGTTGGTTGAAAAATCAAATCTCTGGCTATGTCTAATAATCAAAAAATCAGCAAATTATTAAAATATTTGTTTAAAATGCATAAAATAATTTACTAGGGTTCATCGTTTTTTACCATTTTCAAATTTGATATTTGATTTAAATCGACGTAAGAGACGGTGACGAAATGAACGATGGCATCTTTGACGACCCTGAGAAATTTTAATTTTAGAGACGAGAAATTTGGTGTCTCGTCTATTTCGGCTCGCGGCAATAAATATGTCAAATTATTAAGTCTATTCAGCTATGCAATAATATATAGGGTTTTGCAGAAATACAGAATTTTCAACATAACGTTGCAATTGCCCCTATATCTAAAAAAAATCGAATAACTCAAAAACGGCTGATTTGTGACATAGGGTGTCTTAGTAAGTTTTGATGCAGAATTGTATGCCCCATATAAAAAACGAATAAAAAATATACCATGCTATTTAAATTAAAAAAGTTGACGTCGATGGTGTAAATAATTTTGCTGATTAGTCTAGATGATATCAGTTATAATTACAAGTTTTCAGAAATGTTGAATTTCAAGAACATCAAAAAATTCTAACGAACCAGTTCCGTGAATGACCCTGTATATTAAGAAAGATGCAAATTCTATAAATGATAGAACTGACATTTTAAATTTATCAAAAATAAACTCAAACTATATCAACTTCATTACAGATGGGTTTTTATCAAGATATCAACAGTGGGTTTGGACACCAAACAACCGCTATTTTAAAACAATGTTATCGAAGTTGGTGAGTGGGACATAGGAGAATTTTCTTGTTAATTGGTTTTTGGTGAATAAATCTTCCTAATTTTACTTCATCCACATTTAAAATATTATAACTGGGTTAAAAATGACATTTTGTACTCGAAAATCAAAACCTGTCATTTCACGATTCGATTTGCGTGCGTAAAAGTAAAGTTTTAAATTCTGAAATAAAATTTAGTGACATTTTAAAATCATAAATCCCTAACCTTAATAATATGATCATAAACGATAACGTATTTAACAATATGTATTATTATTATAGTTCTCGTATTGAAAAATTTACCTACAAACTACAGTGAAACATTTCGCGAATTCACAAGATCCGTGTAGTCTACTTTAAATAATTAAAATTAATAAATTTAATTTACTAATATTAAATTTAACCATTTTTTAAATTAAGACAAAAAAATGGTTGCAAAAATTTGTTTAATACTTATTTCTCCATCTTAATAAAAATTTCTATATTCGTTGAGTCCCTCAATTTGGTAACTAACAGTTTCTGCCACCCAAGTATCCTTCTTTGAATGTCGTGGTTAAATTCGCTTTTTTTGATCCCAACAAAAAAATCATCCTAATGTTTATCCTTGTTGAAGATTATAAAGGGTTTCCACGGCCAAGTGGGACATAAGTCATATAAAATGTTCGGTTTTTGGTGAATATTATCTCCCTAATACTACTTCATTCAATTCATTTATAACTCGTTAACAATGAACATCTCCACAATCATAGTAAAATGAAAGTCATTTTAATAAAGCAAAAATTATTTTGTCTATTGTACTTTCCTGGAATAGGTGAGTTATTCGCGTCCGTGGCGTAATGGTTCGCGCGAGATCATCTTAGATTGGTATCAGAAACCTACTGTTTCGGGCAGGTATCTAAATCACTTTTTCAACCATCCAAAAAATCAAAAACTCATCACGATGAAAAATCATCTTTCCAACGAGGTTTTCCAACAATGGTTATCCCAGGAGTTTGGTTCATAAATTGGTTTTCAACACTGGATGGTGATGATCCCTTGGAGATGGTTTACCGATATACCGAATCGGTTGAGCCGTTTTCTGAAGTTGTTCATTACTCTCCGAGTCATTGCTTCATCTTCTTCAGTTATCATTTTCTTGAGGACTAAACCAAACTTTAGAAGTTTGAGGGCAATTTGGGCTGGACATAGCCTCACAGAAAAAAAAATCACAGAACGTCAAGTCTGGCGAGCACGATGACCACCTAATATCACTACACAAAAAAATGCCAGTGATTGATGTGCTGTGTGAGTTGTGACTCCATCTTGTTGGAACCACACATTCGCAAGGTCATTCACCTATTTTTCTTTTAAAACAAAACGGACCAATCGCACACACCAGAATTAAAAAAACAGCACACCACACTGTTACTTTGGGAGCATGGAGTGGTCGTTGATGGAGTTTCTGGATCAGTATCTGCAAATTTTGTCTGCTTACTACACCTGACAAATGGAAATGTGCTTTGCCTGAAAAATTGTTTCATCAAAACAATTTATTTTCGATGTATTAAGATTCCTTTCATACTTAGTTCAGATAATGGTAAGATTAATGCATGGATGTTTTTCATAATTCTAGGACTTTTTGGCTGCCAGCCCAAGACAATTCTTCTTCTTCTCAGGAAAATTACTGTTTACCAGTATTTTTTTTTTAAATAGTGTGAGCACAGATGTTTATTAGTTAACTCAAATTTAAAAATATTTCATGACATAAGATGATAAACTGTAATATGTTATAGATGTGTATTGAATTACGACCAATAAAATCAATTTCGAGTTATACACTCTACAGTATACGTGTAGTAAAGTAAGAAAGGAACATCTTGTTAAAGTTTAATAACGCCCGAGAACTCGCCTGGAAAACTCTTACCCAGAACAGAAATTTTCTAAATACTTATGCCCGTTCTTGTCGGTGGAAGTATTTCCAATAATAACGTTTCGTAAGATGACATTTTTACGTGCTCCCATTGAAGAAAGTATACTTCAATCTTGCATCGTATCGGAAAAACTTTCTCACTCCCCAAATACTACTTTATGTAATAGAATCTACTATTTTGTAAGTTGATTCTGTTACTATGGTTACAATGTTATACATTTTTAGTAATGTCATTTGAACTGTCACTGATTGTCCTATATAGAAGGAAAGAATATACTGAGATCATTAAACATATATATGACAAGCTCGTAGTTTTTTTTTTATTTATTTTTTTTAGGGTGTAAAATATATTCTTTTGACAGGGCAGAATGAACCTGTCAGTCAAATAAACACATCGTACAACGTTTCATTTTCTTCCGCAGCAGGCAGATAATTTTATCGTCTTTCAAGTGTTAAAAATTTCGTACGCGAATCATCCCCGCTATTCTATTTTATTTTATATTTATTGGACGACCTTGTGTCTAAAATTTTTTTTTTGTTAGTATTGTGTGTTGTCTGTTTACATTTATTCGTTCATTCGCCAATCAACGGAACTACATTTGCACATTATTTATGTATATGCGTTCGCGATTCAATGTTGCACGTTTGATTGGGTACTTTGATCTGTCACAACTCGCCAACTATATATATTAATGATTTATTTGTAGATGAACTGTTCCAAACTGGCGCACACTGTAATGGAACGTGAAACGTTTCGCCAATTTGTACCGAATGTAATTTTTACGGTTTCATAATTTTCATCCTGCGGACAGTGAAAATAATAATATCACAGGAATAAAAAATGTGTGCAGTTGTATACAGGGTTAAGCAAAATTTACGAAATATAATTTTGACAGGCGGATTTTTTTTTTAAATTTTGTCTGTCATAACTGTCTGACAATTATATTGTAGATTCAAAAAGTTTCATTAATTTTAGATAAAACAACTGTAGTTTGTAGCTGTCAAAATAGATACGTCTTGACAACTTGAGAGCGGTTAATCCTCAACAAATTCTTCATAGCTGACAAATTATAAAAATAGATTTATTTCAGTTTTAGACGAAAAATTACCAATGAAGTCAGTTATTTATTTACAAATTTTTTCTTTCTGACAGCTGTCAAATTATGAAAACATAATCATTTTTGTCGAATTTGAAATTGTAGCTCTTTCAAATACATCTACCACCTGTCAAATTGTTAAATACGTTATTTTTAATAATTAAAAGTAATTTCCCATTTGACAATTATAGCTGTCAAAATACATTTTGATAGGGGGATTTTTTTTTAATTTCGTACGTCGGAATTGTCAATAATTTGCAAATCACTGTTAAATTGTAAAAAACGTAATTCCACCAATCATATAGCTGTCAAAATACGTTTCTGCAAGATTTCTGCAAAATTGCAAATTCAGTTAAGTTTTAAATTTGTATGCCGCGATCATGAAAAGATTTCTTGCAGCAATCAAATTACAAAAACATTTATGTATTCCAGATTTGACAATTGTATCTGTCAAAATGGATCTGACACTTGTAAAATTGTAAAATCCAGGTATCGTTGAGGACTTTGTGTGAGTGTCGTAAACATCAAAACATTTCCTTTAACTGTCGAAGACATTATTTTTTCTTTTGCTATGTTGGCAATCGAAAGTATTTCAACGCTTCAAGCTGTCAAATTGTAAAAGCTATTCCTATTTCGCAACACGTCTAAGTATTGAAATAGTTTTGACAATTTAACAATATAATCATATATTTACTTCGAAAACAGATGATTATTTGACAGATATTGAACAGGTAAAATATATCTGACAGCTGTCAAATTGTAAAAATGATTTCTTTTAGTTCATATACGATTGGTTTTGTAAAAAAATTCATCCGTTTTAATAATTGTAGCTGTCAACATACATTTATGATAGATTTGTGTGAATTTTGAAGATTTTGATCATTAAAAACGGTTTATGACACGTTAACAAAAAAAACAAGAATGCATTCCAGATGTGATAATCGTAACTGTCGAACTGGATGTAGCACTTGCTAAATTCTAAAATCAGTTATCGTTTAGAATTTTGAATGTTGTAGGTGTCAAAAACGTGATATTTATTTTGACAGTCGAATATTTATGAAAATACGTCAACTATCTATAAAAAAATTTGACAGTTTCAACGTTTAGATTTTGTATGTTGTAACCTATAATTTCTGACTGCTGTCAAAATTGATTTTTGTTAAACTATAATAATTATTTCTTATGATTTTGACAAGTGCAGTTATCAAAATATATTTGACAGTTATTAAATTGTAGATGTCATATTTTTTGGAGGTTGGCAAAACTGCGCCAACATTTTTTTTTACTGATTTGGCGGATGTATCGATTAAAATAGGTGTTTTCTAAAGTTATCGTTTAGAATTTTGAATGTTGTAGCTGTCAAAAACGTGATATTTATGTTGACAGTCGAATATGTATGAAAATACGTCAACTATCTGTCAAATTATATAAAAAATAATTTTTGACAGTTTCAACGTTTGCATTTTGGATGTCGTAACCTATAATTTCTGGCAGCTGTCAAAATTGACCTCTGTCAAACTGTAAAAATTATTTCTTATGATTTTGACAAGTGCAGTTATCAAAATATATTTGAAAGTTATTAAATTGTATATGTCATATTTTTTGGAGGTTGGCACAAACTGTAAAAGCGCCAACATTTTTTTTTACTGATTTGGCGGATGTATCGGTTAAAATCGGTGTTTTTCTAAAGTTATCGTTTAGAATTTTGAATGTTGTAGCTGTCAAAAACGTGATATTTATTTTGACAGTCGAATATGTATGAAAATACGTCAACTATCTGTCAAATTATATAAAAAATAATTGTTGACAGTTTCAACGTTTGCATTTTGGATGTCGTAACCTATAATTCCTAGCAGCTGTCAAAATTGACCTCTGTCAAACTGTAAAAATTATTTCTTATGATTTTGACAAGTGTAATTATCAAAATATATTTGACACCCCCTTATTTTTTACTAATTTGGCGGATGTATCGGTTAAAATAGGTGCTTCTGATAAACATGTTTTTAAAAGTTGCCAATTCAGTGTGTTTTTAGGTTTGACAATGTGTTGATTGTACAATTTATTAAATTTTTGACAGCTGTCACAATTAGACTTGCAGGCGTTTTTTCTGATTGTTCTTTTTTAAATTGAAGTCCATCAATTGTTATTATTTCAATATCGAATCCGCGTATTTGTAACAATAATTAACAATTACGTATACAATTCTAAGACGCACACAATAACGTGCTACGGCACAATCTGAACGTCG
This sequence comes from Holotrichia oblita, assembly GCA_023690525.1. Taxonomy (NCBI): domain Eukaryota; kingdom Metazoa; phylum Arthropoda; class Insecta; order Coleoptera; family Scarabaeidae; genus Holotrichia; species Holotrichia oblita. The sequence continues at coordinate 155,809,715 of CM043018.1, forward strand.
GCGTCGCCGCGTCATTATCAAAATAACATTATAACAGCAGGAATCACGCAAATATATCGCACGTGCACAGATATACGAACGTATTTCCATAATGTCTTTACTATATAGGACGACAAAAAAAAAGCACAGAAAATAGAAAAGAAAGCGCGATAAGAACCTGTGGCGCCGGTTGCCGTATATTTCTCGGTATTTTCGTAAAATATATTACTTCCTTTAGCCGGGTGAAAATTCAGAGCGTAGAAATAAATGCGAAAACGATGGGTGCTGGAAAAATAGTGAAAATGTGAATGAATAGGGAAGCGCTAAACAAAGGAATCGATGTGTGTGACTCGCTACGCTGTTATATATATCTACCGTTTCGCGTGCTTGGAAAATGCCGTTTATTACGAATCTAAATCTAAGATAGATTTAGATAAAAACAATTTACAAAATTTGCCGTAATAATCTCGACAAATCGCAACTGGGGCTAGGGAGAGGGAGAAAGGGAAAAATAGCAGCTGGTTTGAGCGTTCGCGTTTAACTCTAGTCGAGAAAAAATAAAATTGACCTGTTTTTCCTTTCTTCGAGAGACCCATACTATAAACAACCAAAACTTAATAGGATAAAAGGGGGGACGTTTTACTGGGCGAAATGTATGTTTCCTATAAACATCCGATGCCAGTAAAAATCGTTATCGTGAACGGGTGTAGCGATTTTGAAGCGAAAGCCAACGTTGAGGGACCGTCCCGGGCTAACAAAGACAATTTCGTTGACTGAAAGCTCTCCAGGGTTATATTTTCGACATCGTTGATAGATGAGCTGTCTATATTTTAGGTAAGCACAAGTTTGTTCGTCGATGTATTTAAATTTTAATTACATTACTCTTACAAACTTACGTTACCTATATATATATATATTTATATGTATGTGTATAAGTATAGATATATTTGTATTTATCAAAGGATATTTTATAAAACGCGAGCTTTTCAAGGTAGGAAGGTAGTGCTTCCCTATCAGTACGAAATGTGTACGACGAGGGAAGCAATTTCTTATAAAGTATATTTTATACTTAATAGAAAACGAAGATTCGAGGCGACGTCTTTTGAGAAAGCGATCGAAAAATACGTCTTAATATTACGGCAGAAGTGGGGAGGAGAGACCGATGGCGGGTTTGCCCGAATAGATCGAGTTATAAAAGCATATATTTAAGTTCAATGTATGTATATAGATTGATGTATTGCAGGCAATATGGAGTTCAATAGACGTACACTCCAGAAAGGGATTACGTATGTATAGTACACACCAGCTTATATTCCCATTGATCACGAAATGTATATATTATATTCGCGTAAAATGGTATTATTATACACATAAATACATACATGTATGTATTTATTGCTTGAAAAAGGAAATTTACGAAATTTAGATACGAATTAGGTAGCTTATTTTGTAAATAATTTAATAGTTTTGAATAAATATTTCCTTTAATAACAGTATTATGTGTATTAATGCAACAGCTTCGCTTATTTAAACGTCAAATCTCCACATTTGACGTTTAAACGTCAAATCTATTCACGTTTGACGTTCAAACGTCAAATCTATTCACGTTTGACGTTTAAACGTCAAATCTATTCACGTTTGACGTTCAAATGTCAAATCTATTCACGTTTGACGTTCAAACGTCAAATGTGAATAAATTTGAAATGTAGATAATCGACTCTTTGAACGACTCAATGTTTAAATTGATAAATAGAGGGAAAAAGCTTTGTACAAAAATGTGCAATCAATTTTGTCAAAATATAAAAAATAAATAGTCGGGTTGAAGTGTTGACAGATTGTCAATGCTGAAAACTTCATTGACAGCCAACAAGTTTTAAAATTCTCGATTGCTGGTGTCCTGATTTTTCCTCTCAGAAGTGTACATACTATATGTATGTATATAATGTGTTCAGCGAGGAATGGGACAACTTGATATCTCCGAAACGAATAAATACTTTAAAATTGTGAAAAGTTGTGTTTCAATTCCACAATGATTGACGTTTTCGCAATGTGCTGGCACAGCACCAGAAGTCGCCAGAAACTTTGTGAAACATAACCAGTGCAGTCTTGATTAGGTTAATTGTGTTAGTTCATGATTGTTCCTAAACGTCCAACAGGCAACTCGGCAATTGTTATGAGAAAGGTTATCAGAAATGTGTTATACATAGATTGCAAAAAGTAGGGTATTCTATAAAAAAAAAGTTCAGTGGCGCCACCTAACTTTACCACCCTTTTATTAAAAAAAAATATGGCAAAATACAAACATTTATAGCAAATTTTCAGAATTTAAAAATATTCATTCGCTTCTGAGATATCGCGATGTCTCATTCCTCGCTGAATACGCTGTATATGTTTAAACGTCAAATCTGAATCTATTTGACGTTTAAACATCAAATTTGAGTATGTTTGAAATTTAAACGTCAAATCTGAATATATTTGACGTTTAAACGTCAATTCTGTTTATATTTGACCTTCAAACGTCAAATTCAGATGTATTTGACGTTTAAACATCAATTCTGGATTTATTCGACGTTTAAACGTCGAATTTGGGTACATTTCAAATTTAAACGTCAATTCTGAATATATTTGACGTTTAAACGTCCATTCTGTTTATATTTGATCTTTAAACATCAAATTCTGGATATATTTGACGCTTAAACATCAATTCTGGATATATTAGACGTTTAAACGTCAAATTTGATTTATTTGATGTTTAAACGTCAAATCTAGAATATATTTGACGTTTAAACATCTTTTCTGGATTTATTTGACGTTAGAACATCAATTCTGGATAAATTGGACGTTTAAATGTCAATTCTAGATGTATTTGACGTTTAAACGTCAAATCTGAGCAAATTTCATCTTTAAACATCAATTCTGGATATATTTTAAATTTGAACGTCAAATCTAGGTATATTTCATATTTATTTAAATGCCAATTCTGGATGTATTTGACGTTTAAACATCAATTCTGGATATATTCGACGTTTAAACGACAAATTTGGGTATATTTAACGTTTAAACGTCAAATCTGAGTATATTTGATGTTTAAACGTCTTTTCTGGATTTATTTGATGTTTGAACGTCGAATCTAGGTACATTTCATATTTAAATGCCAATTCTGGATGTATTTGACGTTTAAACGTCAAATCTGGTCACATTTCATCTTTAAACATCGATTCTGGATATATTTTAAGTTTAAACGTCAAATCTAAGTATATTTCATATTTATTTAAATGCCAATTCTGGATGTATTTGACGTTTAAACATCAATTCTGGATATATTTAACGTTTAAACGTCAAATCTGAGTATATTTGATGTTTAAACGTCTTTTCTGGATTTATTTGATGTTTGAACGTCGAACTTAGGTTTATTTGACGTTTGAATGCTAATTCTGGATATATTCGACGTTTAAACATCAAATTTGGATGTATTTGACGTTTAAACGTCAAATCTGAGTATATTCGACGTTTAAACGTCTTTTGTAGATTTATTTGATGTTTGAACGTCGAACTTAAGTACATTTCATATTTAAATGTCAATTATGGATGTATTTGACGTTTAAACGTCAAATCTAGGCATATTTCATATTTAAATGTCAATTCTGGATGTATTTGACGTTTAAACGTCAAATCTAGGCACATTTCATCTTTAAACATCAATTCTGGATATATTTTACGTTTAAACGTCGAATCTAGGAATTTCATATTTAAATGACAATTCTGGATGTATTTGACGTTTAAATTTCAGATCCCATCAAATGGAGATTTGCATTGGATATATCTTAAATTTAAACGTCAAATCTCATAGGTTGCGCATATTTATTTAAGTGCCAATTCAATCAACGGTTTAAACGTCAAATCTAGGTATATTTCATGTTTAAACGACAAATTTGGATGTATTTGACGTTTAAACGTCAAATCTAGGCATATTTCATATTTAAATGTCAATTCTGGATGTATTTGACGTTTAAACGTCAAATCTAGGCACATTTCATCTTTAAACATCAATTCTGGATATATTTTAAGTTTAAACGTCAAATCTAGGTATATTTCATGTTTATTTAAATGCCAATTCTGGATGTATTTGATGTTTAAACATCAATTCTGGATATATTTGACGTTTAAACGACAAATTTGGGTATATTTGACGTTTAAACGTCAAATCTGAGTATATTTGACGTCTAAACGTCGTTTCTGGATTTATTTGACGTTTGAACGTCGAATCTAGGTATATTTCTTATTTATTTAAATGACAATTCTGGATGTATTTGACGTTTAAACGTCAAATCTGAGCATATTTCATCTTTAAACATCAATTCTGGATATATTTTAAGTTTAAACGTCAAATTTAGGTATACTGTCTGCTTAAAAAAATGGTAGATCTCTTATAACGATTTTAACATTAATTTAGTTTTGCAATTAAGCCTGTTTATCAATAATAATGGCCATTTATTATGACACAACAAAGTACAAACTGTCCAAGGTCGAGCGCACCAGGTTAGCAAAGCCAGGTTTAATTTGGTAAGACTGTAATATTGCCTGCCTTGACTGGGTAACTTCATTCTTATTATGTTTATAATTAAATTTCATGTATTATATTCAATGCCATCACTTAATTGATAACTTTTTTTTCAGAAAAACCAAATACTGATCATCATTAAAATTTCACATTTAAACGTCGTATCTGATTATATTTCACATTTAAACGTCAAATTTAGGTCTATTTGGCTCTTAAACATCAATCCTGGATATATTTGACGTTTAAACGTCAGTTCTGGAAATCTTTGACGTTTAAACGTCAGCTCTGTACGTCTTTGACGTTTAAACATGTCATTTGGGTATATTTGACGTTTAAACGTCAATTTTTCTGGTTATATTTGACGTTCCTCTGTGCTTTTACCTGTTTAAATCAGCTATTTTATATCACAACTCTGATTGGTTTCGTTTACACAATGCAAAGAAACAGGAAAAATTTAACCACCATTACATATAGTGCTGATTCGATGCAAAGTAACGAAATTTGGAGAGAAATGTAATTCGTTTGACGTTTAAACGTCAAACGTGACATAAACGTCAGATTTGACATTATTATGTTTATTCGTGTTAAATTTATGTTCTTGCCGTGTAATTAACTTGCTCATAATATCACTGTTACATTTCGATTAATTCGGCCGTCATCCAAACACCATAAACATCTCGATAAATTACAAATGCCGCATTCGATTTAGCCGATTCGCACCTATTTCGGCGGTTCATTTTTTCGCGCGATTTTTACGTACCAGCGAACGTGCGAAACATTTATCATAGTTAAAACCTCGTTCCCCCGTTACACGGGAACGGCGTTCGCTAATCTATTCTGTATTGATGAAAACAATGCCGAAAACATCGAGCAAAAAAATTCTTAAAACGAACGGAAGGCATTAGCTTGCCCGCCCGGCTGTCGTTTTCAAACTTCGCGCAATAAAGTTTATGTTAGTTATTCCGTGTGATAAGCAAGAAAAGACATCCTCGTGTGTAAGTAATGGTGATGGTAGGGGGGAGGGGATGAACGACGTTCCTTTCCATGCCCCGGCAGTCAATTTAACGATTTACTTTTATGGTGACGTGAAAAACGAAGGTCTCTTCTCTCCCGACTTAATCATTAGCATCGTCGGAATCGACAGAAATAGAATTAGGGTCATTGCGTTCAAGTCTTCGAAAAACAAAAACGATCGCGTCGAGGGTCAGAAGCAATCGAAGACGTTTTATGCAGTCATCGTCGATGGAATAACGGTTTACGTTTCGGGAATGTTCCCAGGTGTAATTGTGTGTGTGTGTCTCGAAGTCGAGACGACAACAACAGAAGCAACTGTGGGTCGAACTATTACGGTAAAATTGGACCTTCGAATCTAATCTTCGCGACTGATGTAAGAAAAAGGTTCGGGACGCGTGTGCACATAAGAGAAACAAAGTCCATTTATCAAGACCATCAAGGTTGTAATACCTGTAGCAGATGTTGTTGTTAGCTATTAAGGGTGTGTGTATTGTAGTTGTGGTTTTATTGTAAGCTCAACGAAACTATAATGCGCACACACAGGTTGGCCACCATATTGTTTAGTTTGAGATGAAATAGTATAGTTAGAATGTCGTGGAGATCGTCTGTTATATCTTACAGTTCATGAACTAATGCATGATGGAAGATTAAAGGATGCAGATAGTCTTTGGAACAATATATGGTTCCAAAGTACAGTCTGAAGCAATTCTCTAAAGCTCGGTTGCACGATTGAAACTTCGGTTCTCTTTCGATTTGTAAATAGTGGGGAATCAAAACTTTGAAATAATATAGAAAGAAGGGGATGGCATCGAAATTCAGACAAGTATACGAACTGAAAGGCCAACATTTTGATCATATCAGTCCACACTCAAAACAATCTACAGAAGTGTGATTAAAATAGAGGGATAACAGCGAAATTTTGCTGTTGTTTCGAATTATAATAGAGAAAGTGGAAGGACAAAACTTTGAAATAATATAGAAGAACTGTAGACTAACTCTCTCAAGCTCGGTTTGCAAAAGAAAAAATTGGGGACGGTACCGAAATTTAATTCTTTTTCTTGAATTATACATGATGGAAAGCATAGATTAGAGAGTTTATTTAGATGGGAATCTAATATACTACATACCTATCGATAACAGCGCCACTACCAGGTGTAGTATGCAAATTACTTAATATGGATCCTATTAAAGTCAACAAGAATTTGGATTCTCGTTAATTAAGCCAAAAAGAACTGAAAGCGAGAAGTATTTCCACAACGTTTCTGAAGGGTATCCGTATGCATTCCATTATGCAAAGTAAATTATTTTCTTAAAACATCTATTCATGACCGATTTTGATGCTTCCTTCACAGTAAGTTCCAATAAAAACTATATACAAATATGACTTTTTATTTTGCCTCTTAGTTTTATTATTTGTTTATAGAATTGATCTTTTTTCGGCTGTTACACGTAAATTTGCGGCTTATTCCATTTTTATACACCGATTGTATTTTTATGCTATTTCCATACCTACTAGCAATAAGTGGCACAGACTGCTTCAACTAGCAGTCACCATAGATTAAAAAAGACACTTATCTGGTTATATTTCACATTTAAATGTCAAATTTAGGTATATTTAGCGTTTAGACGTCAATCCTGGATATCGTTGACGTTTAAACTTGTCATTTGGCTATATTTGACGTTTAAACGTCAGTTCTGGTCATCTTTGACGTTTAAACGTCAGTTCTGGATGTCTTTGATATTTAAACATTTCATTTGATTATTTGACGTTTAAACGTCAATTCTGGATATATTTGACATTTAAACGTCAAATTTAGTTATACTGTCTGCGTCAAAAAAAACGGTAGATGTCTTATAACGATTTTGACAATCATTTAGTCTTGTAATTAAGCCTGTTTATCAATAATAATAGCAATATGTTCTCAATGTATTTTTTTTTTAATATGAGACAAAGTATTGCCACCACAAGTGAAAAAAAAGCATTACGTTTCTTTTTGACGCGGACAGTATTTAACTTTTAAACGCTAATTCTGGATATATCGAACGTTTAAACGTCAAATCTAAGTACTACATTTCACATTTGAACGTCGTATCTGATTATATTTCACATTTAAACGTCAAATTTATGTATTTTTAGCGTTTAAACGTCAATCCTGGATATCTTTGACGTTTAAACGTCAAATCTGGATATCTTTAACGTTTAAACGTCAGTTCTGGATATCTTTGACGTTTAAACTTATCATTTGGGTATATTTGACGTTTAAACGTCAGTTCTGGATATATTTGACGTTTAAACGTCAGTTCTGGTCATCTTTGACGTTTAAACGTCAGTTCTGGATGTCTTTGATATTTAAACATGTCATTTGGGTATATTTGACGTTTAAACGTCAAATTTAATTATACTGTCTGCGTCAAAAAAAAACGGTAGATGTCTTGACATTAATTTAGTCTTGTAATTAAGCCTGTTTATCAATAATAATAGTAATATGTTATCAATGTATTTTTTATTAGTATGAGACAATGTATTGTCACAATAAGTAAAAAAAGACATTACGTTTATTTTTGATGCGGACAGTATTGAACATTTAAACGCCGATTATGGATATATCGGACGTTTAAACGTCAAATCTAAGTACTACATTTCACATTTGAACGTCGTATCTGATTATATTTCACATTTAAACGTCAAATTTATGTATTTTTAGCGTTTAAACGTCAATCCTGGATATCTTTGACGTTTAAACGTCAAATCTGGATATCTTTAACGTTTAAACGTCAGTTCTGGATATCTTTGACGTTTAAACTTATCATTTGGGTATATTTGACGTTTAAACGTCAGTTCTGGATATATTTGATGTTTAAACGTCAGTTCTGGTCATCTTTGACGTTTAAACGTCAGTTCTGGATATATTTGACGTTTAAACGTCATTTCCGGATATCTTTGACGTTTAAACTTATCATTTGGGTATATTTGACGTTTAAACGTTAGTTCTGGATATATTTGACGTTTAAACGTCAGTTCTGGTCATCTTTGACGTTTAAACGTCAAATCTGGATATCTTTAACGTTTAAACGTCAGTTCTGGATATCTTTGACGTTTAAACTTATCATTTGGGTATATTTGACGTTTAAACGTCAGTTCTGGATATATTTGACGTTTAAGCGTCAGTTCTGGTCATCTTTGATGTTTAAACGTCAGTTCTGGATATATTTGACGTTTAAACGTCAGTTCCGGATATCTTTGACGTTTAAACTTATCATTTGGGTATATTTGACGTTTAAACGTTAGTTCTGGATATATTTGACGTTTAAACGTCAGTACTGGTCATCTTTGACGTTTAAACGTCAGTTCTGGATGTCTTTGATATTTAAACATGTCATTTGGGTATATTTGACGTTTAAACGTCAAATTTAGTTATACTGTCTGCGGTAGATGTCTTATAACGATTTTACAATTCATTTAGTCTTGTAATTAAGCCTGTTTATCAATAATAATAGTAATATGTTATCAATGTATTTTTTTTAGTATGAGACAAAGTATTGTCACAATAAGCAAAAAAAGGCATTACGTTTCTTTTTGATGCGGACAGTATTTAACATTTAAACGCCGATTATGGATATATCGGACGTTTAAACGTCAAATCTAAGTACTACATTTCACATTTGAACGTCGTATCTGATTATATTTCACATTTAAACGTCAAATTTATGTATTTTTAGCGTTTAAACGTCAATCCTGGATATCTTTGACCTTTAAACGTCAGTTCTGGATATCTTTGACGTTTAAACTTATCATTTGGGTATATTTGACGTTCAAACGTGAGTTCTGGATATTTTTGACGTTTAAACGTCAGTTCTGTATGTCTTTGACGTTTAAACGTGTCATTTCGGTACATTTGACGTTTATATGTATCTTTTTGTATCTGCGGTGACTCCTAGTATTATACTTTTACGCGGGCAATATTGACTGCTTTGTAATACTTCGAAAATATTATTAAATATCTTTAATTTCTAAATTCATTTCAAAATTGCCGCCTGAAATGTTGATTACATGCTACACCTGCAGCGGCGCTGTTATAGATAGATAGGTAATGTATTAGTTTCCCATCTATCCCATCAACTCTCTAATCTATGATGGAAAGTCCAAATTTTGGACAAATACAGTGTAGTAGTCTTAAAACAAGCTGAAATACCTCTCGCAATTGAGGGTGTGGCAGCGAAATTTCATTGTGTTTTCAAACTATAGATAGCGAAAAATGAAGACTTTAAAACAATAAAGCAAAATAGATCTAGCACAAGTTCGAACAACTCCAAAAAGTTCGATTTTTAAAAAAGAAAACAGGAGAGAGTGTCTGAAAATTAGTTTTTTTTTTCTCGAAATATATGCATAAGCTAAAATTTCAAAATTTCCGAGGGGGGGGCATAGCAGCTAAATTTTGTTATTTTTTCAAATATACGAGGGCGACCTGAAATGTTTCAGGAATCAAGTGCAGTCAATTTTTTTTTGCAAAAACGAAATCGGGTGATCGTTTCGGAGGAATGTCTGGCCAGGATTCATGTCGGAGACCAAGGAGCAATCGAAGCAGTGGACTTTTCCGGACCAATCAGCCTCGAAGAAAGCAAAGATCGTTCAAGCGGGCCGGAAAGTTCATGGCGACCATATTTTTTTTGCAATTCCTCATGGACTATCTGCAGAAGGGAAGGACGATCACGAGACAATATTACAGCGATTTATTGACCCGATTTGATGCAGCATCGAAGGAGAAACAACCACGATAATGATTGGGGAGCTCATTCATCCAGCATCGTCGTGTCCAAATTGAATGAGTTCAGCGATGTTTTCCTATTCCCAAACCTGAACAAATTGGAGGTTATTACCGCTACAGATGATTATTTCCGAGGACTTGAAGAGACTGGAGCATCGTTTGAACAAGTATATTGATCGTCGAGGAGACTAGATCGAAAAATGAAAACAAGAAACTACACCAATATCAAGTTGTTGATAGATATCCAATGCTGCTATGTCATAGAAGCACTTTTGAAATTAATTTTTGGATATACCAAAGTGTTTCATTGCAGTTCAAGCAGGAATTTTCATTTGATCTATCATTTAAAACCACCTTTCTACTAAAATCTATCTACTCGTAGAATAAGAAGAGAACTTGTTGTCCTTGTAGATAGATGTTCTTATTTATCGCGCGAGCTCTACATCAATCCGCTAAATACACGCAAGGATATCCAAACTTCCGATCCTGCTGTGATACAATGTAAAAGCACGGCAGGAAGTTTTAAAAAGGACTACACGTACAGATTATATGCATGAAACTCACAGGAAAAGCAAGGTCGCGCGTGTCGGAATCGCATTGCTATTATTTCCGGTATTGACGGCTCATTTGCAAGTCCTCCTACATCTATGTATATGTATCTGTGTGTGTGTGTGTTTGTTTGTGTATCGGAGAGAACTAGAAACGGAAGCAAATTATAGCCTGTGCCGTATCTATAATCCGCTGGGGTTGCCGCCGTTACAATGTTCTATGTTATGTATATACATAGATGGATGATAATAACAAATCCGTATACATTTCTGAGAATGATATGTTTGTGTTTGTTCACGACAGAACAGCGACGGAATCTCTCGTCGCTGTACCCGCTTTGACGCGCTCCTATAATCATTTAAATGGTCTTAGTATTGACACAATGATTTCCTCCTGCTGAGTGCAGGATTCGACGTTGTTTTACGGCAAAAATTTTACGAGATAAAACTTCTTTCCACCTTTCCTTTTAAGAGGTCGGCAATTAAAAGCGTTGTGTAAAGTTTTATTGAGTTCTAATTGAAGTAATTGTTAAAAGGTTATTTAAAGAAGAATCTCTTCACGTCCCCTAACGAGACTGTAACAATTTATGTCCGGACGAATTTTAATGACGTATCTATGGATATACCGGGGTAATAAAAATAGGTATCGTAATTTGAATCCTATTCGTATTCGATTCGGATTATAGTATTGAAGTTGAGCGTTGATACTTCCGCATCTCAGGAATATTGGTCGTAAAACAAGGTAGGATATAAAAGTGTTATTAGAAACGCACAAGTTATCCTTAATTACGTTAATACTTAATATAAATGACAAAAATTCGCCTTCTTTTTCACGTATCACAAGAAGAATTTTGATTAATCCAGATTAATATAATTTATTAGGGGAGGGTGGGTCACAATGGTACAAAACTTGGTTTTCCTATTTTTTCTATTTTAAAATTAACTACCAGAACATATTCCCCTTATTCGGCTTCCTTTCTACTGGATCAAACCATAACTCTTCTCGAATAAACCTCAATTTCTTAATGCAGTTCGTCGTCCGTTTCATGGGCACTGACATCCGTCTAATTGCTTATGAATTAGCGATTGCAAATAAAAAAAATTTCCCACAGAAATGTGGCTTTCATGATTATCCATGATCAATAAACTTGGATTATCTGTTGAACTTGATATTAAAGATTTCGGAAGAGTCAGCAAACATCTTTGTTCTTTCCAACACAGTTTGAAGATTTTCGAAGAAAAACGAGACATTATGTTTGTTGAAGGACGTGGCTCTTGACAAGCTGCAACCCTCAAACTGTCTGATATTCAGTACTGAATGTCGTTTCATGAATGCCTGGATCCAGCCGATACCAGCCCGTTTATTTGTAATCCAATTTCTTGGGGATTTTTTTTTTATTTGCAATCGCCAATTCATAAGCAATTATGTAGTCAGTTATGGCCTCCTCCATATCCATATACGTATTTGAGTCGTATTTGGGGCTCATACGAATATCTGCATCAGGATTATATTTTTGTTTTTTAACGTATCTTGCTAACGTTTGAAATTTGACACCATTGATTTCTGCACTTTCTCTTAATGATATTTTATCAACAAGAACCTGATCGACAGCTTTTCTCATCTTGTCTTACGTTAAACTTCCCTTATCTGTTTTCCTCTTTTGCCCTCTTCACATCTTCTGAAACGAATTGATTTTTTTTTTATGTGTGGTGGGTGCTTAGTTGCAGTGACTCCGTAAGCTGTATTACTTGTCTGGCTATCACTGCAACTCTTGTGGTGTAGTTTGGTGTGTGTGAGTTGTGTTTAAATGGCATTGGCTGGCTGTTAATCACTTTGCTCCCAACAGCGAATGGCAAGTCGATCCGGAATTAAACTCTCTGAAAAAATGTTACCGTCCCTCCAGAGAATTGAACCCCGACGCCTATAGTCCTCTCGCAACAATAGTCAGCCGCCTAACCATTGCGGCCATCGACCCGATAATGTCAATGATTTTATAATTCTGAAAAAGGACCGTTAGCAATAGAAAATTTTTTACCGAGAAACAATAATACCAGTTTGGGAGAAGAAAACGATGGTATACTTAGATGACTAGATGAATGATTAAAAAAAAACAATTACACGCGGGCTACAATGAGACATGTCTCATTGTGGCCCAAACGACATCAGATATTCTGTACGGTTCCACGTGTTTAGAATGATACATAACCTCACTCATAATCATAGTTAACTAAAGCTTACTTTAATATATGATTATCATCGAATATCACAGATATGTTTCAAACGCAGAAATTTCATGTCAAAATTTGTACAATAAAAAAGATAACAATATTTTTCTTGAAAAAATTCATCTTCAATGCTCCGGTTGATGATGAATACCAACTACATTGTCAGCGTAACAAACTTCCGCATATTCTATCATACAGCTCGTTGGTTTAGGCCATCATCCGAAAGACCAAAGCTAACCAATTCGAAGTAAAATCTTACGGATGTTGTTGAACGTAGCAAATTCAAAATCTTCAGACTTATCTAAAGAGTACAGTAAAAACAACCTTGAAAAGACTGCTTTTGAACGTCGTAGCTCCTCAAGATCGACCACCATCTAAAATCAGAGTTCGGCACTCTATCGAAGTTTTAATTGAGTAAAAATTCCTCTAACATCGAGATACAATAAACCAACCCTCATGATGAATTTTCCCTCACCTATGTATGAAAGTCTCAGCAAACATTCCAATTTGCCAAGACAATATTTTTCTTGGACAATCTCGGATATCAACCTCTCACAGACAAGAAGAACCTGACACTGGATGTTAAATGGTTTAAGAACTGTAAAAGCGATCCAGAAAGATACTCGAACACGTTTTAGAAGAAGGAACATCGAGGAGCTAACGATTCTTATAAGATATGCTGTTGCCTCTCTCTAAGCAGTATTGTCTCGTTGAAATTTGACTCTGTCCAGAACTAAAGTCACTAAAAAAGCGAATTGACTATTAAATGCACCTTTATTTATAAATATAAGAATAACAACAAGAGCAAATTTTATATAAAAAACGATAGTTAATTTATCTCAATTAATTAATAATTAATAAATAACTTCTTTCTTCGCGTACGCTGGTTGATGCTGGTTCTTTGCGCTGAATATCCACTGCTTTCGGTAATTTGTCTTGGAACTCAGGCGTCTTGTAATTTATTTTACCAGTATTTTACTTTATTAGTTACGTGCTGGCCCTTCACCAGTAAACACGGCTTTATTATTTTACTGATTATTTAAACAAATATATTAAACACAAGATCACTAACTTGGCCCTAATTTGACAAATTTTAATATTAATTGCAGAGCGAACTAGACTTTTTCGGAGTTGTGCAGAGTTGCATCATCTCACGTTTCGCTATATTTCCATATAAGGCGATATTTTTACATTTCTGAGAGTCACTGTTTCTTTTTAATTCCTAAAATCCTATCCTAAAAGGAAGGAAGAGAATGTCAAGTTCACTAATCGATCAATGTTGGCGCCCAACGTGAGGGTTTACAAAAAAAAAGGGGGAGGGACAAATAGGAGCGTGTCAAAGCTAAAATCCGAAGCATATTTATACAACTTATCAGTCAGTTTTCTTCTTAAATTTGCGCTTAAAATCTATCTAGATAGGAGGGTGAATATTGAAATTACATTCGGAAAATCGAACTCAAACAATGTGCTTGAAATCGGCGCATATCTCAGCACTATTACACTTAATAATGGCCGCATGTGAATACAACAGTATGCCGACAATTGTTTCCAATTCACAACAATGATTTTTGTTCAATCCCTCTCTCTCTCTCCCTCTTTGTGTGCATATTCATTTATGCATGTATACGTAGATATTGCTAACGTTTGCAGCTAACCGACCACATTGTAAGGCTAATGTAGCGTACGAAATGTTAGGTACACATGTCCCCTCACACCGCCAATCGATAGTTATCAATCGGAATTATATCGTTACTAACTGGTATCTTGATCGAAGGCTGGATAGGTGGAATTATGTAACAATGCAGTTCCCGATGCGGTAATTACTTTCTCTGATGATGATGTTGATGTTGATGCCGCTTCAAAGCTCGCGAAATCCTCCTGTACAACTCCGGTATCCCTGAGGATGTATTATCGCTGATAATTACGTCGGTTAGGATAACACAGATGCGTCTGTTACGATTAGTTTAAAGTTACATCGTCACATGAGTCCTCGAGACACATTTCGGTTAATTACTATGCAAGTTGCAACAATTAAATCTAAACTATAAATTTAGATTCCTGTTATAAACATAATAAATCCCTAAAACAATGTCCGTTCGTAAATTCGCAATTACAAATCCTGTTCTGTCGTAAACGTATGAAGAAAATCTCGTCGTAGTATATTAAATTTTTCAACATTGTTACGAGTATTTCGGTAATGGAGGGAGCGTCGTAAAACGGAACTGTTGCCGTGCCATTTCGGCGCATTTATTAAAAAAGCATCGTTAAGATGTTCGTCGGTTAATATCGCGCATTTTCGTGCTTGTAAAATATTAAAATTGATGATGATAACGATACGAAGGGTTGTTCTATCTCGGTGGTCGCTAAAATTGATCCTCTTTCGATAAAGAAAGGTCTAACTATTAGACGATTAAATAATTGCTGATCACACTTATGGTCAAATTTGGATGCCACTGCCCTAGCGAACGACCTTTGCCTAAGGTATCTATTGATACCTTGATCGCTATTGTATTTCTTTTGAGCACTAGAAATTTGAGTTACTTTTCGTGTTAGAGGTTACTTCGCTCAGGAAAAAAGCTTGAAGAGATAGCGGCTAATTTAAACATAGATGATTCGGATATCGATGAAGATTTAATTCAAAATGTTAATGAAGAAGACGACACTGCAGAACGATGTCACTGGTATCGATGATATTGAAGATGACCCTGGCTTTGACTCATCTGACGATGAGCAGAAAGAATTGGAATTATTCATTCAAGTTACGGCCTTCTGGTCTGTCAACAAATTATACTCAGAGAAAAATTAACAGCGCTGATTTATTTTGAGAAATTAACGTTGTTCACTAACATGTGAGAGGTGCAGACTTCTGGTAAGTCTTTAGGTACTTCTGCACATGAAATTAGCAAATTTTTGCCTGTTCAACGTTGATTGATATTTAAGGCTTGCATCGCATCAGAATATACTGGAATCGCCAAACGAAAAGTACCAATTTTAGTTGACAACATGTCTAGGAATCATTTCCAATTACGATCACCACTGAAAGTTGTTGACGATAATGCTGTGTCTAAAGGAACCAAAACTTTAGATAAATTTTGGAAAATCAAACCAATGCTTAACAAAATTCAAAAAGCCTGTCGTGAAAACCCGAGAAGTATGAACCTGTCAATAGACGAACAAATGATACCGTTTCAGGGTCAAGTTAATATGAGCCAAATCCTCTAAGCTTTGTGATGTGTACTCCACAAGGCATTCCCTTAGTTTCATTCATTCATTCATTCGGTTAGGGTTGGACACCTATTGTCCAGGCACTTGAGCTGGGTGCTCTTTGTACCATCCCTATTGGAGCCCTCATTTCCAGTTGAGAAGTTTACTGTCCTCTACAAAGTCCATTAACTTGCCCACTGGAAACTTGAGTACCCTCGAAGGCTCCAGTAGATCCTTTCCGAAGTGTTTCTGCCTGAGTACCCTCAATTCCTCACACGTGCAGATTACATGTAAACTTGTTTCCTCCTGTAACTCGCATCTCCTGCACCAGGGTTCGCTTACCCGACCCGTGTTGCATAGATGCTTCCTTAAGGGTCAGCGTCCAGTTATCAACCCAATAATGGTCTTAACTTGTTTTTTATTGCGTCTAATTAGGCTTTCAGAGAACTTAACATCCCCATTTCCTTACTCTTTCCTTATCTAACCAAGACCAAATCGCCCTTCTAGTAGAATCCCTTGTGATTCCACATACGGGTTCTGGTCCTATGAAGTGTTTCCTAGAACCCTCCTTGGCTAATTCATCGGCTATAATATTGCCTCTAATATTCTCATGTCCAGGCACCCAGATCAAAGATACCTTGTTGTCTTGTGCCAAGCTATTGAGCTACCAGTTTTGATCCGGTAAGAGGATTCATAACTGCCTTGACAGCGGCCTGACTATCAGTCATTATGTTTATTTTCCTCTTAGTGCAGCCTCCCTTTGTAGTCAGTTTTGCGCAGGCTGCAATAGCGAATACTTCTACCTGGAAGACCGTTGCATGCTCTCGCAGGCTTAAGGATATCCTATGTCTTGGGCTCAGACCATAAATACCGGCACCGGAGGTTTTTTGCTCATTAAGACCTGTTTAGTGGTAATATTACAAAAAATAATACAAATTGAAATTCACATATGTTTGGGTTCGAATTGGATAAAAATAAAATGTCGTACAACTCAAACGAACTCTCGAACTGAGTTAGATACCAACTAGAATTCGACAGAAATTATCGAGGCGTGAGACTTCCCTGATGAATCCGCTTGCCCTATACAAAAAGTTATTACGCCGAGAGGACGTGGGTCGCCGACCAAAAGGCGATTCTTTCGCTCGGGAGAGATCTCCTCTCCGCAAATCATAATCTTAAGCGAGAGGGTCGTCGTCGTCGGCTGTCCGCGCGTCAAAATTAACCCCCTTTCCTTCCCCCATTTTCGATCCGCTCACATCTCGTCATCTCCCGCCAAATCCCGAAACGACGACAAGATGCTGGATGGCGGTGCCGAATATATATACGTAATATTACGGGAATACTAGCGGGGAGTCGTTAATAGGTCGTAATTTATTTATGCCTCCGTGCACCACCACCATGAAGGCGGGTTGGTCCGGGGGTGAATCGTAAATTAGAAAGTTACGGGCGTGAGTGATCAATATCCACGATAGGAGGGCGGTTAAAGTGAATATTTGACGACGTTCGATGGAATAATGTGTGTAGTTATTGCGTTGTTCGTCTTTCGTACGTTTCACGTCTAACGTTTACTCTCGAATTGAGATAAATTTAATATTAGATGGTTTTAGGGGGTGGGTGAGGGAGACGGTGGTGATGATTGGAAACGCGATTTCGGAACGAATTATTACAAGTGATGAATACTCATATTAAATAGAGTCTCTCTTTCTTTTATTACAAATTTGCAGATAATTTTTTTAAATTTAATTATTTAATTATTAAAGAATCTGATGCAGCGTCATGTCTGTTTGTGGTAGATCATTAAATGATTTTTTTACGTTTCATTATTGTCCAGTGCTTATTAAAGCGACTAGAATTAAACATCAATTGAAACCTGCTTATCTTTTAAAAATTGTCTTCCACTATGTATGTATGAGGGCGACCTGAAATGTTTCCGTAATCGACAAGAAAAACACGGTATTGGTGTGGTTTTTTTATTTTTAATATGCCACGTACTCTCCTCGAAAATCAATACACTTTTTCAAACGGTGCTCCAGTCTCTTCAAGCCGTCGGAAAATTAGGATGTTTCGAGGTCTGCAAAATAATCATCTGTCGCAGCGATGACCTCATCATTTGAGGCAAATCTCTTTCCTGCCATCGCTGGTCACTTTTTCCCCTGCAAAGGAAGTCGTTTCTCCTTCAATACTGCATTGAATCGGGTCAATAAATCGCTGCAGTATTGCTCCCCGTGATCGTCCTTCCCTTCTGCAGATATCGATGAGGAACCTTTCCGGTTAATGGAATAGTCTTTGCTTCTACTGTTCCGTGGTCTCCGGTATGTAGTGGTGGATCCAAGTCTCATCCACGGTTACGAAACGCATGAAGAAATCCCTTGGATTGCTTTGAATCTTGACCAGACACTCTTCCGAAACGGTCACCCGATTTCGTTTTTGCTCCGCTCCAAGCAAACGTGGTATCCATCGCCGAAATCTTTTTGCGTTTCTCTTAGATGCCTTTTGTCTCTCTCTCTCGTTACCTCGATGATATTTTCGTGTCTGTTTTGACTGACTGGCTTTTATATCTTGGAAAATTATTACTTCTACGCGTTTATTGTCTCTTACATTTGCTGGTAAATGCAGTTTTAGAACCTAAGTAACTCTATGGACTCAGTCTTGTTACAGCCTTTCTTTTTATTATTATTATTTGTCGCACAATTTTCAATCTGCCACAATTGAAGATTTCCAACCAACATGTCGTTTTATGTTAAGGATATCCTGGTCTGTATCAGCTAACAGAGTTGCTGAGGAACCAGCATCAGGTAACGAATTAAGGACAATGACGGCCAACGTGTCAATTTCAACTCAATTAACAGTATGTAGAATTTTTATGGAACTTGACGTGTACCTAACACCATCACGGTCCATAAGCGCCTGTTTTACACCCTTGATACATAAATAAACATTCGAAAAATTCGAATGATTTGAAGGAATGTGGGCTCGTAATAAATAGATATAACAACATTCAATATGTTTGTTTTATATTTCTATTTAATATATTTAATGCGAGAATTAGGTTACGAACACCAACCGGAAGAATAGGTGCTTCTAAATTGAGTTTGAAAGCTGTCCTTCTACATCTACCTCTCCATTCCTGTTGGTCATGCCGTGCACATGAAGGAAACATATAATAATATGACACGTCCGTCTCCTTCATAAAATCAATTAGAAAATCTATAAATGGTACATCAGTGCTGATCTCAAAGTAGTTGAAATTCTACTTGGTCTACAACTTGGATTCATTCAAGTATTGCTGTTTCCTTTGTGAATGGGATAGTCGAGCGAGAAATTTGCACTGTACTGTTAAACAATGGCCAACCACAATACAATATACTCCTGGAGAAAAGAACGTAGTCCAAGCCTCATAAAATACTTTTACCGCCATTCCACATAAAATTAGGTCTGATGAAGAATTTCGTCAAAGCATTGGACAAAGAGGGACCAGGATTTCGATACCTTAAACAAAAATTTCCTAATATATCTGAGGCAAAACTTAAAGAGGGGATTTTTATAGGACCCCAGATTAATCTGTTACAACAGGATCGAGAATTTGACGTAGTCTTGAGCGGAGTGATTTCATTCGGTATTCGGTTGATGATGAAAACCCATGCGTTTTCGAAACACGTGTCCCGAATAATTAATCAAAGTTGTGGTGTGAGGTGATACCGATGTTTATTGTTAATCTTGAGCGATTTAGAAAAGACTGCTTGGGATGCATTTAAAAGTGTGACAAAGAATTTCTTAGGAAATAAAAAATCTGAAGATTACGAGCAAATTGTTAGGTAGTGAACTTGTTAGAAGTTACCATGCATTAGGCTGTAATATGAGTGTTAAAATACATTTCTTGCACCATTTCTGCACCTGAACTTCTTTCCCCCGAATTTTGGAGACGTTAGCATGGGGAGCATGGGGAAAAATTTCATCAGAATATTTCCACTATTGAAAAACGCTGAATCAGGGCAAGTGGAATAGCGAGATGCTCGCTGACTACTGTTGGATTTTAATTTCGGAATGTTTTTATAAGAGCGTTTTTATATTCGCGGAATGAGCAGGTTGTAGGGGGGTGATTAGGCGCATTGGGGGCGTGGCCTGTGCAGCGACTCATAATTAATATAAATACGAAGTTTCATTGTTATTAGACAGTTAGTTATCCGCTGCTATGCTCAAAATCAGCTTTATCTCTGAAGACCAAGATATTGATTTATTATACTTTTTTGAGGCCGGTCATCACGTATGGGGCTCTTGTGTGGTCCAGCATGGCCAAGACGAACTTTAATCGGCTGGAGGTTTTACAGAACTGCACCCTCCGACTTATAACCGGTGCCCCATGGTTCCTGAGAAATCGGCAGCTGCGAGAAGATCTATCCGTCCCAGCGCTCAAGGACCATGTCCTCCAGCTTGCGAACAAGACCTTGGAAGGGATCCGAAGATCAGGAAACCCGCTGATTGGCCAGCTTGCTGACCTGGACCTGGACAGACCGCCGCCTAGGGTCCATATTAGGAGAGCCCTAGCCATAGAGGACGTCTGACCACTCCTGATGGACACATGTCACTCCTTTTACCGCTCCAGAGGACCAGCTTAAAGACCAACCCTCCAGGCAAGATCGAAGCCAATCCAAGAAGAAAATGGGGCCCATGAACATTAGTTCGGCCTTGGGAAAGTGTAAGAAGAAGACCACAGTTAGACAGTTAGTCTTTGAGCTATCGTCAACCGAGTAACATAATCAGGAGTGAAAAGTGAAATATGGAAAAAATCGAATATCGTGCCGTTATAAAGTTCCTTACCAGGCAAGGAAAATCAGTCGCGGCCATAATGAATGAGATGTTATTGGTTTACGGCGACTCTTTTCCAGGAGAAACCAGCATGGTGTACAAGTGGCATAGTTTATTTGAACAAGGAAGGAAATCCCTTGAAGACGACCCGAGGCCGGGCAGGAGCATTGAGGTGACCACGCCAGCACTTATCCAAAAAGTTGAAAAAATTGTACTCGAAGATGCTCGACTAAAGAAGAAACAACTCGCAGAAATGCTTGGAGTATCCGATACAACAATTTTTAAAATCCTACACGATCATCTCGGCATGTCTAAGGTCAGCGCAAGATGGGTGCCGAGAATGCTCACGTCGCCGTAAAAACAACAGCACGTAGAGTGTTCGCGTGCATTTTTGGACTTCTGTAATGAAGACAAGGATGGTGTATTGAGTCGAATTGTTACTTGGGTTCATCATTATGAACCTGAGTCCAAACAAGACTCCATGCAGTGGCATAAAAAGGGCACAGCACCTCCCAAGAAATTTAAAGTGTCACAATCAGCTGGGAAACTCATGGCAACGGTATTTTGCGACTCGAAAGGAATATTGTTGATTGATTATAAAGATAAAGGTGTTTCTATAACAGGAGAATATTACGCTTCAATATTAGAGCGACTAAAAGAAGCCATTAAAGAGAAAAGACGGGGAAAATTGACGAAAAGTGTGCTGCTTTTGCACGACAACGCGCCCGTGCACAAGAGCCGCGGTGCGTTAGCTGCCCTGCATAAGGTGGGCTTCGAAAGTGTGAATCACCCAGACTACAGCCCAGACCTGGCCCCGAGTGATTATTACCTGTTTCCGAAAATGAAGAGAGAGCTGCGGGGTAAAAAATTTACTGCCGATGATGAAGTCAAGGAGGCAGTTTCGGCGTATTTTGCAGATAATGAGGGTATAAATAAATTAATCGAAAGATGTGAAAAATGTATCCGTCTTGCAGGTGAATATATTGAAAAAGAAAAATAATTTGATTTTTTTATTTCCACCCCTTATCCCCCATTCCGCGAATATAAAAACGCTCCCTCGTACCTTAATAATAAAAAAAATAAATCTAAAAATATCCATCGCTGACAAATAGCTATTTTAGTCCCCAATACACACATCATGTTTACAATTCCATCTCACTACATGGGATATGAGAACGTGCTGTTTTTTCTATATCTCCTTCGGTGACAGCGCTAATGGTGTACGTGGATCCTGTTGTGTATAAAAAGGGAACACAAGACATACATTGTTTATCGTCGGTAGAAAATGATGCCTGAAAAATTGCAAAAATATCGAATGTCTAGCACGATATTACTCCTCGATATACGGAGATATATTATCGTCTCCTGTCTTGAGAATAATTTCTCGAACAATTTTATAAAAAAAGAAAATTCTAAATAAGTATTCAATTAGGACTAGGCTTGCATCGCTTTCAAAACGATGCAGCTATGAATAATTGAACCCGGGGGTAGTTTCGAATCAATCATTGAGGCGCATTGGCGGCGGCGGCGGCGGTGGCACTTTAGAAACCGCCGGGAAAAATCGTTTGAATTTCATTTGAATACCTTCCGCACCGACAGCTCAGTGATAAACGACTCGTATAGACCTCGTATATACTTACATTGAATATATGTTGATGACGGTATCTGACTTGCAGCTAATGCATCCCACAGATACTTTGATCCAGATATATTTAGGAGCGTAAAAGTTTCAGTTTTTAAATTGAATGTATCCGGAGTACGGATAAAAATATAATTATACCTCGTACCAACTTTATAGGACATGTAACTAGATACACTAGATCGATAATGGAATTCGTATTGCATGTACAAACATGTAACTTGCATGTTTAGGACAATAGAGTTAAACCTCTTGGCATTTCCGGTACTCTAAAACGAAGTCGTAGCATCCTATTCCGTCTCGTTTGTTAAACAAATAACTTAGTGTGGGAGTACCCGAGATGCTCTCGCGAAGTGTGATTAATTAATTGAAATGCCAGTCCGACCACATCAGATTCAGTCTTTCGTTCTCTTTTTTTACACACAACATGACAGTTCGAGGGACATTTCCGTTTTAACGTTTTACTTTTATTCGTTAGTTTGTTGAAAAATTATGTTTACCACTTTTTAACGAAAACATAATATTTATATGTTAAATTAATTGAATTAATTGAATAGGATCAAGCTAATTCTCCACCAATAAAATTGCAATATTTACGAAAATATCGACAAAAAAAAATCCGCCTGTTCTTACTACACATGTACATTCATACATACAATATAATCTTATTAACTCGACAAAGGAATGAAATTGAAAGAAGCTCACGGATTTTTCTGCTCTGTTATACATGTATGCATGGATGGGTGCGAAATAGCATGAAAACAAACTTTGCGAGAGGATCTCTCTTTGAATATTTAAGGGTGGAGGAAAACGGTCGCCTTTACACCGGGGGCGGGGAAAGGGAGGTGGAATTTAAAATTTTCCACATATTAAGGTGAATTCAGCTCTCTCTCTCTCTTCTCTATCTCTTTATCTATCTCTCTATTCGTGCCAGATTTCCTTTTTGTCGGAAATATTAAACTGATTTTAAGTATACGTGTACGACGTAAACATTGCGAATCCAATTTTCACAGGCACTTTGTTATCGTTATAGGACAAGGTTTAACTTTATTTTACCATAGATATCTTGTTATATTGTAGTACTATCATGACAGTCCCTTAGTATACCAGAGTCATCCTATATAATACGAAATTACTTTTTTACCGTGGCTGATTTATTAACATTCAAAGAATCACTCATAATCTTAACCTTGACACAAGTTTTGACAGCTGTCAAATTATAAAAATAATTATTTTCCTTTTATTTTGACACTTGTAGCTATCGCAATACTTTTGACGGTTTATCAAATCGTAAAAACGACTATATCTTTTCAGAATTTTAATACTGAAGATGTGAGGTTTTCATTTCCTTCGAAACGAACTGTCAAAATACTTTTGCTAGCATCGTGGCTATTAAAAAAATGTTCAAAAGTTGCCAAATTATCGAAACAGTAATCTTTGACGTTTTCAATGCTTCATTTTTCAACACTTAATTCTATTGTTTCGACGAGTATAACAGCTGTCCAACTGTAAAAACCCTTATTTCTCACGATTTCGACATTCGCAGGTGTTATCTCTTTTCTGAAAGCCGACAAAACTCTGAAAGCGATCATTTTCTTCTTGTTATCTTGTTATTATTTTGACGGCTGCAAAATAATGTTAAAATATCTGTGATAACTGTTAAGTTGTTAATATCGAATTTATTTTTAACACTTCATCGTTGAACTTATCTGATCCTAAACTTTAAAGCAAAAAAAGCGATATTTTAGATCGGAATTAGACGAAAAAAAATGACATGAAAAAGTTTGCTTTTGTGTTTAGGAGACCAAAAAAAGATATTTTATTTTCGTTTTGTGCATAATTAATCGAAAAATCATAAAATAAACTTTAGGACCACAAGTTTTGTAACTATCAAACAATTTTTGACAGCTGTCAAATTGTAAAAACAATTATTTTCTCATATTTTGACAAGGTGTATCCATCAAACAATTTTTGACAGTTGTAAAATTACAATATCGATTATTTCTTACAATTTTGAGTGCCACATTGTAAAAATGATTGTTTGTTATGTTATTAGTTAACTGACGTCATGTGTTACAAACAAAAAATCTTGTTACCAGACTTTTTCGGTACCCAGTATATAGGTTGATTAAATTTCGACACTCACCATGGGGAGGTACCGCGCCTTCAAAATCTTTCCTCATCAGAGTAGGTTTTTTTTGTCAGTTTAGTTATCATAGGTTGGTGCAAATGCGATGCTTTTCAAAACTTCAAATTCTGACAGTTGTCAAACTTAAATTCAAATAATTGACGCTTATATTTTTTAAATTATTTTATTATAATGTTAGAATTAGAACATAAAATATTTATAATTCAATGTTACTATAGAACTGGACAAAAATTAGAAAATGGAGAATGGGGTTATTTCATTAATCGGTGCATAGAAGAATTCCGACAACAATTTCCTAATTTGCCAGTTACTTACGCACAAGTACTAAAACACATTCAAGGTTGCGTTATTAAATTTGGCGAAATAGGTGCAGTAACACGTAAATCTGGCGGTGGAGCACCTAAAAAACGAACAGCAAATTTAATCGAAGACGTTCAACAGCGAATGGAACACTCACCCAAAAAATCTGTCGCAACACTATCGCAACAAGTTGGTTTGTCAGTGGGAACATGTCATACGATTTTAAAAGCAGTTTCAGAACTTAAAGAGATAGATTTTGGTACGAGAACACAGTATTGTCAATGGTTTTTGATTAAGGTAAATAATAGCGGAAGGTAGCGTTGGCTCTTGGTCACCCCCACCCCCCGAAAACGAGCGATTTAGCATCTATGGAAGTTACCGTTGTTCTTACACTGCATCAGTCTACAAACCCACCAAATTTCATTTAAATCGGTCACCACCATTTGCCTGTTTCCGTGTTAGTGAAGCTAGGCTTCTTTCCATAAATGCCAGCCCCAATCACTTTGTAATCAGTTTTAGAGCCATCTGTGTACCAGTTTGAGTCCGCTTTTACTGGGAAGGGGGCCATGGTCCCAGTCCTTCCTATCAGGTATTATAACCTGATATTTCCAATCTAGGTTGAATTTCTGAACCATGGCAACACTTGATATCCTCGTTATAGGCGCCGCCTTGTTCGGCGAGTATAACTGCTGTCAAACTGTAAACCGTTGTTTTTGACAACTTTAATATTGGCGGACGTTCTCTCTTTTCTAAAAGCCGACAAAACTCTAAAAGCAATCATTTTCTTTTTGTTATCTTGTTATTTTTATGGCCGCTAAAAATCTGTCAAAATAATGTTAAATTATCTCTGATAGCTGTCAAGTTGTTAATTCAGAATTTATTTTTGACACTTTATCATTGAACCTATCTGATGATTGTAAAATCGATAATTTACCACAATTTTTTTTAAGTGTTGTCACTATCAAACAATTTTTGACAGCTGTCGAATTGTAAAAACAATTATTTTCTTCTATTTTGACACGTGTATCTATCAAACAATTTATATTATTCGTTAATTGACGTCATTCGTTTCAAACAAGAAACTTCTTACCAGATTTTTTCGCTACCCTGTATATACATAAGTTTTTACAGTATGCGTAATCTTGGCTGTGGCTGCGTTTGTGCACACCTCTTGAGCATACCACGTATCTGAGCTTGATCTACCAATGAGAGGTATTCCTCGAAACATCTAACTGGTGGTGCAAACTCTGGCCTAACCAAGAGTAGATCCATCCTAGAGATAGTTGGTTGACAGTCTAATTGTAGACTAGAGAACCTCCAGCTACCTTCCTTCTGCCCTCAAACTTTGTACCTATCTGCTTGGACACTGAGACTGCGTAGCCAGTGTGGAGTTTGTTAGATTTCTTCTTTACCCGGGAGGTCTGCTGCGGCAACGTTTCTAAGTTTTGTGGTTGATAAATGACATTCCAGATAGTTTGAAAGATACTGCTGATTTTTAATTAATTCCTATTTTATTTGATCTACAAGTGGAAATATATCCGCGATTAAAAGATTATATCGATAGGTCTCCTAATATGGCATATTTTTCTTTCCTTTGGGCGAGCAGCTGCTAACTTTGCATGAAAAGCTGTTAGCGATCGGCACCATAAAATGTTTAATAATCTAAAAAGCGGTGCACACATCAAAAAGGGATAATAAAAAAAAAACCCGTTTCACTCTCTAAATGTGCGCAATTATTTTCTCTCGGACACATTCCGTTAGTCATAAAGCTGCCGTGGCTTGCCACGTTAACCGTTTTAGTTTCCACTTTAACCAGGCGTTTTATCTCGGGTAATTATTTAGCATGGCGGAACAGGAACCAGCGGGGGATTCCCAAAATTGAGACTGACTACGAGGCCCCTTCCTCCTTCGCCCCTCTTTCGATGCGGCGAAAGCGGCACGAACCTATGGAATATAATAAAAATAACATTAAAAAGAAACCCCCGTTTCCATTTACGTCGGATCGTGTTTTTTCCCATATTTACTCTAATCTTAACGCTTATCGTTCTGCTTGTAGCTTTTTTCCATCGTTTTAATATACCTTATCTAGTCGTCGGGTTATTTTTATTATAATTGCGATCTCAACTTTTACATCTCAAAAGTTTAAAATATATCTTTTACTATGCAAATTGTGTTTGTTTCACGTAACGTTAGATGGTGCAAAATTCACTCGAATTAGGACAATTTTTCCGTTTTTTCGCAACGGTTTCACCTCACCTGGGGTTCCCATATAAACTGTAATATACGGTATGATATAAAAATGAACGTATAAAGCTCAGAACGCAATTGGCTCCGGAGATGTACACGAAAGAAACAGCTGAAAAATAAAATGGATGGATAGACCCAATTCTAGAACGGGAGAATTGAGTAATTGGACGAAATTGTAATTCGATCCTTTTTTTTCTTTCCATCGGCCAAATATGTTCGGACATTAAATAAAGTATTTCGTAGTAGGCTGTGTTTCGTTCTCGACCTATTCAATTGTTTCATCTTTTGTATAACAATAACGTAAAAAGCAATCTTGTATTATATCAAAATTTATTCTATTATCGATTCCTTTTTTATTTTATATTGGAAATAGTATTCGGTTCTTGCGTTTTTTGTGCGTGTTTGAAGCACGTCTTGTTTTTATAACCGCGGTCATTCATGGTGATTTCTTTGTATTATTATTTTTTTTAAAAAGCTCAATTTCGGTTACGAAACAGTCTCCTTTGTTATTATCTTGCATCCATTTGTTATAAAATCGTTTAAAACTTCCTCGTCCGTTCATATACTAATTTTCAAGTTTTTCCTTTTTTTTAAGGATAAACTTTCCGGTAAAATAAGCGCACGCTGAACGTATTTATCTAAAACAAATTGTCAACCTGACGGCCGACGTTCTTCTAAATTTCGTTTTCCACTCCCGGCAGCAAGAGAAAATTAAAACTTTTAATAACAAACTTTAATGGCTTTAAGATTGTGTATGATGCTCTTGTTATCGTATCAGATATAAAAATAAAAAGGTACTTCAACTTGTTTAAGTTCTATAGTTCTCCGTATGACGTAAACAAATTAATTTTTAATTTAAAAAAAGAATGTGCAAACTCGAACTGGTATATCTTTAATCGCTGGGGTAGATCGGATGCATCGTTCTTTTTCATCTTGATCTTGTTGAACACGATCGGTGTGAATGACGAGGCGAATAGGAAATTTATAAACCTTTTCGGGCTAACTTTTAACTTGGTTCGTGTATTCAAGGTGTCGCCGTCTACTTTCCAAGTTTGTTTCACACCGGTGAATGCGGATAAAATATATTTTATCTTAAGATGTTATCACCGGAATATTGTAAATATTAATTTGTAAAGGAAGTGATTAATTTTAGAACTATAAAACTAAAACACGGATTCCAGCTCAAATTCGCAACTATTCCTCCATTTTTGCCTAGTTCATCTTCATCATTCAACATAATAATAATAAAATTACAGACGAGGATGTGATGTGTAGCACGAGTAAAGGGTTGACTGCGGACTATGCAGGTAATGATCGTGTGCCGAGTGTGATTGTTATTGTTGTTGTTTTATCTGTTAAGACCTCGGCGTTTACCGGCATCTACAAGTAAGAACAACTAGTTAACAAAAAAGTTTATATTAATGTCAAGCCGCTCTTATCAGTTCATTAGCGTGGCTTCAAGACTGGACAGGCGACATTACGTATAATGATTTATTACCTCCTACCTTTAGAATATGTTCTGGTGTGCCACAGGGTCTAGTCTAGGTCTATTGTTCTTTAATATTTTCGTTAATGATTCCTATATTAGATCTTGTACCGTCTCGGAATTTCCCTAAGCTGTAAACATAATTAGGTATCCGATTACTAGAAAAGAGAGAAAGTTTTACGATTTAGTTGGGCGATTTGATTCTTGATTAACAATTTTCCGAACACATAACCATTATGTACTTGTCAGCCTCAAGATCCTTTTTTCCTCCCCTCATTTGTATAGAGTGAATTGGAATATTGCTCCTTTTTGTTTTTTGGGGACTGCACGGGTGGAAGAACCGTAAAGGCAAGCTCGACCATAAAGAACACCTATTGTGCCCTTTGCTGTTTTGCTCCTCTTAGTCAGGTTGCACTCCGACCAAAAGTGGAGATGTTTACATTATATCCCCCACTAAAGCTGAAAAATCGCGGACAAAATCTTGTCCGCTCTCATGGACAGTGGTACTGTCTGTAATATCGCTGCTTAGTCTGGGGGATCCTGCAATGGTGCGTCAGGCTTTCATAGCTCTCTTACGAATGAAATTGAGAACTTCATACGCCAATCTATACTGTATTATAGGGTGTATGTTAGGAAATCATTTTTAGTGACGGTGGACTTTTGGCCGTTAATGTTCTCCAATAATTCCTCCACAGACATTTACTGATCAGCGCTGTTGATGATCTTGGATAATAATGATCATTATGAAGTACTTCACTGGATCCCTTGGTGCAGAAGTAGAACACTGAACACTTTAACCCATTAAACACCAAACAAGTTTTAACTAAAACACCGACACTTTTAAATAGCAACGCTGTCATGATCAATAAAACTGAGAGAGTTTTATTATCGCCTTTATAATGACAGCATTGCTGTTGAAACGCGTCGATGTTTTAGTTTAAAACTTGTTTGGTGTTCATTCACTGTTATGAAACGTTAGTTTGTCAGAGAGGAGATGCAATTGTGCCCACGTGCAATCATCGCTGTCATATTGATCTAAATTAAACTGTAATTGCCTGCTCATCCTCACCCTGGGTGGCAACGAAACCGTCGATGGTCTTGCAAAGATTTAATGGAGCTGGGCCATTTTGCGATCTCACCAGAAGCCATATAAGAGCTCATCTGCAACAATGGGAAAGTGAAAGAAGAATCCCTTACTGGACTAACATGCCTAAACTAAGACGATCAAAAAAGAAAACTTTTCTCTGCTATAGCTCAACAGAAGACGCCTCAGCACCGTCGCGCTTTTACTGACTGGCAACGGCCCTCTTAGGTACTACCTGATTAATGAAGATGGGCAAGGTGCGCTTATGCTTTCCCGAAATGCGTAAATTCTGTAGCATAAACACTTCTCGATGCGCATTATAGCTCGAAATGCGAATTGACGAAATCCCGATTTCAATACCTAGTGGTTTTAGAATAACCGTTTTGTTGTATAAACGTTTAATCTGAATTGAAAGTGTATTAAAACAGGTTACCAACAGAGTAAAAACAAACAACATATCACGTGTGAAATATAGATTATGTTTTACATCCCAGAATTTTTGCTACAAATTCAAATAATTGGCAATAGGAGTCGCCCAAGGCTCTCTTCTCGCGCTGGCATTTTTTACCATCTTCATGAAGGTCTCCCCAGAACACCAGAGGTGCACCTAATTATCTACGCCGACAACACGGCTCTATACACAGCTTCAAGAAGCGAGGAGATCGTCTGCTGCCACCTGCAAAATCAAGTCGACGCAGTTGTCTAGTTGTGCGTCAAGTGGAGGTTGAAACCTAATGAAGTGCGTGGATTCCCACTGGAAAACATCTTTGTTGGAGGCTACAAAGTCCCCTGGAGTCCGTTCGCTTTATATCTTAGAGTAGTCTTAGACCAAAGGCTCACCTTCAAGCAGCACGTGGATAGGATCAAATAGAAGTTCTAAGCCGCCGGGTCGGCAGTAGTGCCGCCGCTCTGCTCCAGAAGCACCCTGTCCCTAATGGAAAAAATTCTAATCTACCTGACGTTTCTGCGATCCGTCATCACGTATCTGTCCTGATCCAAGCTAGCCAGGATCCATCTAAAAAACGTCGAAGTCCTCTAAAACAAAATCATCCGTCGCATCAGAATCAAAATTCCCAGAGTAGTTATTAAACGCAGCCGCAGAGTAAAACCTCCGCATCAATCAAACTCTTCGACGAGCGAAGCTTAACCGTCCATCGCCCACATCTACCAACCACCATAGGCAAGAAAGGCCTACGGTGATTAGAAATAAAAAGGCTCGAGAACGGAAATTCAGCCTTAGAAGGACCATCGTTGTGCTTCCAACGTTGTCATTCCTACTTCCTTTACTATAGTCTGAAGTGGACATTGGTGTATTAATTAATCTATTTTTATTTAATTGTTTTATTTCACATTGAAAATGGATTGACATCAAGTAAAGACTAACTTGATCCAAGATTTTACTCATCTATATCAAAACATATCGATATGTAATAAACACGATTTTATTTCGAGCAGCACTAGATGCGAACATTCCGATTGTAACGATAATTGGCAATTAAACACCCATCACTACTATCTATGTAAACCACGGAATGATGTCAATTATTTCGTTATATTCAACCGTATCGAATGCTTTGTCGCAATTTCGATAAAATAAATAAAATCAGATTCGTATCAGACACAAGAGTCTATCGTACCTAATTAAATTAGATATAATATAGCGAGAACAAGATCTTCTGATACGACAATATTTTATTGCCCTCCCTTCCCCTCCGCCCCCTTAACCGTTGCTTTGATATGATCGTGCAATTACTTGGCATGTTTACGCAAGTAAATTAATATTCCACGTTTATACCAACCATCTACTACGCTAACATACTGCTTTCGCGTAATAACTCGTTGTTTTGAAATGTTCAGGCTCACCTGCATGTCTGACATCAATTAATCACATTTAAAGGATTATTATATTAATACGCCTCGTAAGTATACTAACTAACAGCATCTAATTTCCTACGAATTAAATTTAATTTAGTGGATGATACTCGATCTTTGTCTCTCTTTCTTTATTCCAAGATGTAAAGAACGAGATCTATCTCTCACATGATTTAATAAATACATACTAGAATAAATCCCATGATATTGTGCTTTCTAACTTTCCTAACGTAATTGAATCTGTTTATTCAGAAGATTACTCAACAATCGAATTCAGTAAATAAATAATTTCGACCCTCATCCAGTCATAAACGAAGAACGGTACTACCTACTATATATATATATATATATATATATATATATATATATATATATATATTGATACAAAATAATACAAATAAAATTCTACATATACAGGATGATTTTTGAGCTCACCGACAAACGTTGTCATATGAAAGCGCTTGTTATTTTAATAAAAAAACATTATTAATATAATTAATATAGTTAACTATTCACATGATTTTGAGATTTGAGCAATTTATTTAAATATGTAAGTGTTTATGAAATAAAAAAAAATTGCAGTCTTTTGAATTGAAAACGGACATATGTTCCAATAATGTTTTTTTGTTAAAATAACAACCGCTTTCATATGGCAAAGTTTGTCGGTGACCTCATAAATTAGCCTGTATAAGTTTACCAAGATTTATAGATCAATGCAAAACTAGTAAGAAAACAAATAGAAGCTTAATAAAGATAAATTCGATACAACTTTTACGAAAAAAAATCAGTCTTTTACATAAATATCATCTTCTTAATTTTATCATTCGTTATTTTGTTAAGTCGCCGATTAAATGTATGTTCAGTAATGCTGGTATCCAGCAAGTTGCGCGAAATTGGTTTGTTGAAATGAATTGCCTGAAAATCCCATTCAGCTTTTCTCGAAGTACAGATTCCTCAACATCCTTTTTGCACCATCACTTGCTCGAATTTTGTTATTTACAATTAGTATTTATAACGTATGTCAACTGTTAACGTAACATAATAGTTTATATAAAATATATTTATATTATACGAACGAATGAATATAAATTGGAAAAAAATTAGGTTTCCGATAGCAATTGAACGTATAGGTGTTGAAACAATATAAAATAATTTGACGTTGATTAGAGTCTTTCGTTCTTCTCCGTACATCTACATATGTATGTACCTAACATTCCTTAACATAATTTTGGATATTTTATCTGTTTCTTATTTTGTAAGTATGACCTTACTAAAAAAATGATTAGATGTATATTACTGTATAGTAATCTACGTACAGATATCGAGTGATGATTTCTTTTTAAGTTTGCAATCATTACATTAATCAGATAGAAGACGAGTTCATTGACGATTAGATTACTATTATTCTTAAATATATTATTTTTCTTTTATTAATTTGATGCAATAACATAAATCTTTAGTTCCTTAGACTTAGTAATACTACGGAGCTACTCTAGTGATAATGATAGCAATTACGAAAGCAAATCTATTAAGTTATAATCATCTTGCAATTACAAGCTAATAGGTACACAGATTTAAAGTTAAACATAAACAATATGTACTAATATGCTGTCGAATTTATAATACGTCGGATAGTCTGGATCGTGTAATAAAAACAAATGTTATGTATGGAACGACGATGTAAAATCATGTTTTGAAGGTGAGGAAGAAGTGCTTTTTTCTTGAAAGAAATGAATATCGTGCCATTTGCACTCGTACAATCGTTGTAAACAGCTTCCAACAAAATTAAATTCGCTCTCTAGGCATATCAAACTAAATATAGTTCGATACTAATTTCAATTTTAAGGTTATGGTCAGGTAACTTTAGTTTTACAATTTGTCGATAAGGTCACGTAGTATTGAAGCTGATTAAATCTCATTGTTATCGAAGTCATTATACGATATAAAACGTGACAACTTGTAATTGTCGAATATGCCACTTATCGCCAATTAAATTATAGACACATCAAAATCGTCGATTAAATAAATAACTAGAAATCTTCTTTACCGAACTAAATGCACATAGCTACTATGTTTCGAATAGTGAATAAACCACAATTTCATACACGCATCTTCGATCTTCGAAACAATTCTCGAAATGTATTATTGACTTGAAGACTATTTGGTCAATTATAAATGATCTTGGATCTTGTGTGTATACACGGTTGCCCACTTAGCCTTCTTTCTTAAATAGTACCTTTAATATTGATTTTATTCGAAAATGTGAAATACATATTTTATTCGGACGTTTCTCGTTTACAATTTAAAAATATGTTGAGTTCCCTAAAGACCCAGGTTTCATCTGTACAGGACGGTACCTAGTTTTTCCAATTTTTCTGTTGTCAAAGAAATGTCAATAAAGTCCCTCTACAATAAATTTCGTTAAAACTCAACCTGCAAAAATTTAAAACACATTCTCATGATAATCTCGAATTTGGTCACTCTCCCGTTAAGGATTGAATAGATACAATTTTTTTAATGAACAGTCATTTCGGTGGAAATTGAAAAAGAATACGTTTTTTCTCCTAAACGGGTAGACTTATGCGAATAAAAGTAAGAAACAATGGTGACTTAAAATTCGATGTACATATCAAAAATATAAAAATATAGGATGTTCCATTGAAAAAAAACTAAGTACGGTCTTGTACAGATGAAGCCGACGTCCCCAGGTAACTCAAAATATTTTTAGATTGTTTACGAAAAACGTCCGAATAAAATATGTATTTAACATTTTCTGGTAAAATCAATATTAAATGTACTATTTAAAATGGCCAAATGGGCAACCCTGTATAAAGTAGTAATTTTAATATACTTACGAGATTTATAAGTAACAAAAACTTGGACAAGAATATCAGCATTGTATTTGTATAATCATTTTTTATTTGTTAGTGTTTAATTCTTGCTAAAAATTTATATTCACGTACTACTTTTAAAAATGGTGATCATGTTGGTGCTCCTTGTTTCATAATAAACGTAGTAATTTTTTAAAGATCCTTGATCTAAGTTTTCTCATTACACCTTATGGACTTATTTTCGCGCCTATTTACTTTGCCCCGGACCCTTAAATAAATGAAAATAGAACGTAAATTTTGTGTCTCGGTCTGCAGGTGGCCGTTTATTAATATAAATAAATTTACAATCAAAACATATTTTAGCTTTCGGCGATTTAATATTTAAATTGCTGTTCGAATAAGATCGATTATAATTAATCGGATATCACAAATTCGCGTCTTTATTTGAAAAATGTCTTCTTGTAAACTAAATTTTTTTTTCTTGTCATAACATGAATTTTAATACATTTTAGCTTCTACTGAGTGAATTTTGTGCACAGTGTCACCCAATAACTACGAGATGCCTTTTCGCGAAAACTTTCTACTGCAAAACATTATTTTAGTTTGATTATGAAATAGCGAATGGAATATTTTGTTAAGAAAATGTTAGTAGTACATATTTTATTCGGACGTTTCTCGTTTACAATTTAAAAATATTTTGAATTCTCTAAGGACCTCGGTTTCATCTGTACAGGACCGTACTTAGCTTTTTTTTAATGGAACACCCTATATATTTTTAATTTTAAGTTAACACTAGACTTTTATCCACATAAATCTACCCTTTTAGGAGAAAAACGTATTTGTTTTAAATTTCCACCGTAATTACTGTTTATTTAAAAACTCGTATCTATTCAATCCTTGACTGGAGAGTGACCAAATTCGAGATTATCTTAAACTAGAATGCGTTTTAAATTTTTGTGGGTTGAATTTTAACGAAATTTATTGTAGAAGGATTTTATTGATATTTCTTTGACAACTGCAGAAAAATTGGGAAAAAATAAGTACGATCCTGTACAGATGAAACCGAGGTCCTTGGGGAATATTTTTAAATTGTAAACGAGAAACGTCCGAATAAAATATGTACTTAAAATTTTCTGATAAAATCAATATTAAACGTACTATTTAAGAAAGAAGGCCAAGTAGGCAACACGGTACACACAAGATCATTTGAAATTCACCAAATAACCTACAAGTCAATAACATATTTCGAGCTAAAGGGAATTGTTTCGAAGATCGAAGACGCTTGTATGAAATTGTGCAGTTTGTGCACTGTTTGAAACATAGTAATTATGTGCATTTAGTTCAGTATTAAAATTAAAGAAATGGGATTCCTAATTCTTTATTTAATCGACGATTTTGATGTGTTTATAATTTAATACGAGACAAGTACATATTATTCGACAATTACAAGTAGATGTGCGTTTTACTTCGTATAATCACTTCGATATCAATGAATGTGATCTTCTCAACCTTAGTATGTAATATACTACTAGCAAGAATTAAACACTAACAAATAAAAAATAATTATACAAATACAATTCTGATGTACCGGTCCAAGTTTTTGTTATTTTTTCTTTGTTAGTGTTTAATTCATGCTAAAAATTTATATTCATGTACTACTTTTAAAAATGATAATCATGTTAGTGCTTCTTGTTTCATAATAAAGGTTATAACTTTTAAAAGATCCTTGATCTAAATTTTCACGTTACACCTAATAGACTTATTTTCGCGCCTATTTACTTTGCTACGAACCCTTAAGAAATAGCCATACGAATCACAATTCAGCGAATAATGTCGAGAAAAGTGGCATCTATTGTTAAGATTGTATAAAATTGCAAAACGTTTTCGAGCATTTTAGTGAAAACCAATTCTTCAATTTTTATAAATTGTATTTTATACTTTACGATCTCACTTTCATAGAATTTAAATACACATGCAACACCTAAGATGAGCATGCGTATCTATGTTCGTTACACTTTACGCAGACGTTTCTCTTTATTTTTTGTTAAATTTAAATAAAGTTTTTTGTCTTAAAAAATCTAATGATTTTCACCTATAAACGTAGCAAAGTGATTTCCTATCAGACCATCGTATCAGCAATACAAATGCAAAAGCTTTATCTATGTGACAGAAATCCTAGTTCTGAGAAAAACTATGTTTCAAATTCAAAATTAGATTTCGGTATGTTCTATCTCTCTCATTTGTACATTACGACGATAAAATTGATCACGATAAAATTAAGAAGATGATATTGATGTAGAACTCAAACTGAACTTTTTTTGTAAAAATTGTAACGAATTTATTTTTAAGCTTTTATTTGTTTTCTTACTAGTTTTACATTGATCTATAAATGTTGATAAACTTATATGTAGGATTTTATTATGATAAAAATCAGACTGCGCACACCTGCTCATATTACATTTCGGTGCGCGAGCGCTGCAGGGTTAACGAAATGCAAGTGTTTAGAAATGCGCGCAGTAATATACTAAAGATATATATGTATGTCAAAGTTTACCTTGTCACCTCCGAAAGTATGGCAACACTGTCGGAAGCGACAAAGCTACTACAGTGTCCGTGTATATACAAATTTCGGAGGTCACAACGGCCTTTGTATGGTTTCTATATATGAATTTTTAAAAGTCAAAAATCGTTTCCCCTCTTTAGGATTCCGGGTTCCCGCAGTTCCCCTCAACCCATATATGAATCTTTTTTTGATCTAACTTAATGGCTTGACCCGGAGGTGAGGTCGCCTCTTTCATGTACCGGAGGTGACAAGATACCGTGTATCAATATATATATATATATATAGATATGAGAGGGTAATACGTCGCAGTCTAGACCCCGACGAACTTTATAAATAGTATATTAAGCGTTCGGTGGATGCGGGAGAGAGTACTCTCTATTGCGCTGAATACCTCGGGGAAGGTGCTGGATGTAAACTAATAAAAGAGTGCGTTTTTTTTTCCTCCCGTTTTTCTCTGCTCATCGCGGATATGAATAAATAATAAACTGATTATAAGTTAGGTTGAAGCCGCAACGATAATTACACGCTTTTGAAATATGAATGGTCGGACGTAATTTGATACGAAACGCAAAAATTGCTGGGCACTAAATTCAAATAATTCTCGCTGAATAACTAAAATTATCAATTGTACACGGCGATTCGGATATTTACGGTTCAAAAAATATCCATTGTTAGAAATCACCCACTATATTAATCTGATAAAACGGCAAACAAACAATAACGGACAGCGTCAAAATTTTGGCTTTGCCTCCGTACAATAGCATCGAGAGATATTATTCAGGCCGACAAGCTGTTCCGAATAATGGGAACGATTAGTTCCTTAACGTTAAACATTCGTGTTTTTTTTTCGATTAATTTTTTTTTTGGACGAGCAAGGGATATAATAATTCCTGCCAACCGTGATTAACTGAGCGATTGTTTGATTACAATATAACATATTGATGAGGTTTGTTGCGTTGGGCGTTTTACATAAATCTGCATTTATAATTACTCGGTTTGTACGTTAATTTGGTTTCAGGATGAGGTGGAAAATTCGCGATTCATTCGTTTAAACGATATTAAATAAGTTGTTAAAGTGATTTAATATGGTTATACCGAAAAAATAATATGAACATCAAATTAGAGATAATTCTTCAAACCGACAATCATAATTCGACCATCGACTATAGAAACGGTTAACTTGGTTAGCAACATGTATCGATCAACACGAAGGGGTTAGGAAAAGAAAAACTAATTAGTCGCAATTATTGTAGTAATAACAAAAGAGACATTTGAGGAACATTTGAAAACGGAAGAATTGATAGAATAGAAAGAATTATTAATGGACTTTGTGAGAAGCCCTCTAGACGAAGAAATAAAAACAATAAGAAAATAAGTGAAACAATATAGGAAAAAAGGAAAGATGAAAGAAAACCAAGAAAATAAGTGAAATAATACGAAAATAAATGAAAGACTATAAGAATAAGAAAAAAATAAAGACGAAAGGAAACAAGAAAATAAGTGCAAAGATGTAGGAAAAATAAAAAATGAAAAAACAAAAAAACAAGTCCAAGAATATGGGGAAAAAGAAAAAAAAACAAGAAAATAAGCGAAAAAATCTGAAAAAATGAATGACGAATCGATAAAAATATATATAGGTAAGTGTGACACCATAAGAAAAATGAAAGACGAAAAGCAAGTACAATATGGACAAAATGAAAGATGAAAAAATAAAAAAAACAAGTGAAAGGCGAGGAAACAAGAAAAGAAATGCAAAGATATGACAAAAATAAAAGACGAACAAACAAGAGAATAACTGAAATGAAACAAATGAAAGATTAAAAGACAAGAAAATAAGTAAAACAATATATAGGAAAAATCAAAGCAAGGACACAGGAAAATAAATGCAAAGATTTGACAAAAATAAAAGATGAAAATAGAAGAAAATAAGTGTAACAATATGGAGATGAAAGACGAAAAAACAAGGAAATAATAATTGAAAGAATATGAGACAAAAAAGACGAAAAAAAAAAGAAAACAAGTGAAACAATATGAGATAAATGAAAGGCGATGAAATAAGAAAATAAGTGCGAGAATGTGGCAAAAATAAAAGACCAAAAAATAAACAAGAGAATAACTGAAATGATATGAAACAAATGAAAGACTAAAATACAAGAAAATAAGTGAAATAATATAGGAAAAATTAAAGCAAGGAAGCAAGAAAATAAGTGCAAAGATGTGACTAAAATTAAAGATGAAAAAAACAAGAAAACAAGTGCAATAATATGGGGTGAAAAAGTAAAAAAAAACAAGAAAATAAGGAAAAATATGGGACAACTAAAAGACGAAAAGAATAAGAAAACAAGTAAATCAATATGATACAACTGAAAGGCGAGGAAATAAGAAAATAAGGGCGAGAATGTGGCAAAAATAAAAGACCAAAAAATAAACAAGGGAATAACTGAAATGATATGAAACAAATGAAAGACTAAAATACAAGAAAATAAGTGAAATAATATAGGAAAAATTAAAGCAAGGAAACAAGAAAATAAGTGCAAAGATGTGACTAAAATTAAAGATGAAAAAAACAAGAAAACAAGTGCAATAATATGGGGTGAAAAAGTCAAAAAAAAACAAGAAAATAAGGGAAAAACTATGGGACAAATAAAAGACGAAAGGAATAAGAAAACAAATGAAACAAGATGGCACAACTGAAAGGCAAAGAAACAAGAAAATAAGTGCAAGGATGTGGCAAAAATGAAACAAAAGAATAACTGAAATGATATGAAATAATGAAAGACTAAAAGACAAATAAAGGAAATAATACAGGAAAAATCAAACCAACTGTAATCAAAGTGCAAGGAAACAAGAAAATAAGTGCAAAAATATGACAATCATAAAAGGCGAGGTAACAAGAAAATAAATGGGAGGATATGGCAAAAATAAAAGATGAAAACAGAAGAAAATAAGTGCAACAATATGGGGGAAAAAAGACGAAAACACAAGGAAATAATAAGTGAAACAATATGAGACTAATAAGAGACGAAAAAAAAAGAAAACAAGTGAATCAATATGGGACAAATGAAAGGCGATGGAATAAGAAAATAAGTGCGAGAATGTGGCAAAAATAAAAGACCAAAAAAATGAACAAGAGAATAACTGAAATGATATGAAACAAATGAAAGACGAAAATACAAGAAAATAAGTGAAATAATATAGGAAAAATCAAAGCAAGGAAACAAGAAAATAAGTGCAAAGATGTGACTAAAATTAAAGATGAAAAAAACAAGAAAACAAGTGCAATAATATGGGGTGAAAAAGTCAAAAAAAAACAAGAAAATAAGGGAAAAACTATGGGACAAATAAAAGACGAAAGGAATAAGAAAACAAATGAAACAAGATGGCACAACTGAAAGGCAAAGAAACAAGAAAATAAGTGCAAGGATGTGGCAAAAAATGAAACAAAAGAATAACTGAAATGATATGAAATAATGAAAGACTAAAAGACAAATAAAGGAAATAATACAGGAAAAATCAAACCAACTGTAATCAAAGTGCAAGGAAACAAGAAAATAAGTGCAAAAATATGACAATCATAAAAGGCGAGGTAACAAGAAAATAAATGGGAGGATATGGCAAAAATAAAAGATGAAAACAGAAGAAAATAAGTGCAACAATATGGGGGAAAAAGACGAAAACACAAGGAAATAATAAGTGAAACAATATGAGACTAATAAGAGACGAAAAAAAAAAGAAAACAAGTGAATCAATATGGGACAAATGAAAGGCGATGGAATAAGAAAATAAGTGCGAGAATGTGGCAAAAATAAAAGACCAAAAAATGAACAAGAGAATAACTGAAATGATATGAAACAAATGAAAGACGAAAATACAAGAAAATAAGTGAAATAATATAGGAAAAATCAAAGCAAGGAAACAAGAAAATAAGTGCAAAGATGTGGCTAAAATTAAAGATGAAAAAAACAAGAAAACAAGTGCAATAATATGGGGTGAAAAAGTCTAAAAAAATAAGAAAATAAGGGAAAAAATATGGGACAAATAAAAGACGAAAAGAATAAGAAAACAAGTAAAACAATATGATACAACTGAAAGGCGAGGAAATAAGAAAATAAGGGCGAGAATGTGGCAAAAATAAAAGACCAAAAAATAAACAAGAGAATAACTGAAATGATATGACTAAAATACAAGAAAATAAGTGAAATAATATAGGAAAAATCAAAGCAAAGAAATAAGAAAATAAATACAAAGATGTGGCAAAAATTAAAGATGAAAAAACAAGTGCAATAATATGGGGCGAAATAGTCAAAAAAAACAAGAAAATAAGTGAAGGAATATGGGACAAATGAAAGACGAAAAAAATAAGAAAACAAGTGAAACAAGATGGCACAACTGAAAGGCAAGGAAACAAGAAAATAAGTGTAAGGATGTGGCAAAAATAAAAGACAAAAAGAAACAAATGAAAGATTAAAAGACAAGAAAAACAAATTAAATAATATAGGAGAAATCAAAGGAAATGCAATCAAAGTGAAAGGAAACAAGAAAATAACTGCAAAGATATGGCAATCACAAAAAGCCAGGTAACAAGAAAATAAATGGGAGGATATGGCAAAAATAAAAGATTAAAACATTAAATAATATGAGACAAATGAAGGACGAAAAAATTAAAAAAGAAGTATAAGAAATATAGAAAAATTAAAGACAAAAGAACACGAATACATGTTCAATAATATGAGGAAAATGAAAGACGAAAAAACAAGATCAATATGAAAGGAAAATGAAGAACGAACAAAAAGAATATAAGGGAAATAATATGGAAAAACGAAAGATTAAAAGACAAGAAAATAAGTGAAATAATATAGGAAAAATCAAAGCAAGGAAACAAGAAAATAAATGCAAGGATATGGAGAAAATAAAAGATGAAAACAAAAGAAAATAAGTGCAATATGGAAAAAAAGAAAGACGAAAAAAACAAGAAAATAAGGGAAATAATATGAGACAAATGAAGGACGAAAAAATTAAAAAAGAAGTATAAGAAATATAGACAAAATTAAAGACAAAAGAACACGAATACATGTTCAATAATATGAGGAAAATGAAAGACGAAAAAACAAGATCAATATGAAAGGAAAATGAAGAACGAACAAAGAGAATATAAGGGAAAATAATATGGAAAAACGAAAGATTAAAAGACAAGAAAATAAGTGAAATAATATAGGAAAAATCAAAGCAAGGAAACAAGAAAATAAATGCAAGGATATGGAGAAAATAAAAGATGAAAACAAAAGAAAATAAGTGCAATATGGAAAAAGAAAGACGAAAAAAACAAGAAAATAAGGAAATAATATGAGACAAATGAAGGACGAAAAAATTAAAAAAAGAAGTATAAGAAATATAGACAAAATTAAAGACAAAAGAACACGAATACATGTTCAATAATATGAGGAAAATGAAAGACGAAAAAACAAGATCAATATGAAAGGAAAATGAAGAACGAACAAAGAGAATATAAGGGAAATAATATGGAAAAACGAAAGATTAAAAGACAAGAAAATAAGTGAAATAATATAGGAAAAATCAAAGCAAGGAAACAAGAAAATAAATGCAAGGATATGGAGAAAATAAAAGATGAAAACAAAAGAAAATAAGTGCAATATGGAAAAAAGAAAGACGAAAAAAACAAGAAAATAAGGGAAATAATATGAGACAAATGAAGGACGAAAAAATTAAAAAAAGAAGTATAAGAAATATAGACAAAATTAAAGACAAAAGAACACGAATACATGTTCAATAATATGAGGAAAATGAAAGACGAAAAAAA
Organism: Holotrichia oblita; assembly: GCA_023690525.1. Classification (NCBI taxonomy): domain Eukaryota; kingdom Metazoa; phylum Arthropoda; class Insecta; order Coleoptera; family Scarabaeidae; genus Holotrichia; species Holotrichia oblita. Next base: position 155,852,808 of record CM043018.1, read on the forward strand.
CAAGATCAATATGAAAGGAAAATGAAGAACGAACAAAGAGAATATAAGGGAAATAATATGGAAAAACGAAAGATTAAAAGACAAGAAAATAAGTGAAATAATATAGGAAAAATCAAAGCAAGGAAACAAGAAAATAAATGCAAGGATATGGAGAAAATAAAAGATGAAAACAAAAGAAAATAAGTGCAATATGGAAAAAAGAAAGACGAAAAAAACAAGAAAATAAGGGAAATAATATGAGACAAATGAAGGACGAAAAAATTAAAAAAAGAAGTATAAGAAATATAGACAAAATTAAAGACAAAAGAACACGAATACATGTTCAATAATATGAGGAAAACGAAAGACGAAAAAACAAGATCAATATG